>PIJE02000140.1:129799-344803 GCA_002895965.2 Coryphaenoides rupestris
CCACACCGAGAGAGAACATCAATCCACCTGTTTTCCGGCAGAGACCAGGCCGTAGACTTGGAGGAGCTACTCTCATCCCGGACTGCTTCACACTCGCGCCAACCGCCATGCATCCTGAGTCACGGTGTGTAGCCATCAGAACACATCATCGCAAAGAGCAGAGATCAATTCTGAAGGTCCTCAAACCGTACACCTCTTCACCTCGGCTGCGCCTTGAAATCTGTCAGAAGATACGAACAAGAACCGGTGATCAAGGGGCCACTATGCGGAGCAACACGCACACTGAGTAACATGCTTGAACTTTGTGCCGAGAATACGGACGGCAGCTCGCACTTGATTCAAAGGCCCGAATCGGCAACTCAACGCCGGTACCCCTACTCCGTATACCCCCCAAATGATCCCGGGGACACGTCATAGCCTTCTCCAAGTCCACAAAGCAATGTAGACTGGACTGGCAAACTCCCATGCGCCCCCTCAACAACCCCTGCGAGGTAAAGCTGGTCCACGTTCAGGCCGGGACGGAATCCGCAGGTTCCTCTGAGAGGTTCACGATCGCCAGGAGCCCCTTCGCAAGCACCCGGACTAAACTTTCCGCGAGCTGACATGTGATACCCCGATTGGAGCACACCCCTCGTCCCCTTCTTGAAAATGGGACCACCCCCCGGTCTCATCCACAATACTGTCCCGACCTCCCACCTACATTGACAGGCGTGTCAAGCCACGACACCCACAATGTCCAGAGCCCTTCAGCATCTCAGGGCGAATCTCCTCCACACCTGGGGCCCTTGCCACTGAAGAGCTTGACTACTCATGCGACCTCTTACCAGGATATTGGAACTCCCCCCGAGTCTTCAGAACCCCTGCCTCTTCCATAGAACGTACTGTCGGATACTCCTCAAGGTGTTCTTGTCCACCGCACAATATCCTCATCTGGTTCAGCATTCTCCTCCCGACTGAGCACAGCCTGAGCCAAGCCATGCTTCCTTCCTGAATTCGCCGACAGTTTGGCCATCGAACCTCCTTGAGCCCACCGAAATCCTGCTGCATGCCTCCGAACCCTCCCACAACCCTGTTTTTTGCTTCAGCAACTGCTGAAGCTCTGTCCTTTTGCCTCCCCGGACCTGTCTGCTGTTTCAGGATGACCCCTGGGCCAACCAGCCCCGAAAGGGCCTCCTCCTTCACCTGACGTTTTCCTTCACCGCTGGTGCCACCAACGGGTTTTGGGACGCACCGACAGCCTTTTGACCACAGCTCCACTGCAGCCTCTACACTGGCATGGCTTGGAATCATGCCCACTCATGTTCCCATGTCCCAACCCCCCGGGCATGCACGAGAAGTTCTTCTCAGAGTGGGAGTTTATAAGAACCCTAACGGCAGGGGCTTCCACCAGACGTTCAGTTCCACCCTCACTACATCTTTGGTTTACCAGTCTGTCTGACAGCCTCCGCGCCATCTTGATCCAAACCTCACCACAGGTGCTGATCAGATTGACAGCCTGCCCCTCTTCCCCGAGTGTCCAAACACGGCCCAGATCTCTCGATACGATAACAAATCGACTCAGCGACCTTTGGCCTAAAGTGGTCCGGACCAGGTCACCTGTGAACCACCCTATGTTCGAACATGTGTTGTTATGGCCATCCATGACACAAACGAATCCAATAACAAACACCACTCTGGTTCTAAGATCGGGCAGCCCATTCACTCCCAATCACTCCTCCAGTTCTCCATCATTGCCCAACGGTGGCGTTGAAGCCCCCGTAAGCACTCAGGACTCCTGGACGAACCACTTCCAGATGCACCCAAGAACTCCAAGAAGGCCGATAACTCTGAGCTGCTGTTTGGCGTAGGCACCACAACAATCAGCCAGCCTCCCCCCAGCGCACTTGCAGTCTCAATGAGGACCCTTCTCGCCACGAGAGAACTTCCAACACCATGCGCGCTCAGCCGGACTTGTAGTATCCACAGCCGCGGTGCCTCACACCTGGCAACTCCTGAGAAGTAGAGGGTCACCTCTCCAGGAGTTTTGTTTTCCAGACCCGGGTCCTGTGCGTGGAGGTGAGCCCAACCATATCGTTGGTACCTTAACACCTCTCCGCACCAGTCCTGCTCCTTCACGCAGTGAGTGACGTTCCACGTCCCTAGAACCAGCTCCGGCATGAACGGGACCGCACGCCCAGCGACCCCGTTTGCCTACCGCCCGGTATACAATCACCCGAGGCTAATACGCCAATCCTCTATACTTGTAAGAGTCTGTACAGATCTGAATACAAAGGAAGAACGTGCTCTGAGGAGTAGAAAGGTGAGGTCAATAGAGGCAACTTTAAGTTATTCCCGCAATCATTTTAGGCAGTTTCAGCTGAAATGAGCACACAAATAACTCAATAGATGTTTTATTGCATAATCTGCGTTGAACTGAAAAAATCCTGTATTTTCAGCTTTATATGTGTCAAGAGTGCAAGGATAGAGAGAACAGAGGGAAGGGGAAAGTGAGGGAACTGCGAGGAGTTAATCGTCAAGGACCCAGACATGCCAGAGAATCTAATATCACAAGAGAATACTTGTTTCGCAGACGTGGCTGTGAAAGTGCAGACATGACCAAAATGCCACAAAAGACATGAAGGATCAAACTCCCAACTATCTTCAGTATTCAGTCGGGCAATGCGTCAGAAAGTATGAGAGACTGGCTTTATTCAGTGATATGCATACCAGCGCCGTACTCTCCAGCTCTTTCTCCCATGAGAGACAAACGCATCTACACTAAGTGCACTGAACACAATGCTGGACTTAATCAGTGAACATCAAATGGCAAAAGTTGTACAGAAAATAAACAAGACATGAGACACAACACTCCCTCATAGGCAGTGCTATCTGAAATGAAAAGACCCTTACCAAGCACTCATTTATTGGCGCAGCTCACAGGAGTTATATCGCACCCTTCAAAAACAACTAAAGCAGAAGTAGAGCACATAATAAAGATATTTTTAGAGTAGGCTTTTTCGATGTATCACGTTTCTTCATTTGGATTCAAAGAAATCAATATTTGGATAATGTCCATAATGGCAATTTTCTTGAATCTGATTGTTGGCACATTATGATCCCCTCTTACACACACTTAGAAAAGGTAAAGCAAAAGAAAAAAGTGTCCACGTTAAAACATTCCCCATCTCAGTTCAAAGACGCAGACAGCGAGTCATTGAGCTCTGTGGCAAAAGAGTGCTAAAACACTATCCTGAAGAAAGAGAAAATGCAAATATATTACTATGTAACTCATGTCATATGTGACCAACACCAGACATATCTCATACGTGAAGACATGTGCATTGGTAACGTATATGTACTTCAAGACAAGACAGTGGTCGCATGGTATATGTTGGAGGTATCTGCAGGGGTCGGGTCGGGTTATATGTGCGGATGGCGGGTTCTGTACGTCGCGGGTGTGGGGCGGGAGCGGGTCTTGAAAATCAGACCCGCGTAGGAATACATTTTCTGTTAAATGTATGTTACAATAAAAAATGCTCTCTTATAATGTTGTTGTGGCGTGGATTGCACATGCTTTGAATTGTAAGCCTATGCCAAACCAATTTATTCGTTTACATTTTCCCCATATAATTGCTGACACCGAATGAGACATTTTGAATGTTGGAATATATATTTTCGTTACATAATATAATAAGCCATTACTTCATTTTTTGTGTGTGCGTGTGTGATGACGTCAGACGACTAGTCGACTTTTTGTCGACTTAATTGATAGAAAGGTCGACTTGAAAAAATCAGTAGTCGTGCAGCCCTAGTACACACCTCATAAAATGCAATGACAATGGAAAAAACATCTATTAATCACCAACTATTTTATCAGAAAGAAATATGCCAAATGTGATGGCTGTCTCCAAGTAAAGTCACAAGAGTGCTCCAACTATGTAGCAATGTAATATTAAGAAGGCATTCATCTGACCACCATTATAAGCTTTGGTATCTCACCGTAAGTCTAAATAACATGTAAATAAACTGTTTATTTATTTACTATACAGACTGAAACTCGATTTCTTTATGCAAGAACTCTATTTATTTCTGCAAGAAAATCAAATATAACAAGCAATGATCATGAACTGAAATATTACATTTATGTATAGATACACTTTACAATTTCACCACTTCAAAATCACCCTGCTTGCATTATTCTGTCATACATTACTCAGAATGTAATGACAGAATAATGGTACATAGCGTGACGAACATTACAAATATTACAGTTTTGGGCCTGGCTTTCCCTGCCATCGTTGCTGTTGCTGTGTCTACTGTGTTGCCTGCGGTGGTCTGTGTGGGTCAGCTAGTGAGCTGCCCCCCGAAGGCGCTTGTGGCGCTCTCAACTCAACTCTAAAACTGTCAATATTCAAAATCTACATAATTGATTTCTCGCCAGAAGTGAATTTAGTGATGAAAAAACATACAAAAATTTTAAAAAAACTTTGTTTTTCACCTCTCCCTTGCACCTTTCCGTTCCTCGTTTGAATGCCGAAATGCATGATGGGATATTTGTGCTGTCAAGTTCACACAAGTCACCATCCGTCATGCATCCTCGATAAAATGGGCGGAGCAAGAAGACTTCTGGGACATTGGTCTGTACTGACAGTACTTGGGCTGCGACTCATGTTGTTTCTCAAGTCCCGAAAAGAACGCATATTGAGAAACGCCCACTGACTGGTGATCGCATCTTTCATTTCCTGTGCCAGACGGTGTAATTCTGATCGTGAATATGTGTTGAATATCCAATATCTTTCTCAGTAAAACAACGTTCCAACTATCAACATGATCGCCGAGTTGTGAAAGTGAATGGGTGTCTCCTTCTCTGTCGCGTAGCGGGCACGCGGGGGGTGCGGGGGATGGTGGTGATGGTGAGGGATGTACCTGCAATTGTAAACTGTAGTCCGTAAATTTTATCTTTTCCTGTAATCTGTGAAATGTTTATGTAACATGTTGTTTAAACCAGTGAGTACACAGACACACACCCTGCTCTATATCACTAGCGTATCAGTGGATTTGGGTCCTTGCATATCTGGCATAACTGGTTGTGCCACATGTCAACTAGGGGTGTGGAAATGTCTCGATTATAGCCTACTAACGTTGATGTAAAAAAACAAAAAAGAAAGTCGTTGACTGTTTATTGTCCAGCCTCGGCTGGACAATAAAGTTGTAACGTCAAACAATGCAACGTCGCATTGAATTGTGGGTGCGACATCTAGGCTAACACTACGGGAGATATGGCGGAGGAAAGCAGTATTGTCCAGCAGCAGCAGGTGAAAAAAATGCAACCAGTGTTTTGAAGGCGAACATTTGGGCACATTTCGGATTCTATGAAGTCCCTGGGAAGCACAAACGACAAGACACCGTGTGTACCGTGTGTAAGCCACGAATTGAGGAGACCCTGTCAACGTTGCCGCCCACCTCCGTTGCGACGGACTCGTATGTAACAATAACCGCACATTACATTAGCAAGGACTGGGACATTTTAAGGCATGTGCTGCAAACGAGAGCCGTTTATGAAAGCCACACAGGTGCTCATCTTGAGGAGCTACTGTCTAATGTCGTGGTGGAATGGCAGCTAAAAGATAAAGCTGTAGTGCCAGTGACAGATAACGCTAACATGATAGTCGCAGCTCAAGTCCTGTTGTCTGCTGTGTTCAGACTCAGAGTCATATTTGTGATGTTTGCCACATTCAGGAATTGCCCTGTCTTAGAGCTGCTATGTGAAAAGAAAATTATTTTTGTACATTACAGCTCAGGTGCAGAAGTATGTTTTGTTTTTGAGAATGGGAAGAACACAAATGTAGGTAGGCTATTCCTGAATGTGGCAAACATCACAAATGTGACTCTCAGAGTCTGAACACAGCAGACAACAGGACTGCATATAGAAATGCAGTAATGTCTGCAGTAAACATTAAATTGTAAACAAAAATAAATATAGGCCTAGCCTCCTCATCTCTTCTCCTTCCTTTCCTTTCCTCCTCCTCTCTCCCTCTCCTCTCAAACATGACTCTTGGAGTCTGAACGGTCTGAACACAGCAGACAACACGACTGCATACTAAAAATTATAGAAATACAAATACAAAAAATTAAATTGAAAACAAAAATAAATAGTATAGGCCTAGCCTCATCTCCTCTCCTCCCCTGTCCTCCTCTCATCTCCTCCCTTCCTCTCTCCTCCTCTCCCCTCCTCCTATGAAATATGGCAAGTACAAAATTGCCCCCTGCTCAGCATTTAGGAATGAGCAGGTTCTTCTGTAAGAACACGGCCTGGCGACCGTGGGCACTTTGAGTGCTCTCTGCGATGCAAGACTTAATGTATGAGCGAATGTTTCACTCATACATTAAATCTTACATTCGCTTACATGAGCGAATTTTGCGACTTGAGCTGCGACTATCATGTTAGATGCGTTATCTGTCACTGGCACTACAGCTTTATCTTTTAGCTGCCATTCCACCACGACATTAGACAGTAGCTCCTCAAGATGAGCACCTGTGTGGCGCTCATAAACGGCTCTCGTTTGCAGCACATGCCTTAAAATGTCCCAGTCCTTGCTAATGTAATGTGCGGTTATTGTTACATACGAGTCCGTCGCAACGGAGGTGGGCGGCAACGTTGACAGGGTCTCCTCAATTTGTGGCTTACACACGGTACACACGGTGTCTTGTCGTTTGTGCTTCCCAGGGACTTCATAGAATCCGAAATGTGCCCAAATGTTCGCCTTCAAAACACTGGTTGCATTTTTTTCACCTGCTGCTGCTGGACAATACTGCTTTCCTCCGCCATATCTCCCGTAGTGTTAGCCTAGATGTCGCACCCACAATTCAATGCGACGTTGCATTGTTTGACGTTACAACTTTATTGTCCACACATATGGGTGTGCTGCTGCGTTTTTTTAACAGAACAGCATCTTTTAAGCATTTTTTCTTGTTACGTGAACAGCGTTTGAAATGTCCGCCCTCCTTTTCGTCTGTTTAGCACATTCCTGCCTGTCAGTCTGGCTATATTCGTCTCATCATGATGTGCAGTCTATCTCTCTTGCTCTCTCTATATATCTCTCTCTCTCTCCCTCTCCTCTCTCTTTCTTTCTCTCTCTGTAGCTCTCTCTCTCTCGCTCTCTCTGCTCTCTCTCTCTCTCTCTCTCGCTTGCTCTAGCTCTCCCTCTCTCTCTAGCTCTCCCTCTCTCTATGTATAGCTCTCTCTCTCTGCAGCTCTCTCGCTCTCTCTCTCTCTCTCTCTCTCTCTCTCTCTCTCTCTGACTAGAATCCGTCTGTCACTCATTAACAGTGCCATCTGTGTCTGTGTCTTACTGTGGTCTACATATCTGTACGTCTGCCTGTCTACATATCTATCATCTACATATGCTATTTATCTTTACCCGGTGGTGGATAGGAACTGAGCACATGCACCAAAGTACTGCATTTAAGTACAAATCGGAGGTACTTGTACTTGACTTGAGTGTTTCTATTTTCTATATTCTCTTTCTGCTACTTTATACTTCTACTCCAAGACATCTCAGAGGCAAATATTGTACCTTATATGACCACGACATTTATCTAACAGCCTCGGTGAAAGTCAAAGTATATTTTGATGCTTTTGCACCTTTTACTTCAGGGGCATTTTCAATGCAGGGCGTTTACTTGTAACAAGAGTATTTTATACAGTGTGGTATTACTACTTTCATCCAAGGAAAAGATCTGAGTACTTTCGTCCACCATTGTCTGAAGCGGCCGGTGTGTCTCCCGCCTCCCGTCCCTTTGTATCCCTTGATCTGTCCATCCATCATGTCGCTAACTGTGTGTCCGTCTGTCTTCCGTCCTGTCAACCCGTCCACCCGTTCATTCTTCTTTTGTTCTGTCGCACACCCACACACACACAGTCTGACTAAGTGTTGCTATTGTGCCGTTCTGGTACTTCCGTGTTTATCCTGTTCAATCAGGATCCAGCGCTTCATGTTCTTGCTTGTGTGTTTCGTCATACACCAAACACAGCTACACCTTTACAATTTAACGTTTACTGCAGACATTACTGCATGACTGCATTTCTATATGCAGTCCTGTTGTCTACTGTGTTCAGACTGAGAGACATATTTGTGATGTTTGCCACATTCAGGAATTGCCCTGTCTTAGAGCTGCTATGTGAAAAGAAAATTATTTTTGTACATTACAGCTCAGGTGCAGAAGTATGTTTTGTTTTTGAGAATGGGAAAAAATATGCATTGTAGAATCAAATCGAATTGAATCGTGGACAGCTGAATCGTAATCGAATCAAATCGTGAGGCCAGTGTAGATTCACAGCTCTAATGTCAACCCCACCAGTGTATTTGACAATGTGCTCAGGGGTCGGCTGGCCTTCGTTGTTGTCGGCTGTACATTCTCATGTAGTTAGCTCTCCATGCCCATGCTGTGGGAGGAATTATTTATTTTGGGTAGGGTGCCCCCTCACTGTCATGGACTATAATATGCAGTACATGCTGCATACTATCCAACAAATGTGTCTTATTCAAAATAAAGATATAAATGGAAGTGAATCCTGGGTATAACTTATTATCCTATCTTATTACAATTGTTACATTGCTACTTGTTACATGTGGATTTAATATTCAGATTGAAAGTTCTGTTTCAGTACAAAACTGGGTCATTCATGTTGAACTCCTCATGCAACCTTAGCCTTGGGCAGGTACCCTGGACAGATCCAAAATATGTTACAATAGAGAGAGTCACATGCAAAAAAACAGAAAAACTTTTTAGCAGCTGTACAAATGACCAAAACTCTGTTTATTATGATGACTGTCTGTCTACCTAGTTTGGGTTTGTTAAGCCCACAAATCACCAATTGTCATGTTCAATTTCAAACATCAGTTAGATGATAATTCCCTTAAGGACACTTTGTGCTATGAGGGACACTCATTTGCTAAATTGGTCAAAGGAAAAAGGAGGTGAGCGTACAACTGTGCAAGAGATAAGATGACTACCGCATCTACATCTGGCCTTCCCGCAAAGATGCGGGAAGGCCAGATAGAAGCCCTTCGCAGTGAAGCGAAGAGCCAGACGTCTTCTTGAGCAAGACGAGGGATCAGATTCAACAACTTAATTTATCACATAGACATACAGGATATGCAGTGAAATGAAAAGTGGCGATGCTCATCAAGACATACCTCCGCTCCCTTGATGAGGGAGAGTTACTGCAATACGGAGGGCAATCCAGAGATTTGGATACAGTTCCTGCAACTGATTTTTATGGAGAAATTACATCTCCAGAGCAGTTGTTTGTGGTGGCAGCTCTGCAAGGTTCATGATTTCCTGGGCCATCTCTGGGCCATCAATATCAGACTCTCCCGCTGCAATCAATGTCTTCTCTACCTTGGTGCAGTGTTTCTGCAAGGTGTCCTTGAGCATCCCTTTAAGCTGGCTGAAATCAAGCAGCACTCCAAATTTCTCCTTAACCTGACTAAATGTCTCAAATCTGTCTTGCAGTGATGTCAGAGCAGAGTCCACAACAGTGTTGAAAAATGACACCTCAAGCTTCTTCAGAGCATCATTCATGGGCTCATCTGCAGCCTCATAGGCAAACTGCCTTTTAGTCCTCCTCAGCCTCTTCTCCCTAAGTTATGGCTCTATGTTAAGGGTCTCACAGACTTCCTTGGCATTTGACTGAGCATCAGAAACCCAGACTGTCTGGCTATCCGAAGCTCCACGGGCTTGTAGAACAGAGCTGCAGGCAGCTGAGAGAAAATGGAGGAAATTAGGCTCTGCTGATGATATCTCTCACTACCTCCATCTCCTCTCAGATTTCACCTCTACTGTGTCAGCAGCCAAATATACCTTCTACCTTGCAAAGATCAACTCTTCCACCTAAAACCCTAAGAAACTCTTCATGTTCTGTTCCCCCCTCAACCCTCCCTCCCTTCCTCCTCCCTCCTACCTCATAGCTGATGACTTTGTCACCTACTTTACTTTGCAAAGAAGGTGAAGGACATTAACTCCTCTTTCACCCCTGCAGCTATCCTCCCTCCGCCTACACTCACCCCTGTCAGCCTTAGCTGCTCCGCCCCTCTCTGTCAACAGGCCTGTGACATCCAGCCATACCACCACCTGCCCCCTTGACCCAATCCCATCCTCCCTTCTCCAAGACATTTCGGGTGACATCCTGCCCTTCCTCACTTCCTCCTCATCCTCCCCTGCACAGACTGCAAGGAACCATGTCCTGGTACTGACCAGCAGATGACCAGCTGTCCTGCAACGCCAACATCACCTCTGTGGCCCGATCTTGTAGAATTGCTTCCAAACATATCCATAGGATCCGGCCCTTCCTCACATGTGAAGCAGCACAGATCTTGGTCAAAGCACTCGTCATCACTCGCCTCGACTACTGCAACTCTCTCCTGGCTGGAATCCCTGCCCCCGCAATCAAACCCTGACAACGCATCCACAACGCAGCAGCGCGCCTGGTCTTCAACTTACCAAAAAATTCTTCTGCGACCTCCACTGGCTCCTGGTAATCGCTTGCATTAGATTCAAGACACTGGTACTGGCCTACATGGCTGTCAACAGATCTGCCCCTACCTACATCCAAACATTAGTCAGACCCCACACCCCAGCCCGAGCAACAACTTCTGCTAGACGACCGGTACCACCTCCACTAAGAACAGGCAAACATCGCTCTGCCAAGTCTCAACTTCTCTGTTCTGGCACCGCAGTGGTGGAATGAGCTCCCGGCTGAGGTCAGGATTGCAAAGTCGCTCACCAGCTTCCGCAAGAGACTCAAGACCCACCTGTTCAGAGTTCACCTGGACTCTGCATAAACCCCCCTGCCTTCCCTCTGCGAACCCTAGTGCTAACTTACATGTTTGTACGTCTTGGCATTATTAATAGTACTTAGCATTGTTTAGCACATCTAAGAACATACAATATGTAAGATAAGAATAGCTTATCCCAGCTATTATGCAGGCAACCAAGCAATTATGAAACTTGTTATATTAGCCTTGCAACTATTAATGCTTGAAACGTGCTCTATTTTTCTGTAATTAGGCCCCTGGTTGAGAAGTCCTTTAAGACATTGGGCCACCTGGAATTTTGCCCAAAATGTAAGATGGCGGCTTTAATCCAAAATGACAACCAAAAATATTGAGCTTTAACCCCATGTGCATGACAAAATATTGTGTTGGAGTATATTAGTATATTATAGTAAGTATATTATAGTTACTATTATAGTAACATATATTATGACCAAATGTATAAAGTACATCTGTTACATTAAATATCACCCTATTCTGAATCTAATAGCCTCCAAAATGAAGGCTTAACATATGGCAGTTGAAATCCGTACTGGAATTTCTGATTCTTACATACAGGACCTTTAACTGGGGATAGACCTCCTGCCTATATCCTCTGACCAATATGGCGGCTCCAAGATATATCACTCCAAATGAAAGCAGTGGGCCAATGTGGTATCTACGTGTATACATGTATATCTATGGGGTAGTATATGCAAACGAACAATGGTTACTTTTGTCCAAGTTGCCTGCACCCAGATTACAATTTTGATCCTCTGCCCGAACCCGAGTCCCTCCATTTAATTGGGGCTGGTCTTGGTCAGAGAAAGCCTTTTCATTTTGAGAATCAGAATGTTAGTCATTGTAACCCTTAGCGTGTGACGTGCTCCTTCCTCCCTTGCCCTGCCTCCCCACACTTCAATTCACTACATTGTTTTTGTATTGGTTTACCACTTATATTAAAAGGCCTTGCATTGTTCAATTATATTAGGCAAAGTAAATTCTTGTTCATTTGTTATTGATTAGTTCACTGGTAGTTCAGTGTAGCCTATGTAACATGTAGTGTATTGAATATTAATGTTAAGAATATTAAGTATTATACATGTACAAGAAGTAAGGCAGATGCACAGGTGAGGGCAGTCGTAGCAGAAATGTGGCATGGAATAGAAATATACATAGAGATAAAATAATCAGAAGCATATGTATCCAGAGGTATTTAAATATAGCATTGGGAATATAGCATACTGTATGTATCCAGAAGTAATTGAATAATCAAAATATTAGAAATGTTAAACATGTCGCCTGGGAACTCAAGGATGGTGTTGGAGCCGTGTTTGGCTACACAGTCTTAGTGCAGAGGACTGCCCATTCTCACTACCTGGAGTCTGGCCATCAGGAATGTTACGCCCCTTTGAGGGCAATAACGTGGTATGCCGAGGGTGGTACAGTGGCAACACACAGTGGACAGGAAACCAGGATATATATTCAAAATTATATTTATTTTAACACGTCACAGGGAACAAGGGGACTATGAGCAGTGCCAAAGAAATGAACATAGTAAAACATCTCCCTAGCCTACCTAACCAAAAAGCTTCCCTACCTAACAAGACATTGGTTGGCACTTGCTCCTAACCTGGTGTATATAACAAAGGTAAGCTATGTGCTGGATATGTATGCCCATGGGAAGCTTACCTATCCCCACATTCCCTGTGCGACGATCCACTACACTACAGAACAAAAACTAGACAAACAAAATCCAACTTAGAAAATTACCCAAAAGTGGTAAATGGCGAAGCTACTAAATGACTCGAGTCAAACAAAACACACAAAGCAAAACAGAATCAAGCAGCCTCCTAGACAGACAGGTCAGGCAGGTAGACATCTGATTGGACCAGGACAGCTGTACTCAATGAAGTTGATGATGTGATGAATGGGCAATCACCGACAGCACCTGAATAGTTAATTGATAGTGAGGGGAGAAACAGAAGACACAGAAGGGAGGACAAAACATACACCAAGCATACAGGACACAGACCTGTGTCCATAACAAGGAAGTCCAGGATCCAGTTGCAAAGGAAGGTGTTAAACCCCAGGATCCTGAGCTTGGGAACAAGCTTAGCTGGCACAATCGTGTTGCATGCTGAGCTGTAATCTACAAACAGCATTCTCACGTATGCGTTTCCCTTATCCAGGTGGGCGAGGGTGGTGTGTACTGCCAGGGCAATGGCGTCGTCCGTAGATCTGTTGGGGACAGTATGCAAATTGGAGGGGTCCAATAGTCAGGAAGGGTGGAGCAGCACTTCACAATGGTCAGGTCAGTGCTACAGGGCGGTAGTCATTCAGGCAGATGACGAAAGTTTGGTATGGGGACAATGGTGGTCTGTTTGAAGCAGGTGGGGGACTGCAAACTGGTAAGATAAGATAGAACTTTATTAATCCCGAAGGAAATTCTTGTGCCAGGTTGCATAGCAATACAGCTACAATAAAACAATAGGGAAGTCAACAGAATAATACAAATAAAGTAACAGATTTACAAATGTACAGTTGAACATTTACAGGGAAAGGTTGAATAAAGAGGTGAAAAACTCCACTAACTATTTCAGGAGCCAATACAACCAGTAACACACAGTTTTCCACTTGCCAAAAAGTGATTGCAGTTCCTACTTTATAACTGAAAGGTTGTGTATACCTCTGAATGACTTGATTTCATTCATGGGGGTTATATTTTTAAGATTATGGCCCATTTTGGCCTTTTTACCTGTTGAAATACCCTTTAAAGGGCCAATACAACCCATTTTTCATTCATGGGGGTTATATTTTATATATTATGTCCCACCCAGTAACCCACAAGGTAGGAGCTGCAATCATGTGTCGGCAAGTGAAAAACTAGGATTTATGGGTTGTATTGGACCTTTAAAGGGTATTTCAACAGGTAAGAAGGCCTAGGTAGGCTATAAAAATATACTCTTTTGTGTTTTATTAGCTTTTTGGTCACATGACCACGACACTCCAAATTACTATTGGATTGCTCACAGAGTACTGACACATGCTGCACAGCCTTTGCTTTTTCCATTTTCATCTCATGCTATTTTATATGAATATTTCAAATTTTAGAATTTTAATAGCTTTTTGGTCACACGACCTAGAGACCTCAAACTAATATTGGATTGTTCACAGAGCTGCAGAGTTGCTGGTGGATGGCAGCAGGGTGTTTAAGAGTCTGATAGCTTGGGGGAAAAGCTGTATCTTCTGCCTGATGGCAGAGGGGCAAACAGTCTGTGGGAGGGGTCCTTCACCGTGGAAGAGACTGCGTGCACAACGCCGTTGAAAGATGTCCTGGATGGAAACGAGAGAGACCCCTATTACCTTCTCAGCTGTCCTCACTATGCGTTGCAGGGTCTTCGGTTCTGATGCTTTGCAATTCCCAAACCACACAGTGATGCAGCAGGCCACAGTGCCTCTGTAGAAGGTGGTAAGGATGAGCGGTGGGACACTGACTCTCTTCAGTCTCTGCAGGAAGTGGAGGCATTGCTGTGCCTTCTTGGCTGCAGAGTTGGTGTTGAGAGACCAGGTGAGGTCGTCGGCAATGTTCACACCAAGAAACTTGGTGCTCCTGAACCTCTCCACTGTGGAGCCACTGATGAACAGTGCAGAGTGCCAGCGTCCTCCTGAAGTCAAGAACCATCTCTTTAGTTGTATCTACACAGTTGCTCCACTTCCTCTCTGTATGATGTTTCATCGTCCATCGCAGAAGAGGCCCACCACTGTCGTGTCATTAGCAAACTCGATGTGATTGGATTTGGACTTGGCAAGACAGTTGTGGGTGAGCAGCTTGAACAGCAGTGGACTGAGAACACAACCTTGGCATGCAACCTTTCCCTATTAATGCAGGAATTTAACTAAAAGTTATGAACAGCGTTACATATGCAAAACTAGGATTCGGCTGCCATTTTTCTCTACTCACGCCATGATTGAACATTCTTATGTCATCTATGAGGTCATGCAACCAAAAAGCTATTGAAAATCCAGGCCATGTTGCAGAGAACATCGGTATCCCTGAGTTTACTGCAGTAAGCACTTGTGTATATACTGGGAATACTGGGAGCTCAATGCGCAGCGCAAAAAAACGCATGCGGCCTTGGCAGGCCGCCAGTTGCCCATCCCTGGTTTAGATGGTAACGATCCAATTCAATCAATGCATAGCACAAATATAGATTTTCATAGTTCATTGTCGATATAGATCAGGGTTGACAAGGGGAGCCGAGCAGCACCTGTCTATTCTCCCCCACAGTACTCTCCCACAGGCTGGGGACGAACGACAAGGGAGATCCCCGACACATCTCCGAAGCCGTACCCCTCAACAAGACCAACCACACTACATGTTGATTTATAGTTATGATTTCTATCTTAAATGCAAAAGAGTGACTTAAATTGAGATTAAACGACTTTTGATCATCAGACCGATTCCATCCTCTCCTTTTTTTTGGTATACATTTTTGTAAATAATTGGTATTAAAATTAAACTCTGATTCTCAAGATCAATCTGGTTGTATCCATTTTTGCCATGCTTATGTTTAAGCCTCGGCCAGTTACCCATGATCAGCGTTAATACTGCTCTGCGCTGACTGTGCCATTGTTTATCTATGGAGAAAGCAGTACCGCCCAAACTGGCACACCGCTCGAATTTGCCACCGGGCGCTGCGCTCAAAGTTTAAATACCTTGTTTGCCGCTGACCTTTCAAAGCGCAACCAACGAGATAACGGCTGTTTGTGACTCAGAGTTCAGAGTTCCCCGAACTCAACAACACATTAAAAAAAAACCTACCACAATCTAATCTCGACAGGAAAAGTAATGCGTATGCAAATTGAAGGGGGTCCAATAGTCAGGAAGGGTGGAGCAGCACTTCACAATGGTCAGGTCAGTGCTACAGGGCGAAAGTTTTCTTTGGTCTGGGGACAATGGTGGTCTGTTTGAAGCAGGTGGGGACTGCAAACTGGTAAGATAAGATAGAACTTTATTAATCCCGAAGGAAATTCTTGTGCCAGGTTGCATAGCAATACAGTACAATAAAACAATAGAGAAATCAACAGAATAAAACCAAAAAGTGATTACAGTTCCTACTTTGTAATTGAAAGGTTGTGTATACCTCTGAATGACTTGATTTCATTCATGGGGGTTATATTTTTAAGATTATGGCCCATTTTGGCCTTTTTACCTGTTGAAATACCCTTTAAAGGGCCAATACAACCCATAAAACACAGTTTTCCACAAGCCAAAAAGTGATTGTAGATCTCCTACCTTGTGACTGAAATGTTATTTATGCCTCAAAATGACTTGATTTCATTCATGGGGGTTATATTTTATATATTATGTCCCACCCAGTAACCCACAAGGTAGGAGCTGCAATCATGTGTCGGCAAGTGAAAAACTAGGATTTATGGGTTGTATTGGACCTTTAAAGGGTTATTTCAACAGGTAAGAAGGCCTAGGTAGGCTATAAAAATATATTCTTTTGTGTTTTATTAGCTTTTTGGTCACATGACCACGACACTGCCAAATTACTATTGGATTGCTCACAGAGTACTGACACATGCTGCACAGCCTTTGCTTTTTCCATTTTCATCTCATGCTATTTTATATGAATATTTCAAACTTTAGAAGTGGCGAAATGTCGGCTGAATAGCGTCCTTGCCACTTGGTGATGACGTATACTTGCGCTGCGCTTTGCCTCTGAGCCCTACGTGCAGAGCACATTTTTATCATGGGCAAGTGGGTGATCACAATATATTAATCAGAGGCTACTAAATCCAATCAGCAAACTATGATTAATTGTATACAAATTATGTAATATCTTTTCCAAAAAAATCTAATCGTTGCTTTAAGAATCAAGGGTTTACACTATGTACTGTACTAGCCACTGATCATGTTCACTGTTCAGGCGGTATTTTCGAAATTAGTTCAGATAGTATTGTAGGAATGTTTTAAGGTGGTATTGTGTTGCATATTGTGTTGTACAGTATTTTAAGAGAGTATTTTAGGAATGGGCATGGAACTGTAAAACAACTGATTTTTAGTAGCATGTGATGTGAATGACTAATCAAACATAGGGGAACACCCCGTCACCACTGATGTAAACAAGCTTATAAGAGGAGGAAAAAACATGAAGCTCTTTCACTACTATTTGGCAAGATGCACACACAGATTGAGTTTAATCCCTGAATCACTTTCATGTGAACCCCCCAAGACATTTTAATATTCAAATAAAAATGTACTGGTATAGTTCATAAACATCACAGGGAGGCCCATCACCTCAGTGGCTTTTACAATGACAAACCAAACTTTAAATGCTTATAATTGCCAGACCTACCCTAGGAAAACCATTAACTAATAGCGTCACCCATCACAATGGAGGCAAGACATGTATTTGTATTGGTTGGTCACTACAACATAAAATCCTACATCCTACACAATCCCATTTTACTATTTAGATTAAAAAAACAACTGAGAAAACATCTAAAGCCTGGGGAGTTGCTTACACCTCTTTATTGATGTCTAAAGAAATAAATACCTCCCATAAGAGAAACTCCTGTCCCACTTTGAATAAAAAAAGAATACTCATATTGTGACATTTCTAAAATGCATAGCTTACAAAAAATGACTTTCAGAGCAATGGACGTGTCTTTCAGGCAGGTGCAGCTCCACTTCCCCGGGGTCCTTGTAGACACAAGTGGCCGGGAGCAATTTATTGTCTGGGTCCAGAGGACATTGCTCTGATGTGCGTTTTTTGCCGTGATTCTTGTTTTCAGGAACACACAGTTGTTTGAGTCTCTGTGGGCAGAACCAAAAAGATGAGATAAATCACAAGGCTCATCAAAAACATTGGGTTGGTTGCTCACATGGTTTTGGTCATCAGTCTTGAATAACTTAACTCAGCAGGAAATATTGTTGATTTATTTCATAGTTGTGTTAACTATGGCTGCCCATATTGACGTTCTTATCTGATCATGTTGGTGTTCCAGGAGCACAACAGTGCCCTGTTTTAAGAAGCTGAATAAGTACAAATTCAGGGAAAGGCAGAATCTTCGGGTTCAACTACCATGGTGACTCATGCTTTGAGCGTGGAGCAAACCTGGTATAGCAGGTTAGCTCTGTGATAAGTCCGCCCACGACTGCAATTCCACCTTTTCTGTCTCATTGGTTTAGATAATGGCAGCAAACCACAAGTCCTTTTTGTGTTTCTGGATGGCATCTGTAGTAAAGGTATTTTTGACGTGTTCCAACTATTTTTGTGTTGCAGCACCAAACCACCTGGGGATTTAACAAAAATTAATATTGATGTTTTAATATTAAACTTGTACCATTGGACCTCATTCTGGAACGCAGTTAAGAAAAAGTTAAGAAGAAATTTCTTCTTAACTCCACTTACGAAGTTCCTGCAACAATTCTGGCATTCAAGAAAGTTTTCTCATCTGGGATTGGTTCTTAGAACAGGATTTAAGAACGCGGAAAAGCAATCGTAGATAAACCTATTTGGAGTGCGCCCATGTTCTTAAGGGCTGAATTTGTGAGAAATCATTGGTGATTGCGTTCACATCAATTCTACAGACATCCTCGGATGTAAATAATTATAATAATAATAAATACGAGAATATTTGTATCATTAACAATTACGTTTCACATGCATAGTCATGATTCTACGAGGCATCGTGATGTCCTAAAATAAATAAAAGCACGACACGAACACTGCAAATGGCAGTGAATAAATAAATAAGCACTAAACTCAATCACGTGGATATAGACATAGGGGAATAGAATTGACACATCTACATTCTGTGAATGAACATGTGAATATCCATCAATAAAATATATCATATGGGCCTACATACTATACATAATATACATTATATACATTATATACATCATATACATTATATACATCATATACATAATATACATAATATACATAATATACATTATATACATAGGGCCCAAGGACGTATTGTTGTTTAGGACATTGGTGGGGACATCACAGATATTGCGCCAAGGATGTGCAATTACGCTCCCGTGAGGCGCGCGTCGGGCTCCGAGTCAGCGTCTCTGTTGGTTGTATTTTCTTTACCTTGCTTAGTGTGTACATTGTAAGAGCCAGTGGAGAAACATTCCACTGCTCATCTTACTGGTATGATGTTGTACGTGACATGTGACTGGTTTGGCCGGTGCGTGCTCCATTTAAGAATGAGTGGCATTCCTCATCGGGGAGCGCAGCTGAGAACACTTTGGCGGTTTAAGAACACATTTCCCCGCGTTCATGAATCCGGTGGGCAGATTTCTTACGTTTGTTCTTACGAAGTTCGTAAGAAGATATTTAAGAAGACACTTAAGAAAATGTTCGAGAATGAGGTCCATTGTTTTTTTAATGCAAATTACAAAAATGATCGTGAGTGTGAGATGGCTTGTCTCACAGAGCCAGCCTTTCTATGGTGACGTACTGCCAAATTAACCGACTAGGCTTCGACCAATGAAGACACTGATATAGGAATAACGGCCCGATCGATCACATTCTCTGGATGCGATAATCATAAACGTGCATTTTTAAGGTTCAACCTATCAGAAATTGAGTGAACTCATTCCTCATGATTGAAATCAGCTGTTGTGCAACCGAAACTCAAGCCAGTTCAATCAAGCAACCATGCAAGCGGAGTCAGAGTTCTGGGCCTTATTTCAAGAAGCTGAATTTACAGGTTAACCCGATAGATTGTCAGAATTCGGGGAATGCCGGAATTTTGTGTTTCAAATATCAAATAGACTGATCTCAGTTCAGTTACCATGGCGACTCATCATTAGATGGCTGTCTCATGGAGCCTTTTTATGGTGATGTACACTTCAACCAATTAAAGCACTGAAAGACAATGACGCCTTGGGCATTCCCTGATCGATCACGTTTTCATGGTGCGATAGATGATGGCTTTTGAAGATGCACATGAACGTGCATATTTCAGGTTCAACCTATCGGGATTTGAATGAACTAGATCCTCGAGATTGAAATCTGCCTTTGTGAAACGGAAACTAAGCCAGCTTAAGGAAGCACGTGCTTCAGTCAGAGTTCTGGTTTCAGCTTAAACTGATCCTAACCTGCCACTTGAAACAGGGCCCAGCACTCTGTGAGTTTGTTGCTCTGCGAACAGCCAATGATGGTGCCATCATGTTCACATGGTAGATGTATTTAAAAAGAAAATAAAGGACTTGCCTGTGTTAGGTCCCCTTTCAACTGAGACACTTTAAAGATGATCCACAAAGGCACCAAGAATACACAGAAGAGTCCCAGACACCAGCCCAATACATACGCCCAGCCTGGATAGACGTAGGTCTTGTTGAACTTCAGGGGCTGGTAATTGGCTAATGAAAAAATGAACGTACCCTAATAAAAAAAAAAGAATATATATACATATGCATGTTAGTGCAAATGGAATGTACAGTATGTTGCCACGTTGGTTCTTGATAAATGGTCATAAAGAACCAATGTGTTCACAGTTAAAACGAATGATGTAGCGCATTTTGTTCAACTGGATGTGCCAAATTGAATTTTAAATATATTACAACCATTATGAAACCGAAGGAAATCAAACTGGCCTTGACACTCGATACTGTACGGGACAGACATCTGTCTTTACAAAGCTCGAAAATATTCTTTTGGTTGCATAGAAATGTAGAAAAACTGATGGTTTCAATGTCTCCAGTTAGTATTTAGCTCAGTCCCTTATGTCACAAGCATTGTTGGATAATTGAGAAATAACCATTAATACTGTATAGAATAATAAAGAGGTATTCTAATTGAAGAAAGCCTGCTTCACTTTGATCAGATTTCAAACTGCACAATTATGATATTGTATGCTTTGTCAGAGATAGGTAACCAATGGTGGCTTACCAGACAGACAGCAGGAGTTACATACAACCAGCAGTACTTCATGACTGGCCATGGCCGATAGCCTATCATATCTTCAATGTCAGCGTAAAAGCGATCAGCACCTGGAAAAGAAATAGATTATATTCTTCTGATGGTAATTTATAGAGATAGATAAATAATCTTCTGTTGTAATCACAATAGGATTGTAATCAAATTCACACAAACAGTTGGTTTCAATTGCCATTTGCGATTAATGGTGGTTCCTTTTGTCTTCCCGTTGGTTTGGATGTTGCTCAATGAACACACACCACGCTAAGGTAGCTTTCCTGGGGCTCCTCCAAAGGACATAAGCAGGTGGTGGTGAACAGTCTGGTTTATTGTAAAGTTTGTAAAATAGAAGACAGCGCAGATAGACAGCTAGAGGTCCTTGAGTGTGTGTGTTAATGGCTGGTTTAACCAGGCAATGCACCACAGGTGTGCAGCCCCAGACTAATCAGCCAGGGCCAGGTGAGGCTGCTTAAAAAAGTGTGGATTAATAAAGTTGTTCTTCTTCTTCTTAAACCGGCCACCGAACACACTCCCCAACATAGTATTGCCACTTTTCCAAAGGACCATTGAAGGCAAGGCAATTTACATTATGTGTATAATTTCTGTATGAACATTGTAAGTAAGAATGTATACTTTCCAACGTATAAGTCTGTTTTCTACAATAGGTAGTTTGTTCATCTTTAATAGTTATAATTAGTTGACCTTACTTTAACTGCCCTTTAATCAAGTGTTACTGAATGCTTAACCATGTAATGATCACAGTGTCAAAAATTAGGAAGGAGAAAAGGGAAGCGCGATAACGTGAATATTATAAATATGCTGTGCAGCTCCTCTTATATTGACTTATTACATACTGTTTGTCATTTTTGTTATGGTCATTGTCATTTTGTACTGTATGAGATAACTTTGTGGTCCAGATCTTTTAATAGCGAGGATTCTTCTGCTGCGATTGGTCTGGCGTTCCCGGAGTATCTCCTCCTCTCAGTAAATGACGTCACCAGTCCAGTCCACCACTCCTGTGGCCTCTTGTGTCTAACACAGAAGTATAAAAGACGTCCGAAATCGACAATGGGGCAGCTGTGATTTAATCTGAGCAGTCGGTATTGACGATTGAATGGTGGCCCCGTTTAATCTTGATCAGTTCATTGCCCATCCCACTTTGGAACAAATTGATAGTTGCTGTAAAGATTAGTTGTTGCTTATTGCAGACCACTTCATTATCTCCGTCTCAAAACAGTTAATAAAAAAAGAGCTTAAGGCTCAAATTGTCTGTAAATTAGTGTAAATGAGGATTATTGATTTGCAGGGATCCGCTGTGCAGGACAGCAGCAACCTAAGTGAAGCGGTGGGTAGCTGTAACCTCTTGGGGGAGAAACGCCAGCCGTGCAGGCAGTTCAGGGTGTTGACGTTAAGGTAGGTGGGCTGGTACAAACGACTCCCTTTGTGCTGGTTCTTCAGGACCTTGTGATGAGGCCCAATTGAAAGTGCGATTGGCACACCTCCAAATAGAAGCACAAGATAAAGCTCAGGACCGCCAGGCACAGCTAGATTTCCAGCTGCAAGTGAAACAGCTGGAAATTGAAGCAGACAAGGCAGTCAGGCTGCGACAGCTTGAGCTGGATTCCCAAAGAGAAGCTCACACACAGGAGGCACCCTCCGCGACAGGGAATGCGTCCTCTATTTTCACTGGTTTACACCCAAACAAATTTGACACCAGTAAAACATTTCTTCGCTGCCAATATTCAGAGAAACTGAAGTGGATTCTTATTTCAGTGCCTTTGAACGTATCGCTACAGGTCTTCACTGGCCACCAGATGTGTGGGCTCTGCTGTTACAATGTAAGATTCATGGCAAAGCTCAAGAGGCAGTATCAGCGCTCCTTCTAGAGGAGATTTTGCAGTGTGACAGTGTTAAAGTTCAGAGGTTAGAAGAAAACTTTGACTCAAACCTATGTGGAATTTGCTAGGGATAAGGGAAGTTTATTTGATAAGTGGTGTGTTGCTTGCAGAGTTGAAGATTTTGCATCACTTTGTTGCTGGAGGAGTTTAAGAAATGTCTACCTGAACGGTGCACTTCAATGAGCAAAAGGTTGAGAAAAAGAGGTTGTATTCCCTCTCTCATCAGCTGAAAACCCTCGTTCCATAGGTGTTACGCAGAATAGTTCTCCCAAAGTGCCTGCTCTCCACAGAGTAGAGAGAGTGCTTCTACTGTCACTAGACTGGCCACGTTGTTGCAAGTTGTTTTCATCTCAAATGTAAAGACCAACCTTCGTCTTCCTCAAGTCCACAACAAGGACCAAGTTCCACAGCCCAAAGGTATAGGTTATGTTGTACATGCTTTGCAGTACAATTTCCAATCCAACTAACAAATGTCGTGTTTGTTGTTTGTTCAGGTACATCTGGTTCTTTGTCAGTTGAATAGATTTGCACATTCATTCGTGATGTTGACGAGCTAGTCAACGGTTTCACTCCACAGTCAACAAATCAATTTGTGTTGATTGTGCTGGTTGGTGATGGATTAAATGCAACAAGTAAGTAAGTACATATCACAAATGCAACAAATGTATTTATTTTAGGGTGCAAATTTTAGCTGTCTGTCCCTTTTTTTCATGTTAGAAAGTGGTGGCCTGGTCACTGATGGCAAACATAGGCCATCTTTCAGCCAAATGACTACTAATGTGGGGAATTAATGAAACACACGTAATGTTTTACATTTTGAACATGACACGATAGGGACTTACCATATATCCAACCGATTGCTATGGATTGGCAGACTGACAGGAGGAGGAGATTGTTGCCACTACAGACGTAATGATCAAACAGCTGCAGGAAGTACAAGCCTCCCTAAAACAGGGGAAGAAAGGAAGCATCCCCCGTGATCACACACACACAGACACACACCCCTTTTGATGAATCATGAGGTGAAATGAGGAACTGTACAATGTGTGTGTGAACTGCCTTGTAACTGATGAGATGGTGGTGTGTGTGTATGGGATCACCTCCGTGACAAGGAGGAGGCCCAGCAGGAAGCAGGCGGTACAGAGGCCAAGCAGGAGCAGCTCTCGTCTATAGCCTCGTCTGAACACATTGGGGAACATGTCCGTCACCGAGGTCATCAGGCACTCCAGACTCACAAACTGATACAAAAAACATAAATAAATCATGAAGCAAGATTCATATCATTCACTGAAGAAGAATGCACGGCAACAAGAAACAGGACTTCAAACGATTACTTTTAAGAACAAGTGAAGGCGTTATGTGAAAATAAAGAGGGGAACAGCCACACAAATTGTAAATTGTGTGTGTGTACACACACACAAATACAAACACAAACAGCCAGGCATCTTTCAAGGACATTCTGGCCAAAATGATAATGGTACAAACATTTGCAATCTACTAGGTAAGAGTGGAACGCAATTTATGTCAATATTACATAAATACAATGCAAATATGCACCGCTGTTCTGATGCTGTTGCTTTGATCTCTTATTCATTTGAATGAGAGAATAAGAACAGATGGAAACAAAAAGAACAGGGAAATAAATATGCCATTTGGAAATAAGAGCCCCTTGAAATAAATAAATAAATGTAGAATTAGCCCCGAATTCTAAAAGATACAGTACGTCCTATGTCCTTTCCTAACCACTTTTCCTTAACCCCACCATGAGTTCGAGGAAAGATGTGAAGGAGAATTCATGAGGCCTATGGAAAAGACAACAGCGGTGCCAAGAGAGTCTGACTGTACTTACACTAGGATACGTAATTATGCGACGGTGGATATTATGGGAATGGGTCTTTCGTGGTGAATAACAATGATCTGAAGATGGTTGACTAAAAGCATATCTTAGATATTTGGACTGGGCGTTTTATAGTGTTGTTTCACGCAGATGATATAAATGTAGACAAAGCAATAATTAATTAGTAAAATTTGAATTTACATAAATGAAGATAGGCTACCAGTATACCAGTCACAAAAGTGAAACGAAATGCTTGTCATATTGAGTATAGTTGCTCATGCTCATTCTCTTGTCCGCTCATACATGAATTAGTATTATTGTTTACATGATGATCCAGGCGCGTAGCCACATAAGGGCCAATGTGGGCCAGTGCCACTATGATTGACAGCTGGCCCACCCTATCAGAAGTGCCCCGCATTAACTTGAAATTCAAGGAACGAAAAAATAGCCCATAATAATGTCATACAAAATTGTGTGAGATCAATTTTGTTTCAATAAAGTATCATTATGTTACAAATATTTACAGAAATGCTCTTTTTGTTCATTTTTAATATTCTGCGCTTCATTTTGATTGGGTAAAGCTATGTAGGCGGCTGCAGCGTGTGTCCCTTAGCTGGGTCCACAATCGCTGGAAGCTCGCAATGAATGCTAGCTGTTAGCTGCGCTATTAACTCAATGTTTTGGGTTCAGGCTGTCTGGTTTTTTTTGTTCCATGTTTACAAAGCGCTCGCAATCGCCTACAACCTTAGCCTGGCGTATGTGTTCTTGTTCATATTTAGCCCAGGCTACTTTATATGGTTCTCTTCTCCATGGTCTTGACTAGCTATTTGACAAGTCTTTATGTTCAATTTTAAAATCACATGCATGCATGTTGTGCCTTAAATCCCCCCCGGGGATGAATAAAGTATAATCTATTTATCAATGTAGCATATTATTGTTTGCCATTAATCGTCTGATCTGTGATGAAATCACGTGTTGTTTAATTTTGGGACAATTGCTGTACTGCCTATATCGGAATCAAAAAAAAAAATGTAAAAAATAGTGGCCCACCCTAATTCGCAAAAGTCCACCCTGTTGAAAAATCCTGGCTACACCACTGTGATGATCGCTTGTATTGGTCAATGGCCGATTGATGCTGTCGTAAGTAATTGTGGGACAGCGTTATCTCCTTTCCTTTCATAATGGATGGTCCAGTGTACCATATGCTAAAGGAGATGAGAAAGGAAGTATTAACACACATTTCCCTCGCATTTAGAGAATTCAAACAGCTCTTATCATGGCTGCCACAAAAATACTTCCGGTTCGTTCACTCAGTTTGGAACCGTACTGAGCAAAAAAGACTAATCAACTGACACACAATGTCCTTTGAAATAAAAAAACATTGATTCTTTTATGGAACTATAGTGACTTATTCCCCCCCCAAAGAATCGCCACCTTATCGCGGTGGGGGGGGGTTTGGGTGCCCCGGTGACCCTGGGAAATGTGTTGTCCGGGGCAATAGCCCCTGTTCTCCCAAGGCAAAGTGATCCCAGGGGAGGGGCCAGACTAAGAGCGATTCAAGGACCCCATGAAAAGACTTCCAAGAACATTGGACCTCATTCTGGAACGCAGTTAAGAAAAAGTTAAGAAGAAATTTCTTCTTAAGTCCACTTATGAAGTTCCTGCGACAATTCTGGCATTCAAGAAAGTTTTCTTATCTGGGATTGGTTCTTAGCTAAGAACAGGATTTAAGAACGCGGAAAAGCAGTCATAGCGACCTATTTGGAGTACGGCCATGTTCTTAAGGGCTGAATTTGTGAGAAATCATTGGTGATTGCGTTCACATCAATTCTACAGACATCCTTGGATGTAAATGATTATAATAATAATAAATACGAGAATATTTGTATCATTAACAATTACGTTTCACATGCATAGTCATGATTCTACGAGGCATCGTGATGTCCTAAAATAAATAAAAGCACGACACGAACACTGCAAATGGCAGTGAATAAATAAATAAGCACTAAACTCAATCGCGTGGATATAGACATAGGGGAATAGAATCTACATTCTGTGTATATTGTGATATTACTACATTCTGATATTATGTGAATATCCATAACTAAAATATATCATATGGGCCTACATAATATACATAATATACATTATATACATAATATACATAATATACATAATATACATAGGGCCCAAGGACGTATTGTTGTTTAGGACGTTGGTGGACATCACAGATATTGCGCCAAGGATGCGCAATTACGCTTCCGTGAGGCGCGCGTCGGGCTCCGAGTCAGCGTTAATTTGCGGTTCTGATGGGGAGGGGGGGTGGATATCGCTGGATATTGGTGGACACATGTCCCCAGCGTCCCCACTAAATTCTACGCCCATGATTTGGCATGATTCTGTGTGCACACGGTCCTGTTGTTGCCCTTATAAGGAGCTGGCGGGGCGTTCTGTATGCAAATTCAGGAGTTGCCCAGGGTGTGAGGCGCCAGGCGGGTGTGTGGATACTCACAAGTCCCCGGCTGAGCGCCACTGTGTTGGAGTTCTCCCCAGTGAACGAGAGGGTCGCCTCCATGCGACTGCAAGTCGCTGGGGGGAAGGCTCTGACTGTTGTGTGTGCTTACGCACCGAACAGCAGTTCAGAGTATCCGGACTTCTTGGAGTCCTTGGGTGGCATCCTGGAAAGGGGTCCATCCAGGGACTCCATAGTTCTACTGGGGGACTTCAATGCAAACGTGGGCAATGATGGAGAAACCTGGAGGGGGGTGATTGGGATGAATGGCCTGTCCGATCTGAACCAGAGTGGTGTTTTGTTATTGGAGTTCTGTGCTAGTCATGGACTGGCCACAACAAACACCATGTTCGAACATAGGGTGGTCCACAAGTGTACGTGGTATCGGACCATCTTAGGCCAAAGATCGCTGATCGACTTTGTAATCGTATCAGCAGATCTGCGGTCGTATGTTTTGGACACTCAGGTGAAGAGAGGAGCAGAGCTGTCAACTGATCACCACCTGGTGGTGAGTTGGATCAGATGGCGCGGGAGGCTGCCAGACAGACCTGGTAAACCCAAACGTGTAGTGAGGGTGAACTGGGAACGTCTGGTGGAAGCCCCTGTCCGTGAGGTTTTTAACTCCCACCTCCAGAAGAACTTCTCGTGCATCCCGGGGGAGATTGTGGGGGGTACTGCGGGAGTATGGGGTACTGGGGCCATTGGTACGTGCCATTCGGTCCTTGTACAAAGAAAGTGAGAGCTGCGTCCGTATTCTCGACACAAAGTCAATGTCTCAGTGGGACTCCGCCAAGGTTGTCCCTTGTCACCGATTCTGTTTGTGATCTTCATGGACAGAATCTCAAGGCGCAGCCGAGGTGAGGAGAGTGTCCGGTTTGGGGACCTCAGAATTGCATCTCTGCTCTTTGCAGATGATGTGGTTCTGTTGGCTACATCAGACCGTGACCTCCAGCATGCACTGGGGCGGTTTGCAGCCGAGTGTGAAGTGGTCAGGATGAGAGTCAGCACCTCCAAGTCTGAGGCCATGGTTCTCTGCCGGAAAACGGTGGAGTGTTCCCTCCGGGTTGGGAGGGAGTTGTTGCCTCAAGCGAAGGAGTTGAAGTATCTCGGGGTCTTGTTCACGAGTGAGGGCAAAATGGAGCGGGAGATGGACAGACGGATTGGCACGTCCGACTGGGAGGATACTCTGGGGCAGACCCAGAACCCGCTGGAGGGATTATATATCTCATCTGGCCTGGGAACGCCTCAGGAACTCCCAGGAGGAACTAGAGTGTGTGGCTGGGGAGAAGGAAGCCTGGGGGGCCCTGCTTAGCCGGCTGCCACCGCGACCCGGCCCTGGATAAGCGGAAGAGAATGGATGGATGGATGGATATATTGACTTATTTATATTAACATTAATTTATATATTTATTGCCTGACTTATTTATTTTAGGATTTATTTAATAGCCATATTTATCTATTAATGTATTTATTTAATATTTAATTATATGGCATTTGTTGTTTGGTGTTGTTTGGTGTTTGTTAATGATGGAAGCTATTCTTAAGACTTCTAAAATATTATGACTGGGAGTACAACAAATACAATTTTAACAGCAAACAGGTGGCTCCATGGAAGGATGGGATTTATTGTTTAATGTAAACACTTTTATTTTTCATGTAAAATTGAAATTTGTTTAAAGGAAGGTTTGTGGCAATTTCAACAAGTTTTCCAGGGTTGGCTGAATTACATTCTTGCTCACCTGTGTGTCAGCCCCAAGTAAGATGACCATGACGAAGAAGCACACGGACCATAACTGAGGTAACGGCATCATGGCTACTGCTCTCGGGTAGGCAATAAATGCCAAGCCAGGTCCTGGGTTCAAGAAAACAAAGAATTGTGATCACATCTGATGATATAAGAGAAATAAAGATAATGAAAACCAAATCAAAACAGTCCTTTATGTGTTGGTCTCACCAGTCGCTGCCACTTCAGTTATGGGCACTCCCTGTTCATAGGACATAAATCCTAGCACGGAGAAGATGGCAAACCCAGCCACAAAGCTGGAGCCTCCATTCACCAAACAAAGGATAAATGTGTCCCTAGGAGAGAACAAAGTAGAAATAACAAAATAAATATACATATAGGCTGCATATAGTCCCAACGCCTGCCAATATGACAACAAACAACACAATATAGCAGGGGTTTATTTGAAGTAGTAGGTTAGGATATGTCTAAGCTTACACCAGACCTCTCAAGCAAGTGCTTCCCTGGGTTGTCTGGATTTTCGGCTGACAGCTGATTTCAATCTCAAAGGAGGAGTTCACTCAATATTTGATAGGCTGAACCTAAAATAATGCATGTTCATGCCATCATCTATCACACCTAGAATTGTGATCAATCAGGGAGGGAATGCCCAAGCCGCTATTGCTATTTCAGTGCTTTTATTAGTTTTATTAGTCATTTGTTAGCTCCACAAGACTAGTTGAAGCCATCTTGCATTTGTCAGACATTTTTTATTGGTCATAAAAATAACAAAACCTGTATTATGGGCCTTATAGTAGGCCTATATTAATCTGTTAATCTGTTCATCTGTAGCCTATGTCTACTGTAGAGACATAGGCCTACTTTGAACATACAGTTGTGGTCAAAAGTTTACATACACTTGTAAAGAACATGTATGTCAGGGCAGTCCAGAGTTTCCAATAATTTCTACAACTCTCATTTTTCTGTGATAGTGATTGAAGCACATACTTCTTTGTTACAAAAAACATTCATGAAGTTTGGTTCTTTTATGAATTTATTATGGGTCAACTGAAAATGTGACCAAATCTGCTGGGTTAAAAATATACATCCACCAATGCTAATATTTGGTTACATGTCCCTTGTCCATTTTCACCTCAATTAGGTGCTTTTGGTAGACATCCACAAGCTTCTGGTTGAATCTTTGACCACTCCTCTTGACAGAATCAGTGCAGTTCAGCTAAATTTGTTGGCTTTCTGACATGGACTTGTTTCTTCAGCACTGTCCACATGTTCTCGATGGGGTTTAAGTCAGGACTTTGGGAAGGCCATTCTAAAACCTTAATTCTAGCCTGATTTAGCCATTCCTTTACCACTTTTGATGTGTGTTTGGGGTCATTGTCCTGTTGGAACACCCAACTGCGCCCAAGAACCAACCTTCTGGCTGATGATTTTAGGTTCTCCTGAAGAATTTGAAGGTAATCCTCCTTCCTCATTATTCCATTTACGTTCTGTAAAGCACCAGTTCCATTGGCAGCAAAACAGGCCCAGAGCATAATACTACCACCACCATGCTTGACGGTAGGCATGGTGTTCTTGGGGTTAAAGGCCTCACCTTCTCTCCTCCAAACATGTTTCTGGTCATTGTGGCCAAAGAGCTCCATTTTTGTTTCATCTGACCACAGAACTTTCCTCCAGAAGGCATTTTCTTTGTCCATGTGATCAGCAGCAAACTTCAGTCGAGCCTTAAGGTGCCGCTTGTGGAGCAAGGGCTTCCTTCTTGCATGGCAGCCTCTCAGCCCATGGCGATGTAAAACACGCTTGACTGTGGACACTGACACCTGTGTTCCAGCAGCTTCTAATTCATTGCAGACCTGCTTTTTGGTGGTTCTCGGTTGACTCTTGACCATCCTGACCATCCTTTTCTCTCAGCAGCAGGTGATAGCTTGCGTTTTCTTCCTGATCGTGGCAGTGACACAACTGTTCCATGCACTTTATACTTACGAACAATTGTTTGCACAGTTGATCTCGGGACCTGTAGCTGCTTTGAAATTGCTCCAAGTGACTTTCCTGACTTGTTCAAGTCAATGATCCACTTTTTCAGATCTGTGCTGAGCTCCTTTGACTTTCCCATTGTAGCGTTTGTGTCTGAGTCTAATGATTGTATTAAATGAGTCATATTTAAATGGGCTCAGAGAAGTCACCAACTGTAGTCAATCATAATTACTCACAAGAAGTTAAGAGGCCACAAAGCTAATTTCAGTCTTGTATAAAGTACTTGAAAGTGATACTTGAGTAAAAGTACAAGTATCTTACCAGAAAATGACTTTGGTAGAAGTTAGTCACCTTTTAGAAATATGTACTTGAGTAAAAGTCTTAAAGTATCTGATATTTATTGTACTTAAGTATCAAAAGTAATTTTCTGATATTAAATGTACTTAAGTATTGGAAGTAAAAGTAAAAGTACAAGTAAAAAAAAAAGTGGCATCAGTGGTTGATTCTACTGACATCCGGGACATGCGGGACTTCTTACGCACGAAACCCACCAGACGCGGACGGACGCTTTCGTGCGCGCGGACTGAACCCACCAGACGCGCAAAGCGCACGCGTACTGCTGCGCACGCGTACTGCTGCGCTTACTTCCACTCCCATGTTACCAGACGCGGGAATTGATTGATATTGATGCTATGATCACACTTTAGTGTGATTAAAACTAATATATAAACTATATAGAATGTTAATAATAATAATAATAATTATTATTATTATTATTATGTTGTTTTGGTTGTATGCAAAATGTATGACTTGATTTAACTTAATTTAACTTAATATGATGCAGATATTGTGCATATACAATGTATTTCTATGAGATTGCGCACAGGGACGCACGGAAAATTCGGCCCCGAGCTGAAAAATATCCGTCCGCCCGCATATGTCGTCGGCCAGTGGGAACCGCGCCATCCGTTACCATGGGAGCGGAAGTAAAGCGCGTGCGCCCGCAGCAGTACGCGTGCGCTTTGCGTGTCTGGTGGGTTTTGCGCGTGATTCGCCAAACCTGCAGTCTTAACACATTTCTAATGATTTTATTTTGTAGTAACGAGTAACGAAGATGCTTAGGAGAAATGTATCGGAGTAAAAGTATACATTTTATTTCGGAAATGTAGTGGAGTAAAAGTGAAAGTTGCCAGAAATATAAATAACAAAGTAAAGTACAGATACGTGAAAATTCTACTTAAGTACAGGAACAAAGTATTTGTACTTCGTTACATTACAACACTGGCTAATTTGATTGACACAACTTTCTACATCACCTAAATTGATCATTCATGTTGCTGTATGTATATTTTTGACCCAGCAGATTTGGTCACATTTTCAGTAGACCCATAACAAATTCATAAAAGAACCAAAGTATGTGCTCCAATCACTATCACAGAAAAATAAGAGAAATTATTGGAAACTCCGGACTGCCATGACATACATGTTCTTTACAAGTGTATGTAAACTTTTGACCACAACTCATCGAAAAATGTGCATGACAAAACTATGTTTAAAGTTTTCTTGGTTTAAGTGGTTTTGTGCTATGAGCCATTGTGAGTCGCGGCAAAAATAGGCTACTATAAAGCCCAATTCATACTTTCCACGTCCGCATGACGTAAATCTTGTCATTCGCCCATGACCACGAGGCCGTCCTCGTGCAGCACAAAATTTGTCACTGCGTTGACCGTGCAAATAGCAAATGCATCGACTGCACATGCTCCAGATAACATGTCCCTTTCAGACAGTGAACTCTAGAACATTTCCTAGACTTGTCCAGAGATGTATGTATGAACACAACAATATCGCCCCTGGAGTATTCCCTGAGTTTACCCTGCTCGCCCCCTAGTACATACTCCGGGACATCTGCGGTGTACAGAGCCTATGATAAGCAGAGCAGCTCTTACACTGACACCTCACTGTTCTCATGTTTGAGTTCTAATAAACCAGGCTCTTAATGTTGTGGAGAAGGAATGGTAATTGGCACTGTTTCTTATGTGCTGTGGTAAATTATTTTAATCCTTAGAGACTCTGACAGCAGATTGGCCAAAACTTAACTTCTAAGAGTTAGAAAGTTGCTAGTTGCTAGTTAGAAAAGAGTTAGTTGTTGCTCTAGTAGTTTGGCTAGTATTTAATGTGACGTAAGTACAGAGTGGTGGAGGAGCCATATTGTGTAATACCTTGAAAACGAGACACAGTATACTGTGTCTCATGTGTCCCCAACTTGTCAGACAATACATGATGTATGGGAGGATCATTGTATTCATGAACATTTTAGCTGCATTGGTGGACATGCAGTTCCTTGTGAATTTGAAATTGGCCAGATTGAATCTAACATTACTTGCAATTTATTTTACATGTGCTGTGAAAGATTTGGGTCAACAGTGATGCCAAGGTATTTAAACTCAGACACAATCTGTCCGGTTTTTTTCCTGTGATGTCTGGATCCGGTGTTGGTCTTTAACTTCTTTTTTATGTGAAGAACATGCTGACTGTTTTTGTAACGTTAAGTTGGAGGCAGAAGTTTACTGCTGTGTGCAGTGAACAAAACACTGTGGTTTCCGTAGCGTACTTTATACATCATGTTCGGCCTTCTGTACAGCCTACCCAGGCTCCACCCCCTGAAAACAGCGCAATATTTCCTGCGGGTCTGAATGCGTCTGACAGAGAATCTCCCGCTGTGTCGTGCATGTCTGAATGGCCATGTACAGCTAAATTCGTCTGAGATATTCCGGAGTTCATGTCTGAAAGCGGCTTTACATTTAGCATTTGGCAGACGTTATAAAAGCATCTAAACGAGGTACATTTGTCGAAAGAGAGACAGCAATATATCGCTGGTGGTACATAAAGATTAGAATAGAACAGGTTTCAAGCATTCATAATTGCTAGGGTTAATAGAACAAGTTTTAAGTGCTCCATAATTGCTAGGTTGACAGCACGATAGCAGGGATAAAAACAGAAGTACCATTTTGATTGCTAGACCAAAATCCAAGAACATGCAAGATGCTAAACAATGTTAAGTACTATTATTTACTGCCAAGACGTACGAACACGCAAGTAAGTGCAAGAGTTCACAGAGGGATGGGATTTCAAACCCTGCTTGGGTAGGTGGGAATGGGTTTGGGGGGGGGGGGGGGGTTATTGGAGGAAGCTATGCAGGGTCCTGGTGAACTTTTAACAGGTGGTGAGTTCACAGTAAGACTCAGACAGCTAAGTTTGGAAAAGGAGCATTCAGGAGGAGTGGGACAGGACAGGTTTAGAGAGTTGAAATACAGGTTTAGCAAGGCTGTAAGCTAAACTCCAACAACAGCGCTCAGATAACGACTCAGCATGTCTGTAAAGGGCTCAAACAGATCACCAACTACCAAACCTAAAACCTACCACTATCAACGACTCGTGGCCTAGCCAAGACCTGAACCAGCACTACTGTCGATTTGAAAGACAATGGGACAGCTCCACCCCACAAAACTTTGAGGAGACTCAAGAAGTTTTGCATGTCTGCAAAAATCCTCACTAACTTTTACAGGTGCACCAACTAGAGCATCGTCTGCATTACTGCCTGGTTTGGCAGCTGCTCCGCTGCTGATAGCAAGGCGCTCCAGTGTAGTGAAGACAGCGGAGCGCATCATTGGCTGCTATCTCCCAGCCGTGCAAAGCATCTACCACACACGATGCCTTGGGAAAGCACGGAAAATCATTGAGGACAGTCCATGGCCACCCAGGCCATAGACTGTTCACGCTGCTGCCGTCTGGTAGACGTTAATCTCATTGATCATATTGATCACTTGTACATTTATAACATAATACTTAGATTATTCAACTACTTCTGGATACAGATGCCATATTCCCCATGCTATATTGAAATACTCTGGATACATATGCTTCTGATTCTCTTATCTTATGTATATTTCTGCTATGACATGCCATATGCCATATTTCTGCTACTGCTGCCCTCACTTCTGCATCTGCCCCTTACTTACTTGTACATACTTTTGGATTACTTCTGGATTCAACATTACATTTACGTTTACATATTCTTACATGGGAATTTATATGGGATACATAAACTACAGCATGAGGGAGTACATTCCCAAACCACTCAGGTGCTATGCATGCCAAAGAATGGGACACGGCCACAGCAGTGTAAAGGAAATCTAAGGTGTGGAGGCCAACATGAATATAGGAAAATGTGAAAAGGATGCTAAGGTTGAATTTTGTAACTGTGGAGGAGAGCACAGGCTGTGTAAGATAAGACAAGATAGAACTTTATTAATCCTGAAGGAAATTCTTGTGCCAGGTACAGTACAATAAAACAGAGAAATCAACAGAATAAAAAATAAACTAACAGATTTACAAATGTACAGTAAAAATATAAAAATATATAGGCAAGATAAGGTATTCAGACGACAATTTGGCATAATTGAAGTGTAATACTGTGATAATAATAATGGTGAGGTGACGTATTGCACATGATAGAAAGAATATTCAGAATATTGCACAAAATGTTGAAAGGTAATGTAGGAGGTATTGCACATAACATTAAGAATATTGCACACGATGATGAGAGGAGATGAGAGGTAGTATTACAGGTAATATTTAGAGATAGCATGATATTAATAATAATAATAAAGCACATGTATGCACATGATGTTTGGCAGTAATATTAATATTGCACGTAATACTGAGAAAAATGCACATGATGTTGAAAGGTAATATTGCACATGATATTGCTCAGTGTTCATTGTCTTGTATTCCAACTGTGGCGTTCTGTGGTGCACCTCGGTAATCTCAGTTGAAGGTGCTCTGGTATGACTCCAGTGTGGCGTGCAGGGGATGGGAGGCGTTGTCCATAATACTGAGTAGTTTACTCAGCATCCTCCTCTCCGAGACCTCCACCAAAGACTCCAGTTCCACTCCCAGGACAGAACCCGCTTTCCTGATGAGCTCATTGAGTCTGTTGGCGTCGGCTGCCTTCACCCTGCTGCCCCAGCACACAACAGCGTAGAAGATGACGCTGACCACCAGCGTGATAGAACATCTGCAGCATGGTTTTGCAGACGTTAAAAGATCTGAGTTTCCGTAGGAAATTAGATTAGATTAGATTCAAAATGTAATTGTCATTGCAAACAGCACAAGTACAGTACAGCGAAAATAAGTTGCATCTAACCAGAGTGCAAATGAGGCAGTAAAGTGCATAGTAATATACAGTGTACAGTGGTTAAATAGGATATAGAACAGTCTACTAGGTATAATATATAGGTGTATATTAGGGGTGTACAAATAACCGATTTGAATCGGAAAATCGGTTTTGATTTAAAAGATGCGAGTGCATCGGTACACGGACACCTGGATCGGTCTAAACGTAGCATGAACCGGCCGATGGCCCGATCACAAAGTTATGAATCAGTTTTATGTTGTTGCTGTGCTGCTGAATTTCTCTCTCTCTCTCTCTCTCTCTCTCTCTCTCTCTCTCTCTCTCTCTCTCTTCTCTCTCTCTCTCGACTTGTCATAGTAACGTTAGATAGCGCTCTGTTTGCGAGGGAAAATGTCCGATACGATTCACAACGTGAACGCCATGTTACATTGCAAAACAACACTTTAAAAGACTGATATTCTATAAGAGTGCTTATTGACTTATGTTAATTCATAATGTAAATGATTGTCTACTTTAAACAAGGAACTCATCAGATTGTATCATATCCATCAAATCGTATTGAATCCTACTGAATTGAATCGTCCCCTGAACGTAACTGTCCCATGTACCTAGATACGTATCGGATCCGTCTTTTTTGGGAGCGATGCACACCCTATGTATTACAGTTATTATGTATTGTGGCAAGACGGGACTTTCAGGCCCTCCTCCCGAGTCCCAGGGACCGCAGCTGTCACAATCGGCTAATTAGGAGGCCCAATCAGTGACAGCTGCGACCGATAAGACATCAGGAGGAAGCCGGGTATAAAGCCGGGGGGTCCTCCCAAGACGGCGAAGTGTGCGACGGAGATCGGAGTTCACGCCGACGCGCCGGGGAGTGCGCCGACACCGGGACGCGGGAGACGCCGCCGACAGAGATCGCCGCCCGCCGACGCGCCGCGGAGATCGCGGACCCGTACGAGCCGGGTGAGGACTGTACCCCGCGGAGAACGGCTACCCGGGAGGAGGCGTCCGAATAGGAGAGGACTCCTAGGATCGCTATTGTAACGTACTGACGTGATCTCTCTGATTGTGTTGTAATAAACGGCCCGACTAAGGAGCCTTAAACAGACTGTTGCATCTGTGTCCTATATGCGTCGTGCCTTTTGGACAAGCGGGTTGCCACAGTACAGAGATCAGTGTAGTAATAACTTAATGGAGTAGGTATGGGATATGTGCAGGTAGGTATATAAATATTCCGGTAAGTATACAGTATCAACAGGTAATGAGCAGGGGTTGTACAGTAGAAGTACAGTAGAAATGTACATGGCTATCATACAGGTATGTAAACAATAATGTTGTGATTACAGTGCAAGGCAGTAGATATGATATAGTCAACAGAGTTCAGAGTTTGTACGGTGGACAGCGGAGCCTAGAGTATAGGCAAGAGTATAGGCTCTGTCATCGTGGGTACAGAGTTCAGGGAGATGACAGCTGAGGGAAGAAGCTGTTCCTGAGCCTGCTTGACTTGGAACAAGGTTCCTGTAGCGCCTCCCAGAGGGAAGGAGGGCAAACCAGTCCATGGTTGGGGTGAGAGGTGTCTCTGGCAATGCTACGTGCCTTCCTCAGGACACCGTTTTGTGTGGGTAGTCTCTATTGCAGGGAGTGGTAATCCGATGATGCGTTGGGCGGCTTTCACCACCCTCTGCAGCGCTTTCCGGTCTGAACAGGTGCAGTTGCCGTACCACACTGTGATGCAGTTGGTGAGTATGCTTTCAATGGCACACCGGTAGAAGTTCACCAGAATTTGAGGGGACAGGTGGGCTTTCCTCAGTCTCCTCAGGAAGAAGAGACGCTGGTGAGCCTTCTTGACCAGTGAGGCGGTGTTGAGGGTCCAAGAGGTCCTCGGAGATGTGGACCCCCAGGAATTTGAGGCTGGAGACACGCTCGACCACCGCCCCATTGATGAGGACGGGGGCGTGCGCGCCAGCTCTGGTCTTCCTGAAGTCCATGATGAGCTCCTTGGTTTTTTTTGGTGTTGACGGCCAGGTTGTTGTTGGCGCACCACGCCACCAGGTGCTGGACCTCCTCCCTGTAGGCTGCCTCATCGTTGTTTTTGATGAGGCCCACCACCGTTGTCATCTGCGAACTTGATGATGGTGATGGCGACTCTGACCTTTCTTGTACAGGGCCTCAGTGTTTTTAGTCCAGTCCATTTTATTGTCTATGTGGACACCCAGGTACTTATATTCCTCGACAATGTCCATGTGTAGTACAGAGAAAAGCCAGAGAAGTCCACAAAGTTAAAATAATTAACAAACTTTCATACGCAGAAGCACGAAAGAAAGTATGGGGGCAAGGACAAACAAATAGGAAGTCCAGTGAAATGGTCCAAAGAAATGCAGTACAAAGTGACAGTAACAAAAATCAGTCCCAAGCCCATGTACATATGCAGAGTGCTTGTGTGCACAGTAAAGATGATGATGACATGCTCGTAGTGAATAAAGTGAACTTTGTGGTCTTTATCTGCCACTGCTGAAAAAGAAAAGTGACAGAATCAAGACCATTGTGGAGGCAGTAGGAAGATTCCTTGATATGAGAGATGTAAAGGCAGACCAGAGAGATGCATTGATGGTAGGGGTGTGCATCTCTCCAAAAAAGACGATCCGATACGTATCTAGATACATACGATACGATTCAGGGACGATACATTTTTTTAAATGGAACGATTCGATTCAGTAGGATACGATTCAATACGATTTGATGGGATATGATACAATCTGATAGTTCCTTGTTTAAAGTAGACAATCATTTTACATTATGAATTAACATAAGTCAATACTATAAATGTGGCATTGCTTACCTTCAAATAGATTTATCAAAGACCAGGGAACAAGTATTTTATCACTTTTAACATGTGAATTCAGAAACATGTCATGTTTATCAGTGTAACATATTGCATTTAACTTTATTTCACTGTTGGCACAAATTAGAGCCAAAGTTGTGGAGAGGTCTGTGTAGACTCAGATCAGGGAACAATGAACTGAGGTAGAAAATTATAACAATTTCAAGACATCCCTTGTGCAAATTATTTTGCAAACAGAACACAACAAAGTGGCAAACTGTAAGCACTCTTATAGAATATCAGTCTTTTAAAGTGTTGTTTTGTAATGTAACATGCGTTCATGTTGTGAATCGTATCGGACATTTTTTGTCTTTCCCTCGCAAACAGAGCGCTATCTAACGTTACTATGACAAGTCTCGCGAGAGTTTAATGTGTGTGTGTGTGTGTGTGTGTGTGTGTGTGTGTGTGTGTGTGTGTGAGAGAGAGAGCGCTGCAGACACTGAGCAGATGGAGGATTCAGCAGCACAGCAACAACATAAAACCGATTCATAACTTTGTGATCGGGCCATCGGCCGGTTCATGCTACGTTTAGACCGATCCAGGTGTCCGTGTACCGATGCACTCGCATCTTTTAAATCAAAACCGATTTTCACACAGACCACTTGCATATGAATCTAACATTACTTGCAATTTATTTTACATGTGCTGTGAAAGATTTGGGTCAACAGTGATGCCAAGGTATTTAAACTCAGACACAATCTGTCCGGTTTTTTTCCTGTGATGTCTGGATCCGGTGTTGGTCTTTAACTTCTTTTTTATGTGAAGAACATGCTGACTGTTTTTGTAACGTTAAGTTGGAGGCAGAAGTTTACTGCTGTGTGCAGTGAACAAAACACTGTGGTTTCCGTAGCGTACTTTATACATCATGTTCGGCCTTCTGTACAGCCTACCCAGGCTCCACCCCCTGAAAACAGCGCAATATTTCCTGCGGGTCTGAATGCGTCTGACAGAGAATCTCCCGCTGTGTCGTGCATGTCTGAATGGCCATGTACAGCTAAATTCGTCTGAGATATTCCGGAGTTCATGTCTGAAAGCGGCTTTACATTTAGCATTTGGCAGACGTTATAAAAGCATCTAAACGAGGTACATTTGTCGAAAGAGAGACAGCAATATATCGCTGGTGGTACATAAAGATTAGAATAGAACAGGTTTCAAGCATTCATAATTGCTAGGTTAATAGAACAAGTTTTAAGTGCTCATAATTGCTAGGTTGACAGCACGATAGCAGGGATAAAAACAGAAGTACCATTTTGATTGCTAGACCAAAATCCAAGAACATGCAAGATGCTAAACAATGTTAAGTACTATTATTTACTGCCAAGACGATACGAACACGCAAGTAAGTGCAAGAGTTCACAGAGGGATGGGATTTCAACCCTGCTTGGGTAGGTGGGAATGGGTTTGGGGGGGGGGGGTTATGGAGGGAAGCTATGCAGGGTCCTGGTGAACTTTTAACAGGTGAGTTCACAGTAAGACTCAGACAGCTAAGTTTGGAAAAGGAGCATTCAGGAGGAGTGGGGACAGGGACAGGTTTAGAGAGTTGAAATACAGGTTTAGCAAGGCTGTAAGCTAAACTCCAACAACAGCGCTCAGATAACGACTCAGCATGTCTGTAAAGGGCTCAAACAGATCACCAACTACAAACCTAAAACCTACCACTATCAACGACTCGTGCCTAGCCAAGACCTGAACCAGCACTACTGTCGATTTGAAAGACAATGGGACAGCTCCACCCCACAAAACTTTGAGGAGACTCAAGAAGTTTTGCATGTCTGCAAAAATCCTCACTAACTTTTACAGGTGCACCAACTAGAGCATCGTCTGCATTACTGCCTGGTTTGGCAGCTGCTCCGCTGCTGATAGCAAGGCGCTCCAGTGTGGTGAAGACAGCGTGGAGCGCATCATTGGCTGCCATCTCATAGCCGTGCAAAGCATCTACCACACACGATGCCTTGGGAAAGCACGGAAAATCATTGAGGACAGTCCATGGCCACCCAGGCCATAGACTGTTCACGCTGCTGCCGTCTGGTAGACGTTAATCTCATTGATCATATTGATCACTTGTACATTTATAACATAATACTTAGATTATTCAACTACTTCTGGATACAGATGCCATATTCCCCATGCTATATTGAAATACTCTGGATACATATGCTTCTGATTCTCTTATCTTATGTATATTTCTGCTATGACATGCCATATGCCATATTTCTGCTACTGCTGCCCTCACTTCTGCATCTGCCCTTACTTACTTGTACATACTTTTGGATTACTTCTGGATTCAACATTACATTTACGTTTACATATTCTTACATGGGAATTTATATGGGATACATAAACTACAGCATGAGGGAGTACATTCCCAAACCACTCAGGTGCTATGCATGCCAAAGAATGGGACACGGCACAGCAGTGTAAAGGAAATCTAAGGTGTGGAGGCCAACATGAATATAGGAAAATGTGAAAAGGATGCTAAGGTTGAATTTTGTAACTGTGGAGGAGAGCACAGGCTGTGTAAGATAAGATAAGACAAGATAGAACTTTATTAATCCTGAAGGAAATTCTTGTGCCAGGTACAGCACAATAAAACAAGAGAAATCAACAGAATAAAAAATAAACTAACAGATTTACAAATGTACAGTAAAAATATAAAAATATATAGGCAAGATAAGGTATTCAGACGACAATTTGGCATAATTGAAGTGTAATACTGTGATAATAATAATGGTGAGGTGACGTATTGCACATGATAGAAAGAATATTCAGAATATTGCACAAAATGTTGAAAGGTAATGTAGGAGGTATTGCACATAACATTAAGAATATTGCACACGATGATGAGAGGAGATGAGAGGTAGTATTACAGGTAATATTTAGAGATAGCATGATATTAATAATAATAATAAAGCACATGTATGCACATGATGTTTGGCAGTAATATTAATATTGCACGTAATACTGAGAAAAATGCACATGATGTTGAAAGGTAATATTGCACATGATATTGCTCAGTGTTCATTGTGATCGGGCCATCGGCCGGTTCATGCTACGTTTAGACCGATCCAGGGGTCCGTGTACCGATGCACTCGCATCTTTTAAATCAAAACCGATTTTCCGATTCAAATCGGTTATTTGTTACACCCCTAATTGATGGCAGCAACTGAAGGTGGAAAAAATTATAAACATGAGGGTTAATACATTAATTATGGTACTTCACATATTACAGTGGAATGCGAGAAGCCTCATAGCCAATGGCCAAGAATCCAAAAAGTATATATGTGAATTAGAAATAGTTCCAGATGGAGTATGTGTGCAAGAAACTTGGTTACGACCTCATTTAGATTTTGTGATGGGTTCAGTTTGATAAGACATGACAAAATGGGTTGGCAGTCGAAGTTTGCAGTCTAAGGAAAGAAGGTAATATTAAGTTAATCAATTTATATAATCCATGTATAAATCTAAATGCTGACATGGCAGCGACGGTATATAGAAAGGAAATATGGTGTGGAGATTGTACTTCACACATTGGGTAGCAATCACACAGACAGTAATGGCGATATAGTGGAAGAAATGTTGGATGAAAGATCATTGGTCTGCCTCAACAATGGACATGATATGAGAATAGATGTTAGTCGGGGGATGGTATCATGCTTGGATCTTACATTAGTATCAGATTGTCTGGTGAATGCATGTGAATGGTATATTCTACCATAGGAAGTGGTCATTTTCCAGTTATCACTGTATTTACATGTGTATATACAAGAAGGAAGTTCAATTAACAGATGGTGCTTTGGTAAGGTAGACTTGGATACATTTAGGGTGTGTTGTGAGGAGTCAGAACACTTGGTAACACTAGAAGGAAGCATAGAGGAATGCATAAATCAAGTTATAAAACATTATGAATGCTGCAAATTTGAATATACCAAAAAAACAACATGGTAGGAAGAAAGTGGTGCCTTGGTGGAATGAGGAATACAGCAGAGCAGTTAAAGAATGAAATAAGGCATTCAGAGCATTCAAGAAAAACGTGTCACAAGAGAAGAAAAAGGGCAGTAGCTCGTAGGATAGCTAAATGTACAAAAAGAGGACATGGAGAGAATTCTGTTCCACCATTGGCAGAGGAGTAAAGTTAGGGGATGTCTGGTCCACGTCAAATGAGTGGGAAAAGGAAGTCAGTGAAAATTCTGGCATTGGTTGATCGGGAAAGAAAGGCAGTGTCAGACAAAGAGATGGCTGATTTGTTGGGTAGGGCATTTGCTGCAGTACATTGTAGGGCCTCAGCCATTCAAAGTGGTTCCCCAGGATCCTTCACTCACCCCTTTTACACCATCCAATCCTTGGTCTACTGCTATGGGGAAAAATCCCTATTTTGTTTTGTTTTATCCTTTTTTAATTTGCTTTCCTCCTCCTATGTGGTATAAATTCTTCCTTAGCCTATTTTTCATGTGAGCTGAAGCTGCGTTGGCTTGCAGCTGACATTTCCATCACCACTTTTACGCCTCCGCTCCTGGTATCTGGTGGTTATTGCTCCACCAATGTAAACATTTGTATCCTGGAGTAAGACCATATCCCTGTGAAGGGGGGGTGAAACTGAATTAAAAGGGCGATGCCCGCAATGTCTGGTCTCTATCAAAGATTAGGGGGGCCTATCACACATCCCCAAGAGGGGGGGTTACAGGATGCCCACCAGAGCCTGGCCTTCCCAGAGATGAAAGACATTCCATCGAGCCTGCCCTGTACACAGGAGGGAGACAACCAGATTCTTCCTCACCTCTCCCTTCGGGAGAAAAAGCGCGTGGCTCAAAAGCCCGCCCATCAACATCACTTCTGCTCACCCCCCCTTCGGGAGAAAAGGGGCATGGCTCAAAAGTCTGCCCATCGACGGCATTTCGGCTCATTGGTCGAGTGAATTGGGGGCGTATCTGGGCGTATCTGTGCTCACCTAGTCCATATCAGTCCAAACACAGAGAGACCTCTCCCTCTCTGCCCATCAACCCACAAGCCCAGCCAACTAGTCCTGTATCCGTGATCCTGGCCGGTCGCCTCCACTCGGTTATGCGTTTTTTAGGTAATTTCCGGTTATTAGACTAGAGAAGCTAAGTCTGAAGTACCTTGTTTCTCTTTTGACGCTGTAGTGCGAAGATTCCTTAGCTCAGTCTAGAATAACCCACGTAAGCATCGGTCGATTCCCTGCGAACCACAGTTTTTGTTTTGAGAGGATAAAGGGCAATAGATTCCCCTTTAATTCCCGACATTGACGGACCGTCAGAAATACCACAAACGACGTACCCAACCACACTGCCCAGCCTTGGACATCAGGACCATCAACACGCAATGCGCCAAACTCGAAGCAGTTCTTTTGGGAACGAACGTACTGCCTTCAGCAAGGGTGACCACAGGGCCATCAGCACGCCACCCCGCCGAACTCACTCAAAGCAGTTCTTTGGGAAAGAACGAGCCACCTCTCGATCGCTACACACACGATCTTCAGCAAGGTAGATATCTGGGCATAGTTAGATAGCAATGTGTTATATGATTATGTCGGACGATATTGTAAACCTGTTTTTTTGTAACAAAGCGCATACATCTCGTTTTAGTGTTTTGATATTGGTGTTAGAAGTGAGTGATTCAAATCCTCCCGCCTAGTCACTCATTAATCACGCGGACGCCTTTGTTAGAAATACCTTCCTATATTCACGTGGTCACCGCTATTTTGGGGCCAAATAGTCACACCGAGTGACTGTTATCCCCCTTTTTGCGCCCGGCCTCCTCAGAGCCGCCTAGTTGGTTAAGTGCCATTTTTAGTAATTTTGTAATTTTTCTTTGCCCCTTTAATCTCCAGAGACGCCATCTTGGTTAGGCCACGCGTTTCATCAAATTGTTGTATGTCTGGGGGATTTTAATCGGAAGAGATTTTACTCACGTTGGCCTTACCCCACAGAGAGAGACATAGCGGAGCCCAGCACTCAATGTCAGTCCTAAAGCAATACCTAGATATTTCAAGCCCTTTTTGGGACAGGTGAAATAACTGTCCGAAAGAGAGACTTAGGGCCCAGTTAACCTTGTAGCTCGAAATATTTGAAAAACTGTCAATCATACTAAGTAAGGTATGAGGCTACCCTTGAGCCAGTGGCTCAAGAGCGAGCGCAAATAGGAGTGGAGAGAGCAGACAACCTTGTCTTGTGCTCCTTCCAAGGTCAAATGAAGCGGAGATGAACCCATTAGTGGGAATGGCTGCTTTGGGTTGGGCATATACAGTACTGTCTAAGTTTAATCCAGTCATTGAACCTGCTGCTAAAAAAGGTAGTGTTCATTGTCTTGTATTCCAACTGTGGCGTTCTGTGGTGCACCTCGGTAATCTCAGTTGAAGGTGCTCTGGTATGACTCCAGTGTGGCGTGCAGGGGATGGGAGGCGTTGTCCATAATACTGAGTAGTTTACTCAGCATCCTCCTCTCAGAGACCTCCACCAAAGACTCCAGTTCCACTCCCAGGACAGAACCCGCTTTCCTGATGAGCTCATTGAGTCTGTTGGCGTCGGCTGCCTTCACCCTGCTGCCCCAGCACACAACAGCGTAGAAGATGACGCTGACCACCAGCGTGATAGAACATCTGCAGCATGGTTTTGCAGACGTTAAAAGATCTGAGTTTCCATAGGAAATTAGATTAGATTCAAATGTATTGTCATTGCACAGCACAAGTACAGTACAGCGAAAATAAGTTGCATCTAACCAGAGTGCAAATGAGGCAGTAAAGTGCATAGTAATATACAGTGTACAGTGGTTAAATAGGATATAGAACAGTCTACTAGGTATAATATATAGGTGTATATTAGGGGTGTAACAAATAACCGATTTGAATCGGAAAATCGGTTTTGATTTAAAAGATGCGAGTGCATCAGTACACGGACCCCTGGATCGGTCTAAACGTAGCATGAACCGGCCGATGGCCCGATCACAAAGTTATGAATCGGTTTTATGTTGTTGCTGTGCTGCTGAATTCTCTCTCTCTCTCTCTCTCTCTCTCTCTCTCTCTCTCTCTCTCTCTCTCTCTCTCTCTCTCTCGTCATAGTAACGTTAGATAGCGCTCTGTTTGCGAGGGAAATGTCCGATACGATTCACAACGTGAACGCATGTTACATTGCAAAACAACACTTTAAAAGACTGATATTCTATAAGAGTGCTTATTGACTTATGTTAATTCATAATGTAAAATGATTGTCTACTTTAAACAAGGAACTCTATCAGATTGTATCATATCCCATCAAATCGTATTGAATCCTACTGAATTGAATCGTCCCTGAATCGTATCGTACCCCATGTATCTAGATACGTATCGGATCGTCTTTTTTGGAGAGATGCACACCCCTAGTGTATATACAGTATATTTATGTATTGTGGCAAGACGGGACTTTCAGGCCCCTCCCTCCCGAGTCCCAGGGACCGCAGCTGTCACAATCGGCTAATTAGGAGGCCAATCAGTGACAGCTGCGACCGATAAGACAATCAGGAGGAAGCCGGGTATAAAAGCCGGGGGGTTCCTCCCAAGACGGCGAAGTGTGCGACGGAGATCGGAGTTCACGCCGACGCACCGGGGAGTGCGCCGACACCGGGACGCGGGAGACGCCGCCGACAGAGATCGCCGCCCGCCGACGCGCCGCGGAGATCGCGGACCCGTACGAGCCGGGTGAGGACTGTACCCCGCGGAGCACGGCTACCCGGGAGGAGGCGTCCGAATAGGAGAGGACTCCTAGGATCGCTATTGTAACGTACTGACGTGATCTCTCTGATTGTGTTGTAATAAACGGCCCGACTAAGGAGCCTTAAACAGACTGTTGCATCTGTGTCCTATATGCGTCGTGCCTTTTGGACAAGCGGGTTGCCACAGTACAGAGATAGTGTAGTAATAACTTAATGGAGTAGGTATGGGATATGTGCAGGTAGGTATATAAATATTCCGGTAAGTATACAGTATCAACAGGTAATGAGCAGGGGTTGTACAGTAGAAGTACAGTAGAAATGTACATGGCTATCATACAGGTATGTAAACAATAATGTTGTGATTACAGTGCAAGGCAGTAGAAGACATAGAAGGTGATAGGATATAGTCAACAGAGTTCAGAGTTTGTACGGTGGACAGCGGAGCCTAGAGTATAGGCAAGGGGGGGGGGGCTGTCATCGTGGTACAGAGTTCAGGGAGATGACAGCTGAGGGGAAGAAGCTGTTCCTGAGCCTGCTTGACTTGGAACAAAGGTTCCTGTAGCGCCTCCCAGAGGGAAGGAGGGCAACCAGTCCATGGTTGGTGTGAGAGGTGTCTCTGACAATGCTACGTGCCTTCCTCAGACACCGTTTGTGTTGGGTAGTCTCTATTGCAGGGAGTGGTAATCCGATGATGCGTTGGGCGGTTTTCACCACCCTCTGCAGCGCTTTCCGGTCTGAAACAGTGCAGTTGCCGTACCACACTGTGATGCAGTTGGTGAGTATGCTTTCAATGGCACACCGGTAGAAGTTCACCAGAATTTGAGGGGACAGGTGGGCTTTCCTCAGTCTCCTCAGGAAGAAGAGACGCTGGTGAGCCTTCTTGACCAGTGAGGCGGTGTTGAGGGTCCAAGAGGTCCTCGGAGATGTGGACCCCCAGGAATTTGAGGCTGGAGACACGCTCGACCACCGCCCCATTGATGAGGACGGGGGCGTGCGCGCCAGCTCTGGTCTTCCTGAAGTCCATGATGAGCTCCTTGGTTTTTTTTGGTGTTGACGGCCAGGTTGTTGTTGGCGCACCACGCCACCAGGTGCTGGACCTCCTCCCTGTAGGCTGCCTCATCGTTGTTTTTGATGAGGCCCACCACCGTTGTGTCATCTGCGAACTTGATGATGGTGATGGCGACTCTGACCTTTCTTGTACAGGGCCTCAGTGTTTTTAGTCCAGTCCATTTTATTGTCTATGTGGACACCCAGGTACTTATATTCCTCGACAATGTCCATGTGTAGTACAGAGAAAAGCCAGAGAAGTCCACAAAGTTAAAATAATTAACAAACTTTCATACGCAGAAGCACGAAAGAAAGTATGGGGGCAAGGACAAACAAATAGGAAGTCCAGTGAAATGGTCCAAAGAAATGCAGTACAAAGTGACAGTAACAAAAATCAGTCCCAAGCCCATGTACATATGCAGAGTGCTTGTGTGCACAGTAAAGATGATGATGACATGCTCGTAGTGAATAAAGTGAACTTTGTGGTCTTTATCTGCCACTGCTGAAAAAGAAAAGTGACAGAATCAAGACCATTGTGGAGGCAGTAGGAAGATTCCTTGATATGAGAGATGTAAAGGCAGACCAGAGACATTAGGGGTGTGCATCTCCAAAAAAGACGATCCGATACGTATCTAGATACATGGGGTACGATACGATTCAGGGACGATACATTTTTAAAATGGAACGATTCGATTCAGTAGGATTCGATACGATTCAATACAAGTTCAAGTTCAAGTATTTTTATTGTAACTTCACAATTTACACGTGAGTATAAACAGTGAGTTAAAAACTTTTTGTGCAAAACGCCCGACAGCCGACAGTAATTATAAAGAATACAAAATAGAGTAAAACTACAAAATAGAACTATAAATAGAATTCTATATAAAATACGTAAATGAAATCTAAAATGAAATGGAATATACAGTAAAATATCCATACACATATAAATCGATGTACTAAAATATACATTGTTATATGCTGTATGCTGACATTCACAGAATGTCACGGGATACCTTCCCAGACAGTCGACACAACACTAGCACCAGCAGTTGGCACCAGGACTAGCACTAACACCAGCACCAGCACTAGCAGTAACACTAGCACCAGGACCAGCACTAGCAGTAACACCAGCACAGCACTAGCACCAACACTTAGCACTAGCATTTAGACATTGATGCCGAACTTGTTCAGCAGCCTGATGGCCTGACTGTGGAAGCTGTCTCTGAATCTGCTTCGTGTGGCATTGAATACTGCGGTATCGCCTGCCTGACGGTAGAAGTGTATTACAGTTCGTGGCTGGGGTGGTTATTGTCTTTAATAATCCGTTTGGCCTTGGCCACGCACCGCCTGGTGTATATATCCAGGGAGGGAGGGAAGCTCAACCTCCAACGATGACTGGGCCGTCCGCACCACCTCTGTAGTGTTTTTACGCTCCAGTGCCGGTGCAGTTCCCGTACCAGACGGTGATGCATCCTGTGAGAACACTCTCGATGGTACAGGAGTAGAATGTTCTGAGGATGCGGGGGCACATGTTGAATTTCCTCAGTCGCCTGAGGAAATACAGGCGTTGTTGGGCCTTTTTCACCACGTGTGTGGTGTGCGTGGTCCATGTGAGGTCCTCGGAGATGTGCACGCCGAGGAACTTGAAGCTGCTGACCCTCTCTACTGCAGCACCGTCGATGGAGATGGGGGCGTGCTCTCCTCTCCGCTTCCTGTAGTCCACGATCAGCTCCTTGGTCTTTTTGACGTTGAGGGCGAGGTTGTTTTCTTGGCACCACTGTGCAAGTGATCCAACCTCCTCCCTGTAGGCTGTCTCGTCGTCGTCGGCGATCAGACGTTGGAGCTGTGCATAGCCATGCAGTCGTGGGTGTACAGGGAGTAGAGGAGAGGGCTCAACACGCATCCCTGAGGGGCTCCAGTGTTGAGGGTCAGTGGCTCTGAGGTGGTGCTGCCCATCCTCACCACCTGGCGGCGGCCCGACAGGAAGTCCAGTATCCAGCTGCACATGGTCGGGTGCAGGCCTAGACTCCTGAGCTTGGTGTCGAGCTTGGCAGGAACTATCGTGTTGAACGCTGAGTTGAAGTCCACAAACAGCATTCTCACACAACAGTTCTTCCCCTCCAGGTGAGAGAGGGCAGTGTGAAGTGCCATGGCAATGGCGTCGTCGGTGGATCTGTTTTGACGGTAAGCAAATTGCCATGGGTCCAGCGTGGCAGGCAACATGGAACAAATGAAGTCCTTGACCAGCCTCTCGAAGCATTTACTGGCAATCGAGGTGAGGGCTACAGGTCTCCAGTCATTCGGGCAGGTTACCTTGGGGGTGTTTAGGGACAGGAACGATGATGGACATCTTGAAGACCTCGGAACAACAGCCTGGGACAGGACAGGTTGAAGATGTCTGCGAAGACTCCTGCAGCTGTCTGCGCATGCTCTGAGGACGCGCCCCGGGATGTGGTCTGGTCCCGCCGCCTTCCGGATGTCCCCGCTTGAAGGCTCTGCGCACGTCCAGCCTCTGAGATGTTCAGCAGGCTGGCCTCCTCAGGCAGCGCTGACTTCGGCGGGCTGCCGTTCACGTCGAACCGGGCGAAGAAGGTGTTTAGCTCGCCAGGGAGGAGGTAGAGGAGTTCTCTACACCGCTGGTTCTCCCTCATGAAGTCCGTGATTGTCTGCAGCCCCTTCCACACACCCCTCACGTCGTGGCTCTTGAATTTGTCTCCACCCTGTTCTTATACTCCCGCTTGGCAGAGCCGATGGTCTTGCGGAGGTCGTAGCGGGCTCTCGTATATTCCACCATATTCCCGGCGTCAAAGGCGGCGTTACGCGTGCGGAGTGCGGCGCGAACATCGCCATTAATCCACGGTTTCTGGTTGTCCGTGTACCGATGCACTCGCATCTTTTAAATCAAAACCGATTTTCCGATTCAAATCGGTTATTTGTTACACCCCTAATTGATGGCAGCAACTGAAGGTGGAAAAAATTATAAACATGAGGGTTAATACATTAATTATGGTACTTCACATATTACAGTGGAATGCGAGAAGCCTCATAGCCAATGGCCAAGAATCCAAAAAGTATATATGTGAATTAGAAATAGTTCCAGATGGAGTATGTGTGCAAGAAACTTGGTTACGACCTCATTTAGATTTTGTGATGGGTTCAGTTTGATAAGACATGACAAAATGGGTTGGCAGTCGAAGTTTGCAGTCTAAGGAAAGAAGGTAATATTAAGTTAATCAATTTATATAATCCATGTATAAATCTAAATGCTGACATGGCAGCGACGGTATATAGAAAGGAAATATGGTGTGGAGATTGTACTTCACACATTGGGTAGCAATCACACAGACAGTAATGGCGATATAGTGGAAGAAATGTTGGATGAAAGATCATTGGTCTGCCTCAACAATGGACATGATATGAGAATAGATGTTAGTCGGGGGATGGTATCATGCTTGGATCTTACATTAGTATCAGATTGTCTGGTGAATGCATGTGAATGGTATATTCTACCATAGGAAGTGGTCATTTTCCAGTTATCACTGTATTTACATGTGTATATACAAGAAGGAAGTTCAATTAACAGATGGTGCTTTGGTAAGGTAGACTTGGATACATTTAGGGTGTGTTGTGAGGAGTCAGAACACTTGGTAACACTAGAAGGAAGCATAGAGGAATGCATAAATCAAGTTATAAAACATTATGAATGCTGCAAATTTGAATATACCAAAAAAACAACATGGTAGGAAGAAAGTGGTGCCTTGGTGGAATGAGGAATACAGCAGAGCAGTTAAAGAATGAAATAAGGCATTCAGAGCATTCAAGAAAAACGTGTCACAAGAGAAGAAAAAGGGCAGTAGCTCGTAGGATAGCTAAATGTACAAAAAGAGGACATGGAGAGAATTCTGTTCCACCATTGGCAGAGGAGTAAAGTTAGGGGATGTCTGGTCCACGTCAAATGAGTGGGAAAAGGAAGTCAGTGAAAATTCTGGCATTGGTTGATCGGGAAAGAAAGGCAGTGTCAGACAAAGAGATGGCTGATTTGTTGGGTAGGGCATTTGCTGCAGTACATTGTAGGGCCTCAGCCATTCAAAGTGGTTCCCCAGGATCCTTCACTCACCCCTTTTACACCATCCAATCCTTGGTCTACTGCTATGGGGAAAAATCCCTATTTTGTTTTGTTTTATCCTTTTTTAATTTGCTTTCCTCCTCCTATGTGGTATAAATTCTTCCTTAGCCTATTTTTCATGTGAGCTGAAGCTGCGTTGGCTTGCAGCTGACATTTCCATCACCACTTTTACGCCTCCGCTCCTGGTATCTGGTGGTTATTGCTCCACCAATGTAAACATTTGTATCCTGGAGTAAGACCATATCCCTGTGAAGGGGGGGTGAAACTGAATTAAAAGGGCGATGCCCGCAATGTCTGGTCTCTATCAAAGATTAGGGGGGCCTATCACACATCCCCAAGAGGGGGGGTTACAGGATGCCCACCAGAGCCTGGCCTTCCCAGAGATGAAAGACATTCCATCGAGCCTGCCCTGTACACAGGAGGGAGACAACCAGATTCTTCCTCACCTCTCCCTTCGGGAGAAAAAGCGCGTGGCTCAAAAGCCCGCCCATCAACATCACTTCTGCTCACCCCCCCTTCGGGAGAAAAGGGGCATGGCTCAAAAGTCTGCCCATCGACGGCATTTCGGCTCATTGGTCGAGTGAATTGGGGGCGTATCTGGGCGTATCTGTGCTCACCTAGTCCATATCAGTCCAAACACAGAGAGACCTCTCCCTCTCTGCCCATCAACCCACAAGCCCAGCCAACTAGTCCTGTATCCGTGATCCTGGCCGGTCGCCTCCACTCGGTTATGCGTTTTTTAGGTAATTTCCGGTTATTAGACTAGAGAAGCTAAGTCTGAAGTACCTTGTTTCTCTTTTGACGCTGTAGTGCGAAGATTCCTTAGCTCAGTCTAGAATAACCCACGTAAGCATCGGTCGATTCCCTGCGAACCACAGTTTTTGTTTTGAGAGGATAAAGGGCAATAGATTCCCCTTTAATTCCCGACATTGACGGACCGTCAGAAATACCACAAACGACGTACCCAACCACACTGCCCAGCCTTGGACATCAGGACCATCAACACGCAATGCGCCAAACTCGAAGCAGTTCTTTTGGGAACGAACGTACTGCCTTCAGCAAGGGTGACCACAGGGCCATCAGCACGCCACCCCGCCGAACTCACTCAAAGCAGTTCTTTGGGAAAGAACGAGCCACCTCTCGATCGCTACACACACGATCTTCAGCGAGGTAGATATCTGGGCATAGTTAGATAGCAATGTGTTATATGATTATGTCGGACGATATTGTAAACCTGTTTTTTTGTAACAAAGCGCATACATCTCGTTTTAGTGTTTTGATATTGGTGTTAGAAGTGAGTGATTCAAATCCTCCCGCCTAGTCACTCATTAATCACGCGGACGCCTTTGTTAGAAATACCTTCCTATATTCACGTGGTCACCGCTATTTTGGGGCCAAATAGTCACACCGAGTGACTGTTATCCCCCTTTTTGCGCCCGGCCTCCTCAGAGCCGCCTAGTTGGTTAAGTGCCATTTTTAGTAATTTTGTAATTTTTCTTTGCCCCTTTAATCTCCAGAGACGCCATCTTGGTTAGGCCACGCGTTTCATCAAATTGTTGTATGTCTGGGGGATTTTAATCGGAAGAGATTTTACTCACGTTGGCCTTACCCCACAGAGAGAGACATAGCGGAGCCCAGCACTCAATGTCAGTCCTAAAGCAATACCTAGATATTTCAAGCCCTTTTTGGGACAGGTGAAATAACTGTCCGAAAGAGAGACTTAGGGCAATATGTTGTTATTGGAAGTGCCTCTGATTTTGCCCAGTTAACCTTGTAGCTCGAAATATTTGAAAAACTGTCAATCATACTAAGTAAGGTATGAGGCTACCCTTGAGCCAGTGGCTCAAGAGCGAGCGCAAATAGGAGTGGAGAGAGCAGACAACCTTGTCTTGTGCTCCTTCCAAGGTCAAATGAAGCGGAGATGAACCCATTAGTGGGAATGGCTGCTTTGGGTTGGGCATATACAGTACTGTCTAAGTTTAATCCAGTCATTGAACCTGCTGCTAAAACCAAAGGTTTCCAGGTTGGAGAAGAGATAACACCACTCCACCCTATCAAAAGCCTTCTCTGCGTCTAATGAAAAGGCCGCAGCCAGGGAATTATCGTTCTGTTTTGCCCACAAGATATCGATGAGGCACCTAACGAGAGCGAATAAATCCGACTTGGTCGGGGTGAATCAAAGAAGTTATGATCCTATCCAGCCTGTTTGCGAGGATTTTGGATAACATTCAAAGCAGGGGCCTTAACTGATGGTAAATTGTTAATGACCTCAATTATTTCCTCTTTAGTAATCGGAAGGTCAAGCTGTTCAACCTGGCTCTCAGACAGTGAGGGGAGATCCATGGGAGAGGGAAAAGACAATATATCTTCCCTGGCAGCCTGAGATTCAGAGGTGTAGACCTTCACATATAATGTTCTAAAGGCTTCATTCATCTCCTTAGTGTTGGACAGTAAGTTACCCCTCTCTCCTCTGATGGCTGGTATAGTGCTCATTATTTCCCTCGGTTTGATATACAGTAACTTGCGAGAAGCTTCCCAGCCTTATCGCCTTCCTCAAAATATTTCTGTCGTGCCCTGAAGAGAGACATTTCAGCCTTACAGGAGAGAATAGTGTTGAGTTCATACTTCAACCTGGTCAGTTTGGTCAGATTATCAGGAGACATTGTTTAAAATTAGTATCCGCTGTCCTGATCTGTTTTTCTAACTCCAGCTGTTTGGCCATGATTTCCTTCTTCTGAAAGGAGGTGTGTTGGATTATATGGCCTCTGACAAAAGCCTTGAACGCTTCCCAAGCTAAGCTAAGATAAGATAAGATAAGATAGAACTTTATTTATCCCGAAGGAAATTCTTGTGCCAGGTTGCATAGCAATACAGTAAAACAATAGAGAAATCAACAGAATAATACAAATAAACTAACAGATTTAGAAATGTACCGTCAAAATATACAGGCAAGATAAGGTATTCAGACTGCGAAAACAATTTGGCATAATTGAAGTGAAATACAACTGTGATGATACCGTATTGTGCCGAATATGAGACGAGGTTTTTTTCCTAGAAAAAAATCTGAAAAAGGGCCCTCGTCTTATTTTCGGGGTCTAGACTTTTAAATGTCATCATTATACATTCACAACAACAGATCGCTCCAAATGAGTGTTCCCCAAGCGAGCCACCGTGTCTCTCTGTCTCCTCTCACACACACACACACACACACACACACACAGCGACAGGTGCCTGGAGAGATGGAGACACAGCGACCAGCTCCCATAAAGTGGCTCAAAAGTCAGGCAAGTTAACAACAGAGGAGGAGTTACGATGCCAATTTTAAGACCATGGTGATCAACGAAGCAGTCATCAAACAACTGTCGAGCAGCCAAGAAATACGATGTTACAGAATGTAATGTTAGAAGATGGCGAGCCCATATGTGACTGAAAAACATAATGACGGTATGCCCATTACCAGAGCTGTCATTCAGATGAAAGCCTTGGAAATCGCCAAAGAGCTCAACATACCACCATAGCACATTTTCCAAAAGATGTTAAAAACAACAGCCTATTGTTTTATTCAATGTGTTTTTTTTTATTTTATAAAAGATGATGTTACCAAAAGATGATAAAAATAACAGCCTACATTGTTTTATTAAATGTGTTTTTATTATCATTATTTTCAAATAAAATTATTTTCTTCATAAAAACCAGATTTGGTCTTCAAAAAAGTATTTTTCCAAAAATGAGTCTTGAAAAAGAGGGGTCGTCTTATAATCAGGGTCGTCTTATATTCAGACCAATACGATAACATATAGGGGACGTATTGCACCTGATAGAAAGAATATTATATATTAGTGATGGTGTAGAGCAGGGGTGGGCAAACTACGGCCCGTGGGCCACATACGGCCCGTTGCATTGTTTAATCCGGATTAATCCGTTAATTTACATTAACAACAGTCCTATAATACATTTACATTTGTAGTATTCATTTCGCATTTTTTTTTTTCTGCAATTGATTCCTTAATTGGTTCCAATAGATCAGAGGTCACTAATAGAATCAGAATCAGAATCAGAATTGCTTTATTCGCCAAGTAGTTTTCACATACGAGGAATTTGCTGTGGTTGTTGGTGCATACAGACAACATAAGAATAATAATAATAAGAATTAAAAAGCATTAAAAAGCAAGTAGTGCAAAAACGACAAGAAGCATAAATATAAAATAAAGTAGAATAGTATGAATGGGTATATACAATACAGAATGATTTCTGAATGATGAGATATTTACAATACAGAATGATTTTTCAGAATATGGAACGGGTGTGGGCTGTGCGTTAATGTCATGTGTACTGTCTATGGAGGCGGGATAAGAGTCTGTGTCAGTGGGGATCCCGGGCCTTGTTAATGAGGCTAACTGCAGATGGGAAGAAACTGTTTTTGTGGCGAGAGGTTTTGGTCCTGATGGACCGCAGCCTCCTGCCAGAGGGAAGTGTTTCAAACAGTTTGTGTCCGGGGTGAGAGGGGTCGGCCACAATCTTTCCTGCACGCCTCCGGGTCCTGGAGGCATACAGGTCCTGGAGAGATGGCAGATTGCAGCCAATCACCCTCTCTGCGGAGCGGATGATACGCTGCAGTCTGCCCTTGTCCTTGGCGGTGGCAGCAGCGTACCAGATGGTAATGGAGGAGGTGAGGATGGACTCGATGATGGGAGTGTAGAAGTGCACCATCATCGTCTTTGGCAGGTTGAACTTCTTCAACTGCCGCAGGAAGAACATCCTCTGCTGGGCTTTTTTTGTGATGGAGCTGATGTTCAGCTCCCACTTGAGGTCCTGGGAGATGATGGTTCCCAGGAAGCGGCAGGACTCCACAATATCGACTGGAGAGTCTCTCAGGGTGATGGGGGTGAGTGGGGCTGGGTTCTTTCTGAAGTCTACAACTATCTCCACTGTCTTCACAGCGTTGAGCTCCAGGTTGTTCTGACTGCACCAAGTCGCCAGATGGTCGATCTCCCACCTGTAGGCGGACTCATCCTCACCAGAGATGAGTCCAATGATGGTGGTGTCGTCCGCGAACTTCAGGAGCTTGACAGACTGGTGACTGGAGGTGCAGCTGTTGGTATACAGGGAGAAGAGCAGAGGGGAAAGAACGCAGCCTTGGGGGGAACCGGTGCTGATGGTCCGGGAGTCAGAGATGTGTTTTCCCAGCCTCACGTGCTGCCTCCTGTCAGACAGGAAGTCTGTGATCCACCTGCAGGTAGAGTCAGGCACGCTCAGCTGGAAAAGCTTGTCATGTAGCAGAGATGGGATGATTGTGTTGAAAGCAGAGCTGAAATCCACAAGCAGGATCCTGGCGTAGGTTCCTGTTGAGTCCAGGTGCTGGAGGATGAAGTGAAGGGCCAAGTTTACTGCATCGTCTACAGATCTGTTGGCTCTGTAGGCGAACTGCAGGGGGTCCAGGAGAGGGTCTGTGATGGATTTGAGGTGGGACAGCACAAGGCGCTCAAAAGACTTCATCACCACAGAGGTCAAGGCAACGGGTCTGTAATCATTAAGTCCTGTGGTCCTTGGCTTTTTGGGGACGGGGATGATGGTGGAGGACTTGAAGCAATCGGGTACATGGCAAGTCTCCAGAGAAGTGTTAAAAATGTCTGTGAACACCGGGGACAGCTGATCCGCACAGTGCTTCAGGGTGGATGGAGAGACAGAGTCTGGCCCGGCTGCTTTGCGGGGATTCTGCCTCTTGAAAATCCTGTTAACATCTCTTTCCAGTAAGGACAGAGGTGTCGCTGAGGTGGGGGGGGGAGGGGGGCTCTGAGATGGGCAGCTGTGGGGAGGCCCAGGCTCCTGCTGTGCTGGGGGAGGTGGGGCTGGTGGACTGGAGGCTGGTGATGGTGTCACGGGGGATGGTGTCAGGACTGTCCCATTGTCTTTCAAAGCGACAGTAGAACTCATTCAGGTCGTTGGCCAGGCGTGAGTTATTCATGGAGTGGGGGGTTTTTTGCTTTGTAGTTTGTGATCTGTCTGAACCCCCTCCAGACAGAAGCAGAGTCATTGGCTGAGAACTGGTTTTGAAGTTTCTCTGAGTACAGTCGTTTAGCTACTCGCACCTCCTTGCTAAACCTGTACTTTGACTCTTTAAACAAAGCTCTGTCCCCACTCCTAAACGCATCTTCCTTCTCTGCCCTTGACTGTCTGAGTTTGGCTGTGAACCAGGGTTTGTCATTGTTATAACTCACCCTGGTGCATGATGGTACACAGCTATCCTCACAGAAGCTGATGTAGGCTGTCACAGCCTCTGTGTACTCGTCCAGATTGTTGGTAGCAGTCCTGAAAACATCCCAGTCAGTGCAGTCCAAACACGCCTTGAGATTCTCCACAGCTTCACTGGTCCACTTCTTTGATGTCCTCACAGCAGGTTTAGAGAGCTTTAATTTCTGCCTGTATGCAGGAATCAGGTGGACCATGACGTGGTCGGAGTGTCCCAGTGCAGCTCGGGGGACGGCGTGATAAGCACTGCTTACTGTGGTGTAACAGTGATCCAGAATGTTCTCCTCTCTGGTCGGGCATTTAATAAACTGTCTGTATTTGGGGAGTTCATGGGTGAGATTTCCTTTGTTAAAGTCACCGAGGACAATAATAGGCGGACCGTGGTCCGGGTCCGGACCCGGACCTATAACCAATAAATTATTGAGAATTATACAATTTAGTTGTCACATTTCTATTTTAACCGGCGCATCGTTTCTAGCCTTTACGGTACTGGCTTAGCGGGCCAATCAGGTCACGTCACGTGACACGACTCAGCCAATCAGATCGTTGCGGTCAGTGAGCGAGTAGAAACAAACATACACGCGGAGAGATGAGAGAGACAGTCGGAGTATAGCGCGTTCTAAAAAGAGAAAGGTAATCGGTGAGAACAGAGCCTTTAATGAAGATTGGACAGACGTGTACATTATTCTTCCCACAGTTCAAAACCTGTATGTCTCATCTGTCCCGAGACTGGCTATTATTAAAAGCGACAATGTGAAGCCACTATGAGACAAAACAATGTTTTCACCAAACATACCAAACATATCCGCCCAAATCCGAACTGAGGGCGCAGAAAATCTACGATTTGAGAGCCCAGTATGATCGATCAACCAGAATCCTAACACATTCATTCACTGCCCAACAACGTGCTAATGAATGTTCCCTTAGAGTTGCTTGGATTTTGGGTCAACATAAAAAAAAACATTGACCGAGGGAGGGGTTGTTAAGGAGAGCATGAGTGCAGTAGCTGAAACCTTATTTGAGGGGAAACAAAAAGAAGAGTTTTGTGCTAAAATCAAGGAAATACCAATATCAGCATCATCAGCCACAAAGAAAACAGAAATATTAACCCAAGATGTGCTCAGCTGGATGAAGCCATTCATAAGGCACCATGCATAGGTTTAGCTGTAGATGACTGATGTGTCTGACGATGCTCAGCTGTTAGTTTATGTAAGGTTCTTCAATGAGGAGAAGAAAGAAAAGAACGTATTTATTATTAGAGTGCAAATTATTTATAATCCCTCTGGTTCAATAAATATTGTTATATTATTGAATTGTACTTCATTTATTTGATTTAACTACATAGTGGCAGTGGCATCGTGGCAATATACAGTATATGGCATCATAACGCAAGTTAGACATTATGATCCTCATCTACTAATGGCCCGGCCCGTCTGTCAGTTTTAAAAACCAAATGTGGCTCTTGAGCCAAAAAGTTTGCCCATCCCTGGTGTAGTGTCGGTTAGTCTCTTTAAAGAGATTAATTTGTGCTCTCAGAGACTCCCTGAAGGTCACATCCATTAAAAGAGTAGAGTTGAGCCTCCATCTGGGTGATCTATCTGACTTGCTAAAAGGGACCATGTGGAGGAACACCGGTGCGTGGTCTGATATAATAATGTTGCCAATGCTACTTGATATGGTGGAGAATATCATAGGGTTGGACACCAAAAAAAATCTATTCCAGAAAGACTACTATGAGGTGAGGAATAAAAGGTATAATCCCTACTAGAAGGGTTGTGTAGGCACCAAACCACCAACCCATGTATTTTACACATGTCCTGCAGAGCCTAATGTCCTTGAGGGCCGCTGCACAGGTGTGCTGCGGTCTAGCACCTCATTAAAATCCCCACCCATGATTATTGGGAAGTCCCCCATGTCAATCAACTTGCTCTCCAGGAGGCCAAAAAACGCTGGGTCATCTATATTTGGGGCATACACATTAGGGGTCGACAGATTTTTTCTGGGCCGATACCGATACAGATTATTAGTAATTAGGGGTTGATAATCGGCCGATAATTGGATCTGATATTCATAATTTTTCCGATTATTGGAATCGTTATTTTGTATGATCTGATTGCTGATTAAATGAAAATGCGCTCCTTGCAGGCGGCTCTGATGCAGTCGCCTCTCTCTGGCTCAATGTCCCGCCGGCAGCATTATTGATTGGCTATACATCACGGGTACAAAATAGCCGATCTGTACTCCGTATTTGTGGGAGACACGTGGGAAAGAGGTCGCCAATCTGTCTGCAGTCTCGACACGCCCATTCGCTACGATTGGCGGCACAGCCAAAATAACGTGACAAAAGCCAATCGGTCTGCAGTGTTTTGGCTCGAGCACAGCCCATTTTAATAGTATAAAATCGGCCCGGTGTCCGCCTGGCAGGAGCGCATTTGTGCCGCAAGGGAGCACGATTTACAATTTTCTTTCATTATTCGGCCCAGGCGGCGATAAGTCGGGATCCGCCCCTAATATACATGTTGCTTAATAACGGGCACGGTTGGTGGCAGTGGGCTTTGCACTGCTGCCTCAAAGCAAGAAGGTTCCCTGGGATTCGATTCCCGGCCTGGGGCGCTGTTGACTCTGGCCTTTCTGTGTGGAGTTTGCATGTTCTCCCCGTGCTCCGCGGGGTCTCCTTACGGAGTAAAAGAACCCCAATTAAAAACATGCGAAGAATCGCTTCTCCTGTCCAGACCTTGACTGGACAGGAGAAGCGATTCTTCGCATGTTGTGCACCAATTGCATGGGTGCACCATGCAATTGGTATTACAGTCAAAATAAGAGCTTTGGGTGACCTTGTGTGTGTTTTAAACTTGCCGTGCTAGTGAACAAAACTCCCAACATACTGACACGCACTAAGTCTTGAATGCACCCACGGTCCGGCTGACCAGACGCAATGTTTTCACTAGTTGCTGCTTGTGGAAGTTTACAACGTTGTCGATGGAAGTGCTTCAAACCGTGTAGAACTGCATTAAAAATTAACGATGTTAAAACAAATTAACTTTGACAGCCCTAATTTGAATATATTTAAAAAAATTACTTGGACATTTCAAGTCATTTTATGTTTTTATAGAAGATCACAGTCCTTGTCATTATTCAAACAAATACATGGAAAGACATTTCAGGGAAATTCTTTCCATGTCAAAGGTTAAATCATGACATCATGACCATGTCATCAACCGAGCAAACCATGGAACTTGAGAATACATACTTGTAGACATCGTTGTTGTATTGATTGTAGCTCCCCAGGGCAGTCAGGCTTCCCTGACAGATGCCGAAAGAGAATAGCACCTGTGCACCTGCGTCCATCCACACCTGTGAAACGAGCAAGTTTGCTGATTATAAGCAGCGCATACTCCATCTGTGACAGGAGCAGTAGCTCCCTTTTGTAAATCCGAAAGGCCTGCCCAAGAACGAGTTCTATGTTAGTCTAATGATTTCTAAGGCATACTGAAGTAGCAGATGTAGGGATGGTGGAGGGAGGGAGGGAGAGTGTGTTTGACTCTGTGTTTTTGGTACTTACTTGTGGGTCCACCACCTTGTAGGGTCCGGATACAGGTAGAAAGTCACACCGTCCATGGCTCCTGGTAAAGTCAGTCCTCTGGCCAGCAGAACCAACAGCATCACATAGGGAAAGGTGGCTGTGAAGTACACTACCTAAAATTGGAAATGGAATGCAGGAGCATCGGTTTTGGTTGCAAAAGAGCATTGATGAAGAAGTACATATTCTAGAAATATGTATATTTCTATAGTAAATATATATAGTTACATATTTTATTCAGATTGATAAAAAGATGGGCAGAGTGTGTGACAGATGAATTGTGTGACTCTTATTATAAAACCATACATAATAATAAATAACATAACAAAATATAATTACTTTAACATAACTAATAATAATGCACACACATGCATACATACTGCATATACACACACACACACACACACATCTAAATAAATAAATAAAATTATATAATATGTATAGAAACAATACTTCTTATGTGTTACCTTTCCAGTAGACTTGACTCCCTTCCAGACACAGAAGTAGCACAGCACCCAAGCTAGTATGAGACACAGCGCTAGCTCCCACCGCAGGCTACCGATCTCCTCAATCCCAGCAGATATCTTTAACACCCTTCTCCTGTACACACACAATGTAACAGATCATTCAAACAACAGCTTGTCAAGATATTATTATGATTTACCTTCATTCGAAAAGGGGAAAATCACATTGAGGCCGAGGTCTCTTTTCGGCGTGAGCCCTGTATAATACAGTGGTATGGACACCATAGAAAAGTAATACCATGATACAAATATCAAAGTCAAATACAAGATTCAATACAATATAAAATGTAATATATGTTTGAATGAAGAAAAATTATGAAACAAAGAAAATGAAAGAACAATAGAACAAAGAAATATTTATTTTTAATATCAATACAATAATAAATAACATGAAAACTGCAAGCAGTCTCAAAACATATTCACAGTCCACATGTACGGCCGACCAAACCCTTTCCCAGCATTTCACAAGAGCATATCACTCTGGGCAATGAGAAAAGTCTACCCAAGGGTTTGGGGTGAATCCAAGCTAAGTGAATGCAGTTTATGTGTGATTTTGCGCCTCCGGAGCATTTATTTTTGACCGCAAATTATGGCGCCCACAATGGGTGAAGTGAACATTTTTGAGATGGGTTTAGGAATATATGTGACCTTTGTGAAAAATGTGAACACTTTTGACCATAGACTGTATATAAGAAGTGGATGTAGTCAGCAAAAAGGAAGTTAGGAAGTTCAGGTATAATTTCAGAGCTCTGGTTTGTAACTCAGCTTCAGTAAAAGTGTTAAAGTAAACTTTTAACACATAATGTGATCTGTAATTATGCAATTTGTGTTTGTATTTGTATGTTATTATTACTGTTCGTTCAATTTAAAATATGTGTTAATCCATCCATCCATCCATCCATTCGCGTCCGCTTATCCGGGTTCGGGTCGCGGTGGCAGCCGGCTAAGCAGGGCCGGGAACACTCCACCGTTTTCCGGCAGAGAACCATGGCCTCAGACTTGGAGGTGCTGACTCTCATCCCGACCGCTTCACAGGCTGCAAACCACCCCAGTGCATGCTGGAGGTCACTGGCTGATGAAGCCAACAGAACCACATCATCTGCAAAGAGCAGGGATGCAATTCTGAGTTCCCCAAACCGGACACTCTCCTCACCTTGGCTGCGCCTTGAGATTCTGTCCATGAAGACCACAAACAGAACCGGGCAAAGCCCCAATAAAAATCATGTTAGTCCTGAACAATCTGTCCCCCTCGCTCCTGCAATTATGGCTCCACCGCTGCTTTTAGTACAACCAACACTGTACAAAACTTTTTGAGGCGACCAAAATGTAACAATCAGCTTTCAATAAAACACACTGTTCTCAGACAAAAACACAGACATCAGAGAAGTTCACAGCTATTTAAATGTACACAGTGCTACTGCCATAGATACACATTCTATCTTGATTGACAGGTAGCTAGACACGCCCTAAAACATACCCTGCTTTATCGCCTAGCTTACTAAAAAGGACCATAATTGTCCATAATTGCCCATGTTGTATTGAATACAACTTGAAACGATTGAGACTATAAAGTCATTAGGAAGTAAATCAATTGAGAAGTAGGGTCATTTGCTTGTCTGCTACCATACAATCTGACTTCTTTTTACAATCAGTGGTGTTGGCCCATGCTGTCCATTAGACAAAATGCAGGTTTAAGGCAAATTGTGCACACTTGTTAATGGGGATATCTTCTCTGGGCCCTGGGACCTTCTGAAATGGAGTTGTGGTTGATAGAATATTTGCTAATGTAAAAACTCCATAACTAAAATGATTTAACAACATTAAGAAACTTTCACTCTACAGAAAAATCTATCCAGACGGACCTTATGGGTCCAAGAGACAAAATTGTTCAGCATGTCAAATAAGGTGTATATTATGGGAGAATTTTATCACAAAACATAGTCGCCATCTTGTAAGAATATGCGTTATATGAATAACTTAAGTGTGGAAAGACTCTCTGAGCCCCGGTTACATTTATGACTTGTAAGATAACATTCCTACAAACAAATGGTAGACATGACGTGACGGCCAAGCAGAGGGGGTAAGGAAACGCTGGGTAAGACCCCAATAAAACTGAAGGAAAAACAACAGTCATGAGAGAGTCAACAGCTGATTCTAGAGACAGGGGACAGAGTCGTGCTAGATTTGTCTAAGGAACCAATATGTTATATATCGCTATGATACATGAAAATAGGAATAGAACTGTTTTCGAGCATTCATATATACAAGATGCAGCCAAGATGCAGCCGCTTTTGCGGTGCTATCCCTGAAATGCTGTGCCAAGAACACTAGTGTGAAACATTGTGGGGTTAGAAGATAACAGCGATATGAAGACTATCCATCCAACCAGCGCAACCTCACCTCAGTTACATATTAACGTGCTAATCACACGCATCACACGCATCTGTGAAGGCGATCTTGAACATTAATTTCTCATATACTCTTCTCTTAAAATAAAATCGAAAATTACTTTCTCATATACTCTTCTCTTCAACAGTTTCATTTTTATTCTCTCTCGTCGCTCTCTCGCTCTTTTTTTGTGTGTTTTTAATTACTATCCCATTTTGAAAGTTAAGCTGGCTAAAACGTAAACAAAGGTCACGTGCTGGGCCGGTCCAATCATTTTCGATAACCCAGTGAATATTCAAATGAAAACGTCTACAAGCTCGCAGTGTGAAATCCTCAACACTGAATACCCAGGGTTAAAGAAAACTAGTGTGAAACGTGAGATAAATTAACCCAGGGCTATTATAACCCAGGGTTAAAGTTAACCCTGGGTTAACATATTCAAGTGTGAAAAGCCTATCTATGGGTGAAGTGGTGGCAAACTTATTTAGACCGGGAAGTACCGGGAATACATATGTGCGGCAATTTTATAATTATAAAATGCACAAACTGCAGGTCCCCTTCTCCTCTACTCTTTCAACGCACCAGCCCTGGATGGGTCGCTATATTGGTTTCAGAAGTTAACTTAATGTGCCGTTCGTCAACCCGCGGTAGCCAGATTAGCTTCAGTAGCTAGGCTAGCTAGCAACAGCCTGTGGGACGTGATGCAGCGGTACGGGTCGTGCTCAAGGAAAAAGAAAGAGGAGGTGGGAGACGATTATATGTTGGCTTCGCAAATGGCGACAGAGTTTGAGTTGTTTGTGCTTCGGAACACAAAGCCTGCATGAGGGAGGCAGCCAAGAGACTAGCTGCCGACGTGGGACTCGGCTCATTCGTGCTATCTGTTCTACAGTAACCAAGTGTTCTGCAATTAATAAATGCATGAATTGCAAGTCCCCTTCTCCTCTACTCTTTCAACGCACCGGCCCTGGATGGATCGCTACAGTATGTTAGTCAACAGTGAGAGACAAATATTTTTTTGATCCTGTTTGAATTGTGCCGTTAATTACACATATGCTGTTCGTCAATTTAACAGATTTGATAAAGTCACAGTTTGTTGACTATTGAACATTAGATTGTGAAAATATGTTATTTGAAAGAATACACACCCAAAAGTTGCGCAGGTGACGCCATACCTTTCTCTCTCTACAAGCTACGCAGATACCAAGCTACCTAGCCGCTGAAACGTTAACTTGATGCTTGTGTGTTTTGGACTGAGATGTAGTTACATGAGCAACAGGTCTTGCTTGTTCTTTCACCAACACTGAATACTCACTGTTTTATGAAAAACTGCTGGCAAGAATTTCCTTCAGGATTAATAAAGTTCTATCTTATCTTATCTTAAAAAAGTTCACCAGTTGTGATTGTAAGAAGTTCAGTAGCTTAAAGAAAAAGAATCAAAAGTTTAAGCAAACAATGCAGCTCTTAACCGACATCATTCATCTCCAAATCGTCAACATAACATACAAAATGTCAAAAATTAAGTAATCAATCGTATTTGTATAGCCTTTAATTGCTGTTAGTCTTAAATAAGTCTCATGTATTAATGAGTATACAAAGACACAAATTACTTACATTAAGAGAAAAACGGAATTACACCACCATTTTAAAAAGTTGGTTATTATTGTTTTTTCACATTCAGTAATGTATTTGTTGTGAACCAAAGTGTTGTTATGCTGACTTCCAACCAAGTGAAATGTGTGTGTGTTTTGGTGCAAGGGTTGGATGTTTTCAACGTGTGCGGCGGCTTGAGCCACTGCCCGTTGGTGCAAGGCTTTGTGTCATAATACTTGATGGGGTGCAGATTCAAAGATTGTAGCTTTAGGTAATGTTCGAAAAGATGACAACTTACTCCCAGAATTCTGTTGCAGGCGATGTTGCATTTGAAGATGCTGTCCAGTTGAATGACGCATTTCTCTTATCAAATTCCACACATGCATCTAAAAAGAGCATGGCAGAACTTTTTTTTTTCTAGCAGATAAGCGAAAATGTAGTCATGTTTGATAAACATTAGCCACATAGGCAATATGCCTTGTAGCGACCCAGGTTCAAATCCCATCTTCTTTCCTGTGTTACATGTCATTCCCTCTTTCTTTCAACCTACCTAATAAAGGTATGAAAAGGCCACATAATATATAAAAAAAGAAATGATATGACATTAAATATTCCTGTGAGTCAATGCAAATGTGTCCAAATGACTTGAAGACTACAAAATAGCACAGCCAAAAAGTTCCAAATTGACCTTAGTGACCTTGAACACAGTGAGAGCCAACTATCAAAATAACTGTATATACATTTTGCTGTGAAGATTAGTTTTACTGGTATCAATTTCTATAGAAAATAATTCTAAATCTAATCAACAGGGCTCAGCAATGTCTGTCTCCTCAAATTAGTATGTAGCATCATTTAATTTCATCATGGGCAGGACATCATTATATGGCTCCCATGTGGAGGCCTACCTGTGTTCCATACGTTACTGCAGCTGGCCCAGGGAACCTCGCTGCTGAAGGAGGAGAACAGGTAAAAGAAGGCCCATGCCTGGATGACGATGTAGGACACCGCGGCATATGCTATCACCACCTGCGTGGCGTAGCCGATCCCTGGTGAGACAAGAGGCATATCCTAACTATTAACAAAGAAATGCACAAATGTTGTAAACTATCCCACACAAAAGTTTTATTTTGGCTGCTTTTTAAAGGTTAAATGTTCTACCACCAATTCCTACTTGATTATTAAACTGATAGATTTAGCCTTAGACATATAGCCAGAAGATAGACAAAAGATGATAGTCGCATTTTTTATATGCTACAAAAGACTGAAATGGTGAATTTGGCCAGAATAATCCTTTAACAAATATCCCACATAGTCTTTCACACACAAGAGCCGACTTGTGTTAAAAACCTCTATTTTGAAGTCATTGTTGCTCAGTTGCGTTTTACCCATGTTTGTAAGTGGGCTTACAGTGCTTGTTTAAAGTTTTGGCAATTTACCCTTCAGTTGGTTTCTGGTTTTATCTCCCTGCTAAAACCTTGTATGGACAGATCGAGTTTGCTTTCCTAGATAATTAACTGCATGTTAACAAATAAATAAATAAAAACTAAAGGACGCTTACTTTGTCTTAGACAGTGGATTATTTTTATGTTGTTACATAGTAATTCTTTATTTCAAACATACATTTTGGTTTTACAGTTCTCTTTAAACTCTTTAAATCGAGTTAAAGGTTACATGATACAATTTCCAACACAAATCAAATGATTGCTTCTTTGTATCATGTATATAGAATAGAATAGTATGTATTGTCCACATCTTTCGATGCTTTGATGAATTATGTATATTGTGACGTCCGACAAAGCTGCATGGACCTCTAACATAGGAATAATGAATACCACAATCAGGTTCAAACTTGACACTGGAGCGGATGTCACTGCTGTGTCAGACTGATATGAACAGTATATTTTCCGGTGCACAGCAGCCTGTTCTCCAGAAAGCAGAGAGAGACCTTTGCTGGGACCGGGACGGATCCCGCTGGATGTGTCAGGGTTCATCAGACTGCAGCTGAGGAGTGGAGTCAAGCAGACCATGCAGAAGGTGTATGTGGTGCACGCCCTTGCTTGGATTTCCAGCCATTACAGCCCTTGGCCTGCTCAAACGTGTCGACAGCATGGATTTGGACACTCTCAAGTCAACTTACCCTAGACTGTGCAGCGAGCTAGGTGAGGTGAAACAGGCATATCACATAAAACTTAAACCAAACGCTGTGCCTTTCTCACTGAAAACCCCTAGGAGAATTCCCCTGCCGCTGGTGGGAAAAGTCAAGGAAGAGCTCCAGCGAATGGAAGAGCTGGGCGTCATCAGCCGTGTGGAGGAGCCAACAGACTGGTGTGCCGGTATGGTGGTTGTACCAAAGAAAAACAGTCCACGCCTGAGAGTGTGTGTGGACTATACTGGCTTGAATGAGTATGTGTGCCGTGAAAAGTACATTCTGCCGTCTGTGGATCAGTCCCTTGGAATGCTTGCCGGAGCAAAAGTGTTCAGTAAATTGGATGCCAACATGGGGTTCTGGCAGATCCCCTTAGTTGAAGAGTCAGCCAAGTACACCACATTCATAACACCCTTCGGGCGGTTCCACTTTAACCGTCTTCCCTTCGGAATCAACTCAGCACCCGAACACTTTCAGTGCATGATGGCGGAAGTCATAGAGGGGTTGGAGGGTGTGGTGTGCCACATTGATGACTTACTAGTGTGGGGGCGGGACCAAGACGAGCATGACACTCGACTCCATGCTGTGCTGCAAAGAGTGGAGAAAGCAGGCATCACCCTGAATGGTGAAAAGTGTGAACTCTCCAAGAGCGAGATGGCCTTTTTGGGCCATATCATCACAGCCACGGGCATCCGGCCCGATCCGAAGAAGACTGAGGCTATCACGGAGATGAAGGAGCCCACAAATGTGAGTGAGATGAGGAGTTTTCTTGGCATGGTCAACCAGCTGGGAAAATTCATTCCTCAGCTGTCGGAAAAAGACAAAGCACTCCGTGACCTTCTCTCGAAAAAGAACTGCTGGGTGTGGGACATGGACCAGGTAATAGCGTTTAAGGAGCTGAAGGAGGCACTTGCTTCCCCTCCAGTGCTGGCCATGTATGACCCAAACAGAGACACTAAAGTATCAGCCGATGCATCATCATATGGCTTGGGAGGCGTTATTCTCCAGAAGGTGGACGGTGAATGGCGTCCTGTGGCTTATGCATCGCGGTCACTCTCTCCAACTGAACAACGCTATGCACAAGTTGAAAAGGAGGCTCTGGGCCTCACATGGGCCTGTGAACGGTTCCGGGATTTCCTCCTGGGAAAGCATTTCATCCTGGAGACCGACCATAAACCCCTTCTCAGCCTACTTGGAGCCCAAGCACTCGATCTTCTGCCGATAAGAATTCAGCGCTTCAGAATGAGGCTCATGCGCTACTTGTACACAATCGTACATGTGCCAGGGAAGTCACTCTGGACAGCGGATACATTGTCACGCTCGCCTGTGAAAGCGAGTATGTCCCCAGATGAAATCGAACTGATGGAGAGTACAAACGTGGACTGTATCATTGAAAATCTGCCTGCCAGTCCCTCATACATAGAAAATCTGAAAGAGCAGCTCAAAGCAGACAGTGTCTGCTCACGGGTCATGATGCTGTGCAGAGAAGGATGGCCAGCGCATGTAAAACAGGATTCAGTGTGGAAAAACTACTGGCTAGAGCGAGCCACACTCAGTGGAAGACGGCTTGCTACTAAAAGACTCACGGCTGGTAATACCTGCAACACTTCGGAACGATGTGCTAGCCAAGCTGCATGAAGGACACCAAGTTGTTGTGAAATGTAAAGCACGTGCACGCCAGTCTGTATGATGGCCAGGACTCGGTCAGCAGATAAATGACATGGTACTCAAATGCAGAACATGCATACAAGAGAGACACAATCGCAATGAGCCGATCATGCCCTCAGAGCGCCCTGACCGACCATGGCAAAGGTTGGAGGCGGACCTCTTTGAACTGGGAGGTAAGACGTACTTACTTGTCGTCGACTACTTCTCGAGATATATTGAGATTGCACTCTTTTCTCACACCAGATCCACCGACATCATTACTCATCTAAAGTCGATATTCGCTCGCCATGGCATCCCGGAGGTAATGATGTCAGATAACGGACCTGTTTTCTGGACAGGCCTTCGCCTTGTTTGCAGCTGCATACGGATTCAGACATGTCACCAGCAGCCCGAGGTTCCCGCAAAGTAATGGCGAAGCAGAACAGGCAGTCCAGACGGTGAAAAATCTTCTAAAAAAGGCAGATGACCCCTACCTGGCTCTACTCGCTTATAGAGCCACTCCTCTTCAGAATGGATACAGCCCGGCTCAGCTTCTCATGGGCCGACGTTTACGCACCACGGTGCCAACGGTTCCCTCTCATCTGGACCCTACACTGCCTGACAGCAGCGCACTGGCTCAGAAGGAAAAGGAGAAGAGGATGTCAGATGCTGCATACTACAACAGGCGTCACCGTGCAAAAATGCTCAGTAACTTGTCACCAGGAGAACGGGTATGGGTCACCGACGCTAAGACGTCTGGAACTGTGATCCAGAACCACTTTACTCCAAGGTCTTATTTGGTGGATTTACCTCAGGGGGTGGTGAGACGCAACCGCCTGCATCTGATACCTCTACAGATGCCTATACAAGAGAGGACTCCACCACAGCAGCACATGTCAGAGCAGGCTCCCCCGTCACCTGCCGTGACACGTCCAGTCTCACCTGCAGAGACTCCCACTCTCAGAACTAGGTCTGGGTGAGCCGTCATTAAGCCCAATAGGCTTAACTTGTGAACTGAAATTAAGTGAAAGAAATATTTTATTGTTGTGTTATGGTGTCCTGGTTATGTGAAAGCTTAGTTGAAGCTAATGGGTTTAGTTAAAACACGGTATGTTACAATGGGAGAATTCAGGGCACAGCAGTTGTTTAATTAATGCAGAGTTTTAATACCAGTTCCAATGCTGACTAAAGTGACTAACATTGTTTTCCTTACAGGGTTCGAATGGTCGAATGGAAACAACAGTTTATTCTTTGTTATCTTAAAAGGGAAGATGTGGTATTGTTCAATGTTACTCACAACAGTTGATTTATATTTAGGTTTAGCCAATAGGAAGCCCCTATGTTGGTAGGCTGGGGACCAATAGGAGGAGGGGGTGAATGTGGGGTGCGGGGATATTTACGGTTGGGTGGGGGCGGGAAAATAAAGACGTCAACGTTAGTACACAGTCTGTCTCACGCGCATTATTAAGCGAACTCGACAGTTGGTTTCTGGTTTTATCTCCCTGCTAAAACCTTGTATGGACAGATCGAGTTTGCTTTCCTAGATAATTAACTGCATGTTAACAAATAAATAAATAAAAACTAAAGGACGCTTACTTTGTCTTAGACAGTGGATTATCTTTATGTTGTTACATAGTAATTCTTTATTTCAAACATACATTTTGGTTTTACAGTTCTCTTTAAACTCTTTAAATCGAGTTAAAGGTTACATGATACAATTTCCAACACAAATCAAATGATTGCTTCTTTGTATCATGTATATAGAATAGAATAGTATGTATTGTCCACATCTTTCGATGCTTTGATGAATTATGTATATTGTAAGTCGAATGAGGTATTTGCTTTTATAGGTTTGATCTGTCTCTGGACAGCTGAGCATTGAGTAAACTCGTCATAAATATAAGGCCTAATAATAATAATTTAATTGGAACATAACTTTCACTATCATGAAGAACATGTGACCATCAAAATGCTCTAATAATAGCACTTGTTGTATAAAAGAATATCAGAATATTCTTGTCCTTGTATTTTAAGTCAGACTTAGGCTAATGTCTATATACAAACAATGTAATTCATGTGTATAGCAAGCAATTTCCACAACTATATTTCTTAACAGTTAGTATCTCTATCTATGTATTGCTTGGAAAAAATGGCTAAGGGTTGAAAGAGTTCTGCATTAAGATCATTCTAAAAAACGAATCCTTAGTGATATTTACACAATGTACGATTATAGCGAGTTATACACCCAACACAGTTTAAAGCTGCTTATTAAACTAACCTTCAAATAATGGGCAGAAAGCTCTCCAACAAGTGATGCATCCTTGAGACGTATACTGCCCCATAGCAGTCTCCAACAGGAACATTGGAATACCACAGGACAGCAAAAACAATACATATGGAACCAGAAAGGCACCTGTGAATAATAACAACTATCATTATTCATTATAATTAAAGTATTTTTCCAAAAGCTTTTCAATGCATATCATACATACTGGCAAACATGCCCTGAGGAACAGGTTCAGAGGAACAGGTTCAGTGGAACAACAGGTGGAGATCCATTTCCAGGCAATTATTGTCATATCATTATCATGTAATCGAGTAAAGCTTGAATGGAAGAATTTCACTTACCTCCTCCATTTTTGTAACATAAATAGGGGAATCGCCAAAGGTTCCCAAGTCCAACCAGGGTCCCTGCCACAGCCAGCATAAATTCCAGCTTGTTAGCCCACTGGCCACGCTCCAGTAATATCTTGCTTTTCTTTACCATGCTGTGGTCCTGATTAGGTCCTTCGTGACCAGTCCTTTGGGGGACATCAAGACCATAGTCAACCCATGAAGCACACATGAACACAGGAACTCTGCACTGTCACTGGAATCTACAGCATGACAAGAAGCACTGAAGAACTGCTGCTGCTGTAAATGCACACAAATAAAAACTACAAGTAGTCTGCTCATTTGTTAAGTTTAACTTCATGAAATGGTATTCATAGTGGAAATAGATAGTGGATTTGCTAGCAAGAATACAGTATATAAGTAAGAAAGCAATAGAGATGAAGTGAACACAATGTTGGCTAAATAAAGAACAGAGTACTTACACCTCCATCACAAAGCCCTGTCCCCCGAGGAGCTGTTTGCAGCAACAACAAAGTGATCAGTATTCCTCTCCGCACACCATAGAAACATATAAAAACATTTGTTTTATTTTTTCTCTTCTCCCTTTAACAATGCCCAGTCACCCCCTACAAACTATTTTCAAGGTTGACAGTGGTTGCTTTATTTAAAAAAAAAAAAAAAAAAGGGAGGGGAATAAATTGGACCCAAGCATGACACTTTCATGCTGTATTTTTCCACTCAGACATGAGAAGCTTGAGTCATTGAGACCAGCTCAGTTGCCAACAACTAAACCAAATCAGCTGAGCCTTCTCTGGTGTGGGAGGTCTCATAATTAAGCCTCAGTTATTTGATAATTGGGAACAATTAGAGCCTAACTATTGCATTAAATAATTTAATTTCAAATATGTAAGAAAATAATGAAATTAAATGATTTATGTGGCAATTATTAATGTCAGATACATTTACCCTACATCCCTATATTACCTGTTACAGGGTAACAATGGGACCAAAATAATGTAATACTCAATTCAAAGATATTAAAAGCTGATTGAACACGATGAATAACAATTCAGTTATTTGTAAGGTTGTCTAGAGCTTCTGAAAAAAAAGAAATCCGAAAAAGTAAAGCAATGCAAGACAAGCAAGCCTGAAGTCATCTCACAGTCCCAGAGTGGCCCAACTCCATTCTTAACAAATTGACTATCACTATACACCCAGCATTACTCTAGAAAGAAGAACCCCCTGACCCTGACCAGAGACGTTAAGACACCAGAAGAACCCTGCATACACTGCATACAGGGTCAGGGTCTGGCTACATGCATCCAGCAGGACCTGTTACATATGGCTATTTGGAATGAAAAATGTAGAAAATGTTAGTATGGACCACACCACATTAGAGGATACAGGGACATTTCAATGGCATAATCCTTAACAGAGACACATGAGAAGATAATGTAACATGTCGTGTAGTTTTATCCTAATTGTGATAGGGGTCATTTGAGCAAGAGTACATATGGCTTCATAACATGAGCCTGTGAGAAAAATCTCCTTGAAACTTGAAATGTAATTTGATCAGGTTTCTCAGGTTCTCAGGTTTCTCAGACAGCAGTAGTAGTGCATAGTGTCAAATTCAACGCTCCACATGCACCGGCATAATGGTTTCATGACGCCATCTATTGTACATATCCCTGTGTTGTGTTACAGGAAAATGAATTATTGAGAGGGAGTTTACTTAACGTATAAACTGGACTTATCGACACAGATAAAAGTAGAAACAATAAAAGCTCTGCTTTATTTGTGAGGTTCCTCTTTTGATACAATAATAATCCAATAGCCATAAACAATACATCAGGACATGACAAAGCTTATATTTACAGCTTGCAAATTTGTATACTGACAAGGACCATGCTCTGTACATTAAATAATTGAAACTGGACAGGCAGACACCAAGTGCATGCTCAAACAAAGCTAGGATTTAACTAATTCTGAAATTAATCTCATTAATGATTTTGGGTTTAAGCAAAAGCAGGAAACAATGATTTCAATTTAGAAAGTGATTTTGTCCAGCGGCTGACACCTACAGTACATGTCCAACACTAAATGTAGATCATCAAAATATATTGTTTAACACTTTGTGGTCGAGGTCATGTATGCACAACATTTGGATGATTCATTGAACATAAATCAAAAACATTACACAGAAACAAAATAACAATTTGATTGCACACTGAAAGGCTGCATACCCAATGCTTTCCTAATTGTTAATGTCTGTTGAAGAAATCAGTCAAACAATACCTCTCTATTATTACTATTATGATTTTGAATAAACAGAAAATCATATTTGAGTTCTGGGGCTATATATTATCTCAATCAATACAGCCATAGCACAGCTGTCTAAAACACCTGTCAACTACAACCTGTTGGTCAGTGTATAGATGCTTGAGAGAAAACAATATGGGCATGAGAATAAGAATGAAAATGCTAAATGGCGCATTCACTTGCATTGGTCACATGGTGTGGAATGGAGGACAGAGGAGACAAAATACTAGCACAACATACCAGGACTGCATGCCCTTGGTTGAGATCTATAGTCTGACACGTGAAGTCACCTTAAACAAGAGCACTAGACCTTCAATGAATAATAATATATATAGGGCTTGTTATGAATATACAAATACATACATACAAGGTTTTTGTCTTCTTCAAATTTTAAATCTAGACAAAATCTCAGTAAAAAACATTTATGGCACACTGTCAGCTGTACATTCAAATCAGAAATCATAAGTGAATGGTTTCAGTCTCCCTTCAGTCATAACACCAGCCATTAGTTTTAAGATCTGTCCTTTGTTATGCTTCAAGGACATTTGGCACGCATACCTTTTCTTCTATATCACACTTAAAATCAGGCCTCCACAACCTGTATTTAGATAAACAAGCTGTTCACAACTAATAGGCTCTGCAAATTTGTAAGTTGAATATAGACCTGTACATGTGGCTCACCCACGAGCAGTTATCACACACTCACAATCAAATAAAGGGGAGGAGAAATAAAACAGATTATTTCACTTTAAATGTTATAAGTATGTTTGACATCTTATATCCCAAAGCGACCATCAGGTTTTTCTGCTGTCCCTTTGACATTTCAAATGACATATGAGAAATTACAAATTATAATTATGACAATGGTCTACATAGATGGTGCACCTATTGTGTCATAGAATTATAGGTCATAGTAATGCATGGAAAACCATACCATATTCTATTATATAAATATGATGCATACATTGATCTGGATGTTAATTGCCCTCAAACTTGGGTTTCTTTTTTGAGCATTTTGAGCATGTTATGTATGAAAGAATGATTTAAAATAAATAAATCCTTAAATAAACTGGTGGGTTTAGGAATACAAGCTAATCCTGTTCCTGACACCAACATTGATCATTACAAAAAATTACAATATAACAGGATGACATTAGTTATTTCAACTTGACTATGAAAGGCACAATGAGTGGTTAGAGATGGGTTAGAGCTTAGACACAGCAAGCCCTTTGATTCAAAACCCATTTGAAAAATTAATTCGGTGAACTAACTTCTTACTAGACACATTTCACCCCTTTAGCGCACGAGTAAAACTTGTAAAACTAAAAGGCGTCGTTTTCTTATGGAATGTTAAACAATTTTAGTCCAGTGCACTAGAATGACTACATGATAAGTAAATAATGAACATATCAAATAAAAGGCTGAAACAAACTGATCAAGTCAACAACATTTGTTTATCCATCATAAAGAGTCATAACTAAATAGGAACAAGGTTAAGTCAAGTCCTGCTCCCAACGTCTACATGAACAGCATCCTTACCTGCAGAATTTTTACACCCTTCCACTGAATGAAGGAGCATATTTAACGCAATATACTTACTTCTTTGTATAATACCAATTTTAACAAAATAGTAGCTCATGAAGGGTCTATACTTCACAGAGTTATAAACAAGTCAGTTGTGGCAACTGTTGCATTTTTACATTCTTAGCCGTATTGAAACAAGCATTTTAATACCACCACATTGCATTAACGTTTTGGCCCAATATGTCATAACATGTAACAAGAGGAACTGAAAGTAATGCTATGTAAAATACCACTGCCAAAAAATACTAACTTTGCTGGCAGTCTGTCTTATTTAATAATTCTCTCTCAATGGGTATAACGTTGATTCAATCAAAATCATGAAAAAGAGGATTTAGTGCTTTCTTGACTTCAAACAGTTATGACAATGACAGGGCTCAATGTGTGACACCTGAGCCATATCAAACCTTTCAACAGTTAAGACTTGAGGATCTAAAGTAAACACACAGTTCCACTCCAAACATGACCAAACACAATAGCCAATACTATGACATTGGCTCTGACGCATACGTTCCCTGTTAATACATCAGCAGCATAGCAGCAAAACACTGTGTAGCTATTATTACCAGTCTACAAGAGTACCGTTTATCTCACCTTCCAATACTCCAGAGCCCAAAACCGCTGTTAACATGAAATGAGATCAGATGTGTTTGTATTTTATGTTTTTTTCCTTTTTTCCTGCTGTTTCTGATAAAGAATGATCTGGGCTTCAAATCTCACCTTTTGTCAAGTTCAAATGATCACATTAAATTCTTATTATCCTATGGTTTTTAAAGATCCTAATGGCACACATTTTACTCCACATACAGTTAGCAATTATGTTTTGGCACTTTAAATGTTAATAGTCTTTGTTTTTGTTTTTTTAAATAATCAAGCACAGTTATAACAGTTATACACCAATATTCAGTGATAATGATGATGGTGACACTTTGGTTTCCATATTACCAACTAGATTATAATAGCTGGTTCTCACATTCTAAACAAAACTTAAGTTATTGGAGACTAGCAGACTCCAAACAAGATGAACAAACAAATAAATAAGGAATGCAATAAATAAATAAATAAATATGAAAATAAAAGATATTGATATATCATATATACATCAACATATATATGTCTACATATAGCTATATATATGCCTATGGTTTACCAAACTTTGAAATAAACATTCCCATTGTGAGAATTCATAAAATCAGCACATTTTATGTGAGGTCATCGCTGGATGTCTTCATCAAAGCATTAAAATGATGCACTATCTACAATGCTGATGAAGGATCTCATGAAACATTTTGGCCCCAACATCTAAACACTAGCCATATCTGACTCTCCGATGAAACCTCACAGATGTCCATCTGCTGTGTTGAACTGAACTGTACGTACCACCTACAGGTGTGACATCGGATGGAGAAGACACCTGACATACTGCTTTCTTACCTCTCCCATATGGCAAGCAGAAAGCAAGGGGCCACATACTCTATCATTAGAATGAAAGTGTTTGTTTTATTTTTGTTCCGTCTAAAAGCCTGAAAAATTATGTTTGGGGCCAGATACCTTGACCTTCTACCGCCTTCAGGCACACACCTTAACTCCAGGGTACCAAGATCAAGATATCAAGCCCTTCTATGGAGAGAAAGAGAGGTACCTGTTCTTCATATGAATTAAGTCACATGAATGGATGACAGTGGAGGGTCCAGTGTGCTAAAACGAAGATCAGCTCTCCTTCCATTCCCCTTTGTTTCTTCAATAGCTTTCCTCGTCGTCTTCTTTTGCTTGTGTTACTTTAGTATTTACTTCATTTACAGAGGCAGGTCTGTGCTGTTGTGTCGAGTCTTTCTGGAAGTCCCATCATCTCTGGGAAGAGCTTTCTGTAAATTAGACATGGCTGCCGTCTTCTTCAGGTCGATGACTGCGTAGAACTCACTGTGGCGGGGAGCCTGCTGGCCACACTTCTGTGGCGGCAGGGACTGGTGCTGCGGCTGGGACTGCCCCCCCCCGCTGCCTCCAAGGGCCGGACAGGGTGGCTGTCCCTCCAGGTCCACCTGGATGTAGTTGAGCTGCCGCGATGGAGGCATGTGGCTGTGCTCGCAGCCTGCCACCCCTGCGCCAGAGCGCCTGCGGAAGTCAAAGTTAAATATTCCACCGCGCTCTGAAGGGCATGGCTGCGGGTGCGGGGGGCAGGTGTGCCGCAGCCGGGGCGGCTGTACCTGCTCTGTGTTGACGTAGTTCTGCAGGGCATCTCTGTGCACACCCCTGGCCTCCTGGTGGTACCCGTTTGGCGTGCCTGGCCCCTCTGAGAACTCGTACTCGTCAAAGTCCTCTTCCTCCTCATCATACTCCTCGTCCTGGTCGTCCTCATCCTCCTCCTGCTCCTCGTCCCGCTGCAGGGCGCTGTACTCCCACACGGGTGGCAGGGACGGCAGGTTCTCATAGTTGAGCAGCGCTGTCCGGCGGTGACCCCCGCCCATGCCCCTCTCACAGGGGTAGCCCTGTGGGGGCAAGGAGGCTGGGCCGTGGGCGTGGAGGAGGGAGTGGGAGTGGCTGTCCCCAGTGCTGCTGCTGCTGCTGGAGGCCAGGGACTGAGACACGCTGCTGGGACTCAGACGCTGCTTGGCTGCGCCCCGCAGACACTTGATGTTCTCGTAGGTGAGCTGGCTGCTCTGGCAGCCATCTTGCTGCTCGTGAGCCGGGTGGCGGTGCATGAGGTGGTGAAAGTGGTGGTAGGAGTGGGAGTTGCAGATGTGCATCGGGGGCTCCTCTCCTTCTGTCTCTGAGCCTGTGGCGCCCTCTGCAGGCTGTAGGTTGCGGGGATTGAGGCTGTGCCTCTCTCGCTCCCTCTCCAGCAGGTGGCGCTGTGCTGGTGTGGGGCCCAGCATGAAGGTGACCTCCTGGGAGGAGGTCTGCAGGAACACCTGGGGGTCTGCATGTTCCTCTAAGGGACGGCAGCGCTGCACTGTACCTTGGCCTCCCACGGGCATGGCTCCTCGTGTGGCCTCGGGGAAAGTGCTGGGCCTCACCTCGGGGAGAGTGTGCACGCAGTGTCGCATAGCCAGGTCTCCCTCCATGCTGACAGTGTTCACGTAGGTGTGGGTCTGTGGGGAAACATACAGGGAGAAACGGGAGGCATGGAAGTGAGTAGTGGTTACACCTGCCAGGAGTGCTGCTGAGTCCCCTACAGTGTTAATTTCGTTAACGAAATGTTTGACGAAAAATATGCGTTAACGACCTTTTTCCCATGACTAAGACGTGACGTTGACTGACGAAAACGGATCTTTGAAAATAAAAACTGACTAAATCTATTTTTACTGTCGTTGACGAGACGAGACGAGACGAAAATGTTAGTGGTGGACTAACGGACATTCAAAATTGAATGAATTATTAAAGAGTTTGGTTCCAAAACGCGATAAGTGCCATTTAAATAATAAAAAAAAAAAAACGTTTCCGCAAAACATGACAACCGGCTAGTTTCTCTGCATTATATTATTATATTATTATATTATTCCCTTTCTTTCCAAACTGTGATAAACGCCACGACAGATTTTCAGCACTCAGATATATCTGCTCGGCCAATCACAGCGCGCCATTCCCGTGACTTAACTAGCCTAGTGACAGCTGTCAAAGTCCTGTCAGACAACACACACACACACACACACACACACACACACACATCGTAAGAGATTTTAAGCGAAAATATTCATTGAATGAAATAATGAATAACTTTGATGGAACAGAGGAGCCGGTGGTTGTTTCTACAGTGGGGAAAAAAACAAACCATCAAAAGATCATCATAGACGGGAGAATGTGAAGAAAATGCGACATTCTGGCGGTGGTCGCTAGACCTTATTAAGACGCAGAAGCGCCTGGTCCTGTTCAACTTTAGTTGAATGAGCGTAGAAACACTGGACGTTTTGATCAAGATCACCAGCAATGAGCTGATCAGAGTGACTACAGTCCATCTTCTTGGTGTGTGTGTTGCCGGCGATTTCTTACACACAGACACAGACACAGACACACAGACTCAGACTCAGACTCAGACACAGACACAGACACACACACACACACACACACACACACCAAGAAGACGGACTGTAGTCACAGTGATCAACTCATTGCTGGTGATCTTGATCAAAACGTCCAGTCTTTCTACGCTCATTCAAGTAAAGTTGAACAGGACCAGGCGCTTCTGCGTCTTATAACAGTTAATAAGGTCCAGCGAGGGGGGGGGGCAGGCGCGCATTGTCGGGTTTTTATCAATCAGATGAATGCATCAAATCGTCGCGCAGTATGTCGATCTATGCAATACATCATTAGAAGGATACCCGGTCTGTTGTTCACAGCAGTTCCGGTCATCTTATTTTTTAAATGTGACTAAAACTAGACTAAAATGTTCTGAGTTTCCGTCGACGAAAACTAGACTAAAACTAAGAAGGATAAAAATGACTAAATGTGACTAAAACTAATATGCATTTTCGTCTAAAGACTAAGACTAAGACTAAATCTAAAATAGCTGCCAAAATTAACACTGGTCCCCTACCTGGTCTTCCATGGCCATTAGGCTGTGGTCCTCAGCAATGGAGGGCTGTGAGGAATCCCCTCTGATTGGATAGCCAGGGTATCCATTGGGAAAACCCTGGACAGGAAATGCTGGAGCTGAGGGTATATGAATGTATATTAAATACAGACATGATGCACTAATGCATAGGCACTATGGATTAGAGATGCACAGATTGAATAATTGGTCCACGTGACCTGAATATAACAGTCGGTGCAGGCAGTTGTGCATCCGCCTTTTTTGTGGGTTGGTTGGCTAAAATCGGCTTCTTATTTTCTTGTTATCAGACATTTTTTGTATGCCATCCTAATTATTATCCTAATTATTTTGTTTGGTTTTGGTTTGTTTGGTTTTTTGCCTAAACAAAGAAAGCTTATGAGGCTATAAAGTCAAATGTTGACTATGCACTTAATTGTTAATTAATCCAAATGCAACAAATTATCTTGTCTACCAATATCCTTCATATGAAACCTTTTAGTTTGTTCAGTTAGTTAATTTTTATTTGAGAATTTTAGCGACCAGATGCAATTAAAGCAATATGCGGATTCAAGTGAGAAAATACCTTAACCGCACATCACTGCTATGCATACAAATTCAATTTGATTTCCATTAGATTTTTTCAACGGCAACTGCCATTGAAAATATTTCACAATATTTTATATTGTTGTTTATTTACAATGATGTCCAACTTGTAAGGATCATGCATTTGTGGGATGAGCAGCACAGCTGATTATGTGGGTAGCGCCCTAATAGAATGACAATCCTTGTTTTACGAGTGACGGAGATACTGCCCCACACCATGACACCCCACACACCCACCAAAACCAAAACCTTACTTGATCGGTGCAACAATCAGCATATCGTTCTCCACGTCATCTCCATACTTTGACCCTGCCATCCAACTTCCGCAGACAGGACCTGGACTCATCACTGAACATGACTTCCCCACGCATGTTTAAGTTTCCATTGTTGGTGTTGCCAATACCAGCGCAAAGGGGCCTGACGGTGAAGGGCAGTTATTGCAGGCTTCCTGGTAGCCTTATGAGCTTGGTGATTAGCTATGTGCAGTCTGTTCCTGACTGTCTGATCAGAGATATGTATGCCATAATGTCCTGCAAACCTTGCCTGCAAATCTTTCGAAGACAGCCTACGGTTCCTCAGTGCTGTAAGGGTGATGAACCAGTCTTCGTGGGGTAAAACGGCAAAACCCATTTTGCCGTTTGTCTTTGACATCACCGGTTTCACAGAACTTGGCCTTCAGTTTGGAGATGGTACCAGGGCTGACTCCAAATAATGCTGCAACTTGGTTTTGGAGAACACCAGCATCAACTTGCCCTATTGCACGGGCCTTATCCAGAATAGACAAACGTGGCATGATCGGCATGCCACGTTTGTCTATTGGAGCAGATAACAAATTCTAACTTTAGTAGTACGCAGCACCCATGCACACGCATGCTCAGGCGCATGATTGGCACCTGATTGGCAGCCCCTGGAGCTCAAAACAAGAGTCAATACCAACAGGAGAACACACTGTTTAGCATTGGCAGAGAATTTTGGCATATTTTGGGCGCTACCCACAAAATCAGCTGTGCTGCTCATCCCACAAATGCATGATCCTTACAAGTTGGACATCATTGTAAAGGTAAATAAACAGGCTTTCCAACAATATAAAATGCAATGCCAATTAGCATTGTAACAACAGAGAAATAATCAGCCAAACACAAATTTCCCCCCCCCCGAATTTATAGGTCTTAATCTTATGCCAAAACTACCATATGCATATATACATTTTTTTACAAACAGCGTTTCTCTCACTTCACATAGATAAAATAGATAAAAATAACATAATTAAAGTTATAGTAAAAACATTAAAACACATTAAAGCACTGTGATATATGCATACTGTTTGGGGTCTGTGGTGTGTGGGGCAGGTCCATCTCTGGTGTGTGGCTGCTGCGGGCCATCATCATGGACTCTTCCACTACATTGATGCTGTTACACTGCATCAGCTCCTGGAGGAGGTTGAAGATCTCTTCCGCCCGGGAACACTTGAAGGCAAAGATACCTGGAGAACACAACAATACATGAGGACTGCATGCTAAACAGCATTAATATCTCTAAAGTACAATAACACATGAGGACGTGTTTATTGTTATTTCCTAATTTGTTGTGCTATAGCCAACAAATAATGTGGTTAATGTACTGCTATGACTGACATGTATAAAAGTCTGTTGGCTGTGTTTAAGTTGTTAGTACATTCAATCATCATAATACAATTATCCTCATCATTATTTCTTATTTATATTAACAAATACAGTGTCAATTTATGGCTACTGTAAACTAGAGACATAACCGTATGAAAATTTCACATCACGATCATCGTGACCAAAATGATCATGGTTATCAGTATTATCGCAGTATTGTTAAAATGCGCTGAAAAAAAGAAAAGATAGAACTTCCCGAAGGAAATTTTATGCATATTTCAGCATTTTTTCAGTGGCAATATAATGGCATTTTGACTAAATAATACCAACACTGGCAATATTTTAGTTGTTTTTGCTATTTTTCTAGGGTAGCTAAAACTTTAACTGGGGGGGCTGAAAATAAAACTGGGGGGGCAAAGCCCCCTCCGTGGCACCGGGCCTGGCTTCTCTCACATACGTGTAACGTATTTTCTCTAAAGCTGCAGTAGAGGCTAATTAATCAATTTGACATCACTGAACAGCCACTGATGAAAACAGCCTCTTGAATTTACAGTCGTTCCATTAAGTTAACTTAACTCTGTTGCACGCAAGTTGTTGTTGGATGGTACATGCCATGAAGGCGACAGCATTCTAATGATTAACTTTTATTGAGCGCACTAGTAGTTCACCATAACACATATGCATACATAACTTCTTCCCCACATATCTTTCCCCACATCATGCAAAAAGTTAACTTAAAGTGGTAATCTTGAAGATTTCAGTTTCGTGCTCTTTGGTGACACCTATGGCGAAAAGCAGTAATTGCATCCAAACAGTGTCGCATAGGTGACGTCAGTCCGCTGGGAGTTGACACCTGGGCCACACCTCCATAACAAATTGCTATAGCCAGTACACATGAAGAAAAGAGCGTTTACTCTAGCAGAGTAAAACAGTATGCCACCGCTTACACTCTCTGGTGGACATACATGGGACCAATCACTGCTGGGTGATGGAAAATGTGTCACTGACTGCGTCGCATTTTAAATCTTGCGCGGGAAAGGCAGCTCACCACCCAGTCCGTAATATCCAAAAATATTGCAAATGCAAGAGCTTTCATCAGTGGAACATAGGCTCAGTCACGATTGTGTTAACTAGTTTGGCAATAGATAGTGCCTATACACACATTTATTTACAGGAACATTTTTGAGACTATTACTTTAACTGGCATTGGCTGCAAAGTAAAGGGTGGTGATCATGAAGATGACTCAGAAGATTATTTTCTGCAAGTTCTGCAGACGGTAACTATCTTCAATAAAATTTCCGTCGGCACTCTTGAAATACCCAAAATGCACCACGGTTCTAACTGTCTGGAATTTTGCCGTGGTAACCATTACATCCTACTGTGAACAGGATAAATTATTTATTGTTGTTATTTCCTAGTTTGTTGTGCTGTTGTCGACAGGCAAAATAACGGCAAAATTCTGAATATTCAGCACGTTGAGCTGCTGTCAGAAACGTTCCAGAAGCAACATCCGTCAAATATAGACGAAGCGAAGCAGAGCGTAGTGTCGCTTCTGGGAGGCTTCTGGAATGTGATGCTTCGCAGCTGGTGGAATAGCAAACATTGACTAGAGCAGTGATTTTCACTAGTGTGCCGTCGTCAGGTGTGCTGTGGGAAATTATCAAATTTTAATTAATTGGTCCAAAAAATATTATTTAGTTACTGCAAATAATTTGCCATGGTTGAGCGTGTCATAATTTCTTTCCGGGTTCGGTTCTGGGGAAATAAAGAAGATGCGGGTCGGATCGTGCGTTTTATATCATAGATATTAGAGGATATGTGGGTTCGGGTCGGGTTGCGGGTCTTGTGCCATTCTATCTGCGTGGTGTGTGTGTGTGTGTGTGTGTGTGTGTGTGGTGTGTGTGTGTGGTGTGTGTGTGTTGTGTGTGTGTGTGTGTGTGTGTGTGTGTGTGTGTGTGTGTGTGTGTGTGTGTGTGTGGTGTGTGTGTGTGTGTCCATACGCAGCCACAACAACAACAGCCTGGCACCTCGTCCTCATGCTGGTCACCAACCTGGTCATACGTTTTTGTGGGATGGCATTCCATTCCTCAACCAGGAGTCATTGCAGGTCAGCCAGTGTGGTTGTGTTGGTCACTCTAACACGTACAACACGCCCAAGCTGATCCCACAAGTGTTCAATTTGGTTGAGGTCTGGACTCTTGGCAGGCCATTCCATTCTCTCTACTCCCACATTCTGGAGGTAGTCTGTAATAACCATGGCTACGTGGGGGGAAGTGTTGTCATCTTGGAGGATGGAGTTAGGTCCCAGATTATGGAGATATGGGATCGCCTCTGGCTGCAGAATCTCATCTCGAAATCTCACTGCATTGATATGGCCTTCAATGATGACAATCCTTGTTTTACAAGTGACGGAGATACTGCCTCACACCATGACACCCCACACACCCACCAAAACCAAAACCTTACTTGATCGGTGCAACAATCAGCATATCGTTCTCCACGTCATCTCCATACTTTGACCCTGCCATCCAACTTCCGCAGACAGGACCTGGACTCATCACTGAACATGACTTCCCCACGCATGTTTACGTTTCCATTGTTGGTGTTGCCAATACCAGCGCAAAGGGGCCTGACGGTGAAGGGCAGTTATTGCAGGCTTCCTGGTAGCCTCATGAGCTCGGTGATGAGCTATGTGCAGTCTGTTCCTGGCTCAAAAAAGTTTGAAAAACACTGGACTAGACTAGTGGCGATCAGCTCTGTTAACGCGTTGCTGACGGAACGGAGGGCTGACAGAACACAGACGGATCTGGTGGAATTGAGGGGTTAGGCTCTCCTCCCACGGTTGGAGTGGTTCCTAAAAGTTTGATTATCACTTTTGCCTTGCTTATCTCATCATGTTTAAAATAGAATTAAGAATAGAATGTAACACTAGCAGTGATGTGCCGATCACACCTACACAAGAAGACACTTTATTAACTGACTTGTGTGGTGTTGGGCGATTAATCGTTCTCGAATTGAGATCACAATACATCTTTTGTCGATCTCGATCTCTAAGCCTTTTTTCCATTTTTTCCAATCTGGATAGATCTGACACGACAACAGCCAATCGGTCTGCAGTGTTTTGGCTTGACACGCCCATTTAAACCGCGGCACGAGGCATTGTTTACCAACAGCGACACGATGAAAGGACAACAGCATGAGTGAAACCGGCGAGGAACGCGAGTTCCAAAGTGACCACATTGTCGACAAAAAGCGTGTCGCGAAGTCTATTAAATGGAACTGGTTTGGTTACTTTAAATACGACAAGGCGCAGAAAACGACCGTCTGCGTCTACATGTCATTGGACGGTGTCTACCAAGACGGGAAACAAGCAACCTATTGAAGCACCTGAAACGGTAGCACCCCAGAGACTACGCCGAGGGCCTGGAGCTGCGGAGCCAAGAAAGTCCTTCCACAAGTAGCAGCGGGGCCCAAACAAGCATCGATTGTATCTCATTTGCTGACATTTTCCGTATGAAAGACGTTCAAAAAGAAGCACGGATATAAATAATGCAGTATTGTACTTCATTGCCAAAGACATGATGCCTTTCTGGCAAAAAACCTATAATGGGGTTAAAATGTTAAAATGTGTAGCATAATGACTGGTTTACAGTGTTTACATTTCATTTAAGAGATGTAAAACCAGTATATTACTTTTTATAATTATAATTATTATTACAGTTGTACTTGAATGTGCCTTGTTTACTTTTGTTGCATGTTTGCACTTTTGAGTGTTTTTGTTTGCAGTTAAATGTTTATTTTTTTTATTCTAAATGTTTACATTTTGCACCCTTTACTAGGGGTGTGCATCGCTCCAAAAAAGACGATCCGATACGTATCTAGATACTGTACATGGGGTACGATACGATTCAGGGACGATACATTTTTTAAATGGAACGATTCGATTCGATTCAGTAGGATTCGATACGATTTGATGGGATATGATACAATCTGATAGAGTTCCTTGTTTAAAGTAGACAATCATTTTACATTATGAATTAACATAAGTCAATACTATAAACCTTCAAATAGATTTATCAACGACCAGGGAAGTTGACCAAGTATTTTGTCACTTTTGACATGTGAATTCAGAAACATGTCATGTTTATTAGTGTAACATATTGCATTTTAAGAACTTTACAAAGAACCTCTGACAATAAAACAAACTTCAATTTCACTGTTGGCACAAATTAGAGCCAAAGTTCTGGAGAGGAATCGTATCGGACAAACAGAGCTCTATCTAACGTTACTATGACACAAACAGAGCAGCTATCTAACGTTACTATGACACAAACAGAGCGCTATCTAACGTTACTATGACACAAACAGAGCAGCTATCTAACGTTACTATGACACAAACAGAGCTCTATCTAACGTTACTATGACACAAACAGAGCAGCTATCTAACGTTACTATGACACAAACAGAGCTCTATCTAATGTTACTATGACACAAACAGAGCAGCTATCTAACGTTACTATGACACAAAACAGATCTCTATCTAAACGTTACTATGACACAAACAGAGCTCTTATCTAACGTTACTATGACACAAACAGAGCAGCTATCTAACGTTACTATGACACAAACAGAGCTCTATCTAACGTTACTATGACACAAACAGAGCTCTATCTAACGTTACTATGACACAAACAGAGCTCTATCTAACGTTACTATGACACAAACAGAGCTCTATCTAACGTTACTATGACACAAACAGAGCTCTATCTAACGTTACTACGACACAAACAGAGCTCTATCTAACGTTACTATGACACAAACAGAGCTCTATCTAACGTTACCATGACACAAACAGAGCTCTATCTAACGTTACTATGACACAAACAGAGCTCTATCTAACGTTACTATGACACAAACAGAGCTCTATCTAACGTTACTATGACACAAACAGAGCTCTATCTAACGTTACTATGACACAAACAGAGCTCTATCTAACGTTACTACGACACAAACAGAGCTCTATCTAACGTTACTACGACACAAACAGAGCTCTATCTAACGTTACTATGACACAAACAGAGCTCTATCTAACGTTACTATGACACAAACAGAGCTCTATCTAACGTTACTATGACACAAACAGAGCAGCTATCTAACGTTACTATGACACAAACAGAGCTCTATCTAACGTTACTATGACACAAACAGAGCTCTATCTAACGTTACTACGACACAAACAGAGCGCTATCTAACGTTACTATGACACAAACAGAGCTCTATCTAACGTTACTATGACACAAAACAGAGCTCTATCTAACGTTACTATGACACAAACAGAGCTCTATCTAACGTTACTATGACACAAACAGAGCTCTATCTAACGTTACTATGACACAAACAGAGCTCTGTCTAACGTTACTATGACACAAACAGAGCTCTATCTAACGTTACTATGACACAAACAGAGCTCTATCTAACGTTACTATGACACAAACAGAGCTCTATCTAACGTTACCATGACACAAACAGAGCTCTATCTAACGTTACCATGACACAAACAGAGCTCTATCTAACGTTACTATGACACAAACAGAGCTCTATCTAACGTTACTATGACACAAACAGAGCTCTATCTAACGTTACCATGACACAAACAGAGCTCTATCTAACGTTACCATGACACAAACAGAGCTCTATCTAACGTTACTATGACACAAACAGAGCTCTGTCTAACGTTACTATGACACAAACAGAGCTCTATCTAACGTTACTATGACACAAACAGAGCTCTATCTAACGTTACTATGACACAAACAGAGCTCTGTCTAACGTTACTATGACACAAACAGAGCTCTATCTAACGTTACTATGACACAAACAGAGCAGCTATCTAACGTTACTATGACACAAACAGAGCTCTATCTAACGTTACTATGACACAAACAGAGCTCTATCTAACGTTACTATGACACAAACAGAGCTCTATCTAACGTTACTATGACACAAACAGAGCTCTATCTAACGTTACTATGACGGGGGGTGCTCGGTTAATTCGCGGTTCTGATGGGGGGGGTGCTCGTTAATTCGCGGTTCTGATGGGGGGGGTGCTCGTTAATTTGCGGTTCTGATGGGGGGGGGGGTGCTCGTTAATTCGCGGTTCTGATGGGGGCGTGCTCGTTAATTTGCGGTTCTGAATGGGGGGGGGTGCTCGTTAATTTGCGGTTCTGATGGGGGGGGGGGTGCTCGTTAATTTGCGGTTCTGATGGGGGGGGGTGCTCGTTAATTTGCGGTTCTAATGGGGGCGTGCTCGTTAATTTGCGGTTCTGATGGGGGGGTGCTCGTTAATTCGCGGTTCTGATGGGGCGGGTGCTCATTAATTTGCGGTTCTGATGGGGGGGGTGCTCGTTAATTTGCGGTTCTGATGGGGGGGGTGCTCGTTAATTCGCGGTTTCTGATGGGGGGGGGCGTGCTCGTTAATTCGCGTTCTGATGGGGGGGTGCTCGTTAATTTTGCGTTCTGATGGGGGCGTGCTCGTTAATTTGCGGTTCTGATGGGGGGGGGGGGGGTGCTCGTTAATTTGCGGTTCTGATGGGGGGTGCTCGTTAATTCGCGGTTCTGATGGGGGGGGTGCTCGTTAATTCGCGGTTCTGATGGGGGGGGGATGGATATCGCAGGATATTGGTGGGGACATGTCCCCAGCGTCCCCACTAAATTCTACGCCCATGCTATGACAAGTCTCGCGAGAGTTTAATGTGTGTGAGAGAGAGAGAGTGAGAGAGAGAGAGAGCGCTGCAGACACTGAGCAGACGGAGGATTCAGCAGCACAGCAACAACATAAAACCGATTCATAACTTTGTGATCGGGCCATCGGCCGGTTCATGCTACGTTTAGACCGATCCAGGGGTCCGTGTACCGATGAACTCGCATCTTTTAAATCAAAACCGATTTTCCGATTCAAATCGGTTATTTGTTACACCCCTACCCTTTACCAATTTTGCACCTTTTATTAATGTCTACCTCTAAAATATTTAAGCACTTCATAATTCATATTTTGTACTTTATTTTATCTTAAAGTTGCACAGGACATTTGAGCCACTTGTTTTACTATTTTTGTCAACCTCGAAAAACATGTGAGATGTTTGCTGCCCAGCTTTCAGTTTTACTTACATTTAAATAATTTTAAAGGTGTGTTTTATTAAGGCTATTACAGCATGTTTGCAGTGTTTCATATTTACATTATCTTTGTTAATAAACTGTTCTAAAGTTTAACTAATGAACCCTCGGGTGTCTTCTTCATTTGTCATTATCAGGATACTCTTCAAACTGGCAGCATTATCAAATTACATATTGTTCTAAAAACAAAATAATAATAATCGGAAAAAAATCATGATTATATTTTTTGCCAGATCGCCCAGCCATAGTGTTCACAGTATATTTTTGAGTAGTGTAGCAGTTACATCGGTCAGTCAGATCATGTTTAAAGCAGCTGAAGTGTTACTCACCCTGCCCAGTCTGACAGCGGCGACCGCTCTCGAAGGAGAACAGGTTGGAGTCATAGCCGTAGCGACGCAGGCAGAGGTAGGGCCACCGGATGGCATCTCTCTTGCGTGTGTGAAGGATGAGCTCGGTCTGTGTGAGCTCCATGTTTCCAGAACCCAGTTCATTCCCCGCATCATCTACATTTGTCACCTGTCAATCACGACACATTCAATCTGACAATCTTACATAATTGAAAAGAGATAATCAATCAAGGCTAATCATTTCAGCGTCTATAAAGAATATATAAATAGCTAAATGAAAAGACTCATGAGCTAAATTAGACAGTACAGTACATAGTATTATCTTTCTGGACAAATTGCAGTAATACCAAATGTTTGTTTGTCTGTTGTTCGTTGATTTACATAAAATCAGGAGTTATGTACTGTGGCCATTTGAAGAACTGCATTTTCAAAAGACTATTATATTGCACACACATGTGATCCTACAGATTACAATGTATTGTCGCAAATTAATTTACACTGTAAATTCGTTATGGACTAATCTCTGTAAATATGAACCCGCTGAACTCTGCCAATACAATCGCTTACGTCCCATAATGTGTTAATTTTAGAAGAGCAATATAAGAAATATAAGATATAAAAGAAACAGGAAGTAAAATGTGGAACCTTGAATTTCGTGAGTTGGTTGTCATGGAGGGGGTCTCTGTATAGACAGCTCCAACAGCTCCCCATAGCTTCAGCAGGCCATCTGAAACCTGCAAGGGGTTCAACAAATGCATATTATATATATATATATATATATATATATATATATGAAAAGCACAGTGAGACAGATCTTACTGAGTCCAGGCCATGGGAAGGGGTTCAACACTCAGTCCCAGGATCCTCTGCTGGGCATCGTTGTAAACAGCAAGTTGGTGGGTTGGATCGACATCTCCAAAGGCAGCACAGTTTTCTTCCTCCTAAAACATTTAGATTAACTTTATTACCCCAGGAAGTTATTATGTACATATAATAAGATGAATGAAGTCATACAGTTCTGTATGTTGGGTTTAGCAAAATCACATTTGTAATTTCATCAACATCGAATAAGTATGCTTTGAAGAATACTGCATACACACACACGCTTATATGGCGTTATTGATTAATATCAAAAGCTGCCGTTCTAAAATGCCTTGATAATCAATGAGACGATATCGAATTCACTATTATAAAACCTACAGAGGAACACCTATATGTTAAGTCAAATTGTAGGTCCATGTTTAAACGTGCATTTAAAACGTGGCTCTGTTTGTTTTGGATGGCGCTATGGCGTCCTCAGTCTTTGTGAACTGGGTGTGTGGAATCTGTGCCATTTGTCATGTTGTGTTGTGTTGTGCTTCAGCTCAGACGTGCTGCTGAGATGTGGAACAACAAGACGGTAATGTGCTCTCTAGCAGGGCCTGGCGAGAGACGGCCAAGCGAGTGTCAAGCCTCAAGTAGCCCTAGAGAGCTACCTTACCTCACAGCGAGCGAGCTAAGAGCTACCATAGTTTACACATTAATACACTTGTCGTACATCAAGGGTCATGGATGACACGTTTTCCTTTGGGCAGTACAATGAAATTAGAGGGATAACGTCAATTAGTTCAGATGACGCAAATCCGAGTTGACAGCGCTTTATTTGCTATACATTTGAAGCGCATACATTTCGCGGCTACATGCTATGTGGCAGCAGTAATATTGACACATATTGAACACATTTGGGCGACATTAATGGAGGTTACACGATGTGAACGTGATGAGTAGTTAACGGGTGACGGGAAACAGAGCGATGCTTTGTTACTCACATGTTTGGCACAGACTGTTATGATCCCCACTACGAAGTGAGGCTGGAGCTCGCGAACGCTTATCACGGCTGCTGGTGATGGCATATGGCACGCGCACAAAACAAAGCCACATAAGGATGTAGAGACAGCGATACTATTAGATTTCGTCTCCTCGCGCCCCCCTACCGCAGCACGGGCCTTTCTGTGACATTTCCCAACAAACGGGGTGAAAGTTCAGTCAGACAACGAGGTTTGGGGGCGACAAGAAGGTAAGGAGCGCTGGAGGACTGGAGGAAAGGTAGGATTTACCAACTGTAGGAGGAGCAACATTCAAACGTTATGCAATAAAACACTATGCATGTCATTTAAAATGTGTAAATGTAATTTATTATTAGTCTGCCAAATGCCCTAAATGTAAATGTAAAATGAATGTCATCTACATTACTCTCGTATATCCTATGTTTAAGTTGTAGTATATACTGAGATCTGTTCTATAGCTGAGATGACTCATGTATAGTTTATTCCTTTGGGTATACAAATGCAAATGTAACATTACGAAATCGTGTAACTAAACAAAACTGCAGTAATCAACTGTTTGTCGACTATTGCTAAATACACCAACAATGTGTACATTGTTTTTATTTATTTTTTTGGGTAATGACTTAATTGGCTAGAGACACGTGTGTTCTGAGGCTAGACCAGTTGAGAAGCACCGCTCTGTACCTTATACTGTACCTTATGTTGCCAAGTCATACAGCAGTTCATCTGATGACATTATTGTAGAGTATGCGTTTAGTAATGCAATTGCTATACGTACTAGTGGTGTGACCACTACTGCTACGTTTTATTTGAGAAAGGAACAAATTAATGCTTTACTTTATACATAGCTATAAGATAAGATGAGATAAGATAAGATAGAACTTTATTAATCCCGAAGGAAATTCTTGTGCCAGGTTGCATAGCAATACAGTAAAACAATAGAGAAATAAACAAAATAATACAAATACTAAGATTTACAAATGTACAGTCCTAGTAGAATAAAAATATAGGTGAAATATAAAATTATATAGGCAAGATAAGGTATTCAGTCTGCGAAAACAATTTGGCATAATTGAAGTGTAATACAACTGTGATGATGATAATAATAATAATGGTAAGAGGACGTATTAAGAATATTGCAGATAATGTTGAAAGGTAATGCAGAAGAGGTATTGCACATGACATTAAGAATATTGCACACGATGATGAGAGGTAGTATTGCAGGTAATATTTAGAGATAACATATTCATAATATTAATATAATATAGCACATGATATTGAGAGGATTGCACATGACAGTAATATTAATATTGCATGTAATACTGAGAAAAATGCACATGATGTTGAAAGGTAATATTGCACATGATAATGCTGTGTTCATTGTCTTATATTTCAACTGTCCTTCCCGCAGAGGGGGGAGGAGTTATAGAGTTTGATGGCCACAGTCAGAAAGGACCTCCTGTGGCGTTCTGTGGTGCACCTCGGTAATCTCAGTCTACGGCTGAAGGTGCTCTGGTATGACTCCAGTGTGGCGTGCAGGGGATGGGAGGTGTTGTCCATAATACTGAGTGGTTTACTCAGCATCCTCCTCTCCGAGACCTCTACCAAAGACTCCAATTCCACTCCCAGGACAGAACCCGCTTTCCTGATGAGCTTATTGCGTCTGTTAGCGTCGGCTGCCTTCACCCTGCTGCCCCAGCACACAACAGCGTAGAAGATGATGCTGGCCACCACAGAGTGATAGAACATCTGCAGCATGGTTTTGCAGACGTTGAAAGATGAGTCTCCGTTGGAAATACAAACGACTCTGACCTTTCTCCTCTGGCCTCTGTGTTTTTAGTCCAGTCCATTTTATTGTCTATGTGAACACCCAGGTACTTATATTCCTCGACAATGTCCACCTCGGTCCCCCTGATGCTGACCGGTTTCGGGTGAGTCGGTTGCTTCCTGAAATCCACCACCAACTCCTTAGTCTTAGAGATGTTGAGTTGCAGGTGATTTAGTCCACACCACTCCATGAAACTGTCCTCCACACTCCTGTACTCGGACTCCTGCCCCTTTCTGATACAGCCCACAATGGCAAAGGCATCCGAAAACTTCTGCAGGTGGCAGGACTGTGAGCTGTATCTGAAGTCTGAGGTGTAGTGTGAACAGGAAGGGAGACAGGACTGTCCCCTGAGGTGCTCCGACATGTTGCTCTGCAGCCTCACATGCTGTGGCCGACCTGTGAAGTAGTTAGTAATCCAGGCCACTAGTGGAGCGTCCACCTGCATGTCCAGTAGCTTAGTCCCAAGCAGGGCAGGCTTTATGGTGTTGAAAGCGCTTGAGAAGTCGAAGAATGTGACTCTCACAACGCTGCCTGCCTCCTCCAGGTGAGAATAAGCCCTGTGCAGCAGGTAGATGATGGCGTCTTCCACTCCAATACAGGGCTGGTAGGCGAACTGCAGAGGGTCCAGTGATGGTTCGACTAGTGCACGGATGTTTTCCACAGGACAGGGACGATCGTCATGCTCAGGCTCAGGTTGAAGACGTGCCGGAAGACACCGCACAGCTGAGTCGCACACACCTTGAGCACTCTGGCGAGAGGGGAGAGCGTCACAGGAGGAGTTGGGGGGAAGGTGGAGAGCAGGTTTAACTCATTGGCCTCATCCAGGTTTCCCTCCCTCCCCTGGATGGTCTTTTCTCCATGGCCAATGATGGTTCTCATGCCACTCCACACCTCCCTGAGGTTCTTCTGTTGAAGCTTCCTCTCGAGCTTTCTTCTGTAGCTCTCCTTGCCCTCTGTGATCTTTTCCCTCAGTTCTCTCTGCACCTTCTTCATCTCCTCCTTGTATCCACTCCTGAAGGCCGCTTTCTTCCTGTTCAGTGATGCCTTGATGTCTTTAGTCACCCAGGGTTTGTTGTTGGGGAAGCAGTGCACAGTCTTAGTCGGGATCACACAATCTGTGCAGAAATGTACATAGTCCGTTATGCAGCCTGTGAGTCCGTCTATGTCCTGCCCATGTCCATCACAGAGAACATCCCAGTCTGTCAGTTCCAAACAGCCCTGGAGTCTCCTCTGCGTCCTGAGACCACCCCCGTACAGTTCTGGTGACCACTGGTTGCCTCTGAACCGCAGGTGTATTACACAACACATGTTGTGTACACCAACCAAGGTCTCACTAGGCATTTGATAGACCAGCAAGATTGACTGTCAATAATAATTTACTGACTGTCACAAGATATGGGACCTCAGCACGTTTCTGATACCTTCGAGTACATATCTTTAATAACCCATTTTTACCGTCTTGCCTTCCCTGCAAAGGGGCTGTAATTTATCTTTTGTTCATGGCCTTTATGTATATGTTATTGTGTATTGTATTGTAATATGTATGTATTCTGTATTGTATTTATACCTCTGTATCCTGTGCAGGACTTTGTAACCCTGTGTTAAAAATCATACATACTTATTACTTTACTGACTTACTTTGCATCTTATCTTACATTTGACAGCTTGATACATTTTAAATTCACATAACAAGCAAATAATCCAGAGAGTTTAGAACATACACTGGCATGGGAACAGCAGAAAGGAGTGGAATTCTTCAGATATTTACATTGACGACTAGCACATCAAAATATATCCATCTCTTTTACTCAGTATAGGCAGTTGTGGCCTTCTTTTGTTTTCACTATTAGCCACAAAAAAGTACCCAAAAAAAGAGATTGCCTTGGCTCAGGGAAAATGTTAAACTGCCCTAAGAAGCAGTGGTCTTCCTACAAGTCAGCACCTATTTACACACTGACACATGGCATTACATGTACTATTTAGTATTCAATAGAGTAATACCACTTTGGTAATGGCTCACTTTTGGGCCTATCACAGTTATATCGGTGTAGCAATGTTTGTTGTTGCCGCAATGCCACTTCCGTGGCTGGACTGTGTTCTTCACTGGGAAGGAGGGAAGGGAGTCGGTCTGACCATTCAAATAATCTTTAATCCTCAACAAATCTCGCTCTTGGTGTTTAAGGCAGAAATAATAATCATCAATCAATCATAATAATCATACAGCAGGTTGTAATAATGTCTTCGTTGGGGTTGCAGCTTCAGAGATGATTCAGGGATCTTGCTTGCCGTTAATACCCAGCCTCTTACTGTGGGGAGAGTAGACAGGTGTCAAATAAATATCATCCAGCTAATTACACTCGCCTACAGCTGCGTCAATCACAGGTATTTTGCCACTCCGCTCCCCTTGTCTCAACCCACTGGCGCTAAACCACGCCCCCCTCGTATACCACATATCCCCACCACCCGACTGATACCGGGGCACGTCCCGGCCGTTAGCCAATCCCCCCCCCCCCCCGCCATTGCTTAGGCAAGCGGGAGAGGAAATCAGCCACAACCATTTGCGACGCTGGACTGTGGACCACCTTAAAGTTGTACGGCTGTCATGCCAAATACCACCTGGTGATGCACGGGTTGGTGAAGGCGTGCCCCAGGAGGTAGTAGCATAGGGCGTCGACCGCGGCGAGGCATTCTTTTTCCACCATGCTGTACCTCTCCTCCCGCTCCGCTATTTTCCGGCCGAGGTACAGCTCCGGCCAGTCAACCCTGTTGACCTCCTGGGATACATCGGGCTGTAAGACAAAGGGGTGCTCAATGTTAGACGTGAATAGGAGCGGCTCCCCACAATGGGAATGAACTGCCTGTAATAACGGGCCATCCCTAAGAACACCCTCACCTGCTTTTTTGTCTTGGGCTGCAGACAGGCTGCTACCACATCTGTTTTATTCAACTGCGGACGCACTCGTCTGCCCCCCAAGTAGTACCCCAAATACCGTACCTCCTTCAGTCCAATTCTTGGACTGGAAGTGAGCCCCGCATGCCTCAGTGACTCGAGGACGGCCGGCACCCGGCGGAGATGCTGCGGCCAGGTGTCACTATAAATAATGACATCATCGAGGTAGGCCGCCGCATACTCCGCGTGCAACAACCCGAATTGAAGTGTTTTAAATTGGTACAACCCGTACGTGTGAGTGGAGAGGCAGATTTCTACTTGGACTCTGTCGATAAGGGAATCGGCCAGTAGCCCAGTGTCGAAAAAAAAACGAGCCCTGCCTAGCCGTTCCAGGAGTTGGGATACGTGTCAAATTTAGACACACTATTTAACTAGTGATAGTCGACACAGAAGCGAATAGCCCCATCAGGCTTCTTTACAAGAATGATTGGGCTAGCCCATGCACCATTCAACTCTTCTATTACCCCCATCTCCAGCATGGCCTTTAACTCTTCATTCACAATTTTACTTTTTTGTTCAGGTAATCCCCCCCCACTGTCGGAACACGCCACCTCATAATCAACGTCCCCCACTCACTGTGTGACCACGAAGGGTCCTTGCCACTTCACAAATAATTTTGAGTTGGAGGTGGAAAGCAAGTACTTTGTCTCCCGAAGCAAATTGTCTCAGCCGAGTACCTCTATTATACAGGCACTGTTGACGCACCTGGGGCAAATTCTCACGTGAGAACTGCCCCAGTGAATGGAGTTTTACTCTCAAGTCCATGACGTACTGTACTTAACTTTTTGCTGGTGCTTGGACCTTCCTCCCAGTTTTCTTGCATAATCTACGATGACAAATACATAACGATAACCCCATAAGCTACTGTCTAATGGCCCGACGAGATCCATCACAATCCTTTCGAAAGGCATCTCAATTAATGGAAGTGTCCGTAACGGGGATTTTGGGATGGCCGGTAGATTGCTTCGCTGACATTTGCAACAGGACGCACACCACTGCTGTACGTCTGCGTAAATCCTGGCCAATGGAATCGAGCCATAATCCGTTCACGTGTCTTATCACGCGTGTGTACAATCTGTCCCTAATTATGGCAAGGTGTGGGAAAATGACGACCGCGTCGGGGTGTACCATCAGTTTTTCTCACTTGGTCGAGGGCGAAGTGCAAAGTGACGTTGCACAAGGCTGAATCCCTTTGTCTCAACCTGCCAGCGCTAAACCATGCCCCCTCGTATACCACAATTGTGCTGAGTGGGTCAATCACCCAGTTTCAGGCATTCAACTGTAGTCAATTGACTTGTTTGCGAGGATGAGCTTAACCCTGCATTAGCCTCCCTTGCACGTTTAGCTATTAATACAGAGCCAGCATTTCAGAGTCAGCTATTGCATCAGGCCCCGTGAACGAAGACCAGGTTGAACAAAGACAAGGGAGTCTTTCTGCAGGAATTAACACCCAGTCGAACAAAGATAAGGGAGTCTTTCTGCGGGAGTTCATCCAGGGAGTCCTACAGCTACATCTTCATCCTTGTCACAATCCAGGCCAGTCCTTCCAGATCCTGAACCACATTTCCCAGTTTGCTCCCTCAATATCTGACTGCAAAACTTTGGCTCCAAAACTAAGAACTGGCCTCTTCGGCCAGGAATGAACTCAGTTAAGGCCCAGTTATGACTCAGTTAAGGCAGCTGTAGAAAAGCCATGCTCACTCCTTGGTTATCACCAGAGGGAGATACAAGGCCTCTCGTTTGTTGACAAAGTGTTGCAGAACCTCTCAGCTCAGGTCCAACAACTCCAAGTCACCGTCGCAACCCTGCCATCATTGGTTCCGCCTATACCCTCAACGCCGCTGTTGGCAGCTCTGTGATTTTGGTTGGGCTTCTGGTTAGAGACAGGATCCACTCCCTTCAAGCACTCATTCATTCTGGGGCAGACCAGAATTTCATTCAGACCTCTCTGGTGGAGGAGTTGTGAAAAAGTTTGCTCAACCTTGATTGTCCATGTGACCAGAGCATTGAATGGCACAAAGCTAAGTCCAATGTTGAAACAACTTTTTTTGCCATGAATATTTCCCACATTTTTCTTGTGCTAGGCCTTCCCTGGTTACGCCTACACAATCCTCACATTAATTGGAAGGATGTAACCATTCTGTAGCCCGGAGCCCTCAATGTATAGCTACCTGTTTATCCTCGGCTCAGATTCCTGTGGCGGCCCAAACTCCTGATCCCGATAAAGCCATAGACCTATCCATCGTCCCAACTGAGTACCTAGACATCCGTCAGATGTTCAGCAAGGCTCGCGCCACATCTCTTCCCCCCAACCATCCTTATGATTGTGCCATCAATTTGCTGCCTGGAACCACTCCCCCAATGGGGCGCATTTATTCTCTAGCCCCCCAAGAGAAAAGGCCATGGAGAAGTACATATCTGAGTCGCTGGCAGCTGCCATCATTCACCCCTCATCATCCCCGACAAACCCACCTGCAGTTTTTCATTCTGGATGAGAAATGTGAGTTCCACCAAGACTCCATTTCCTTCCTTGGATTCATCATCTCACCTGGGGTGAGATGGTCCAGATGGATCCAGACAAAGTCAATGCAGTCTCTGAGTGGCCGGCTCCATCATCGCGTTGGGAACTGCAATGGTTTTTGTGTTCTACCATAACAAAAGAGACTATAGAGACTATAGCAAAAGGTGCTATAGAGACTATAGCACCATTGCCTCTCCTCTCACATCCCTTACATCCTCTAAGCATCCCTTTCGCTGGGATGACTGTGCGGCCAATGCATTCAGCTCTCTCAAGACAAAGTTGACGACTGCTCCGGTGTTGACTATTCCCGATTCCACAGCCCAATTTGTTCTTGAGGTGGACGTGTCTGATGTTGGGGCTGGGGCTGTACTGTCACAAAAGTCCGCTAAGGATAACAAGGTGCATCCTTGTGCATTTTTTCCACATTGTTTGACTCCCACAGAAAGCAATTCTGGCATTGGGGATTACTGGCAGTTATATTGGCTATGGAGGAGTGGAGGCATGGTTGGAGGGAACAGAGACTCCATTCATTGTGTGGACGGACCATAAGAATCTGGAGCATCTCAAGTCAGCCAAACGTTTGAATTAACGCCAAGCCAGGTGGTCATTGTTCTTCTCTCTGTTTAATGTTGTGCTCTCTTACAGACCAGGCTCAAATAACAGCAAGGCCGATGCTCTCTCTAGACAGTTCTCTGCAGATTCCCAGCTAAGCTCTTCTGAAACCATCCTACCACCCAAGTGCCTCGTAGCTGCTGCAAGGCTTGACACTTGAGGCCACGGTCGAGATCCTGGACCAGGTAATGGGTCATCTAACTGCCTTTATGTGCCTCTCTGAGTTTGCTCTCAGGTCCTTGCTTGGAGTCACAGGTCTCTGCTAGTCTGCCATCCAGGGGCTGCACGGACACTTTTGGTTCTCAGACAGCACCTTTGGTGGCCAGAGATGCAGCAGACCTTTGTGGCAGCCTGCGAGGTGTGTACCAGGAATAAGACAAGAAACCGAGCAGCGGCTGGCCTCTTAGGACCCCTGGCTCTGCCTCACTGCCCTGGTCCCACATCGGAGTAGACTTTGTCACTGGTTTGCCTCCCTTGGAGGCAAAGGGAAAACAAACACCTATCCTCACTCGTGGATCGCTTTTCCAAGGCGGCTCACTTTGTGCCACTTCCTAAGCTCCCTTCAAGTAAAGAGATGGTAGAACTCCTAATTAATCTGATTCATGGTTTACCTATAGATGTTGTTTCTGATCGAGGCCCACAGTTTTCAGCCACACCAAGTTTATCTTCAGGGCTCCATCCACAAACCAACGGAAAAACCAAAGGCTGGTGGTCGCTCTGCGGTGCCTGTCGTCAGGGAATGCCACCTCCTGGAGCCAAACGCTACCTTGTATCGAATAGGCCCACAAGTCTCCCTTCGTCTTCTACGGGTCTCTCACCATTCCAATGTTCACTGGGGTACCAACCACCCCTGTTCCCCGTGCAGGAGGAAGAGGTAGCTGTTCCCTCTGTACAGGCCTTCATTCGGCGTTATCACAGAGTATGGTCTCGAGCCAGACACCAGCTCCTGCACACCAGTCGAGTGTACAAGAGGAAGGCCGACTAACACTGCACCCTGGCTCTCGTTAACCGCCCGGGCCAGAGAGTAATGTTGTCTACTACTAAATTTCCACTCCAGGTTCCTTCTTGCAAGTTGACTTGCAAGGCCCGACAGGTTTGTCGGCCCATTTCCCATCTCCAAGGTAATTAATCCAACTACTGTCAGACTGTCATTACCAAGGGGCAACACTTGGTAATGACAGGAAGCCAATGCGGAAGTGTCCGAACTGCAATTTGTTGAATGGCCGCTTGAGGCTGGTATCAAGGCGCAGCCGAGGTGAGGAGAGTGTCCGGTTTGGGGACCTCAGAATTTGGGGACCTCGGAGTAGAGCCGCTGCTCCTCGAAAGGAGTCAGCTGAGGTGGTTCGGGCATCTGATTAGGATGCCCCCCGCGCCTCCCCTTTAGAGGTTTTCTGGGCATGTCTAACTGGGAGGAGACCCCGGGGCAGACCCAGAAACCGCTAGAGGGATTATATGTCTCATCTGGCCTGGGAACGCCTCGCGATCGCCCAGGAGGAACTAGAGAGTGTGGCTGGGGAGAAGGAAGCCTGGGGGGCCCTGCTTAGCTGGCTGCCACCGCGACCTGGCCCCGGATAAGCGGAAGAGAATGGATGGATGGATGAAGGCATCCCACTGGTCATTCTGGGTGATTTAAACACCCAGCCAGAGAAGTTACAATAACCTTATCTCATGAACTCTTTTTCCTGATGTTCACCCCTTCTCCCTCCACCCACAAAGCCGGGAACCAACTCAAACTTGTATTCACAAGGTCCTCCTCTTCCACCAAAATCTTCCACCTCCCTAGCCCCTACTCCTCACATTGTCACCTCCCGCAGAAACCTGAAAACTCCCTCTACTCTCTCCACAACTGTCCTCTCCTCACTACCACCCCCTAAACAATTCTCCATCCTGGCTGGACTACCTGCCTCTCAAATCAACGCATCCAGAATGAAGCAGCGTGCCTGGTGTTCAACTTAACAAAATTCTTCCATGTAACTCCCCTCTTCTGTGACCTCCACTGGCTCCTGGTAATCACTCACATTAGATTCAAGACACTGGTACTGGCCTACAAGGCTGTCAGCGGAACTGCCCCTACCTATCTCCACTCTGAACGAATCTGAACGCCTAACCCTAGCTCTACCTTGCGTGTTTGTACGTCTTGGCATTATTAATAGTACTTTGCATTGTTTAGCATGTTGTATGTTCTTAGATGTTGTTAATGTACTAAATGTAAATGTATATAACATTCATGTTAATTGTGTACAATAAGGAATTTGTATTACAATTAGTTTTTCCTTTAAGCCTACAGCCTAAACACATGCATCTCGGCATATATCGATAATATTGGCTTTAAGATAATATTGTCATCGGTTGGGCTCTATTTTGGATTATTTTGTCAGTTCACCAAAACCGTGAATTGTTGTACCTCTCGTGAGATTTGTTCATAAAGCGTGTCTCTGATCTCTTGAGACAGTTCCCATAGCAACAACAAAAAGCATCCTCTTTATTTACACCCACAAATGTATTTTGAAGCCTTTTTTCTAATGCTGTTATCTGATTGCAACCCCACCCCGTTTCAGAAGGTGTGTGTGTGTGGAGTTAGGGGCTGAAAATCGTTTCCCTCTTGTATAAAATCAGCTCTTACATCTATAAAAGCAGATGGTTGTTTGGTTGCAGTTAAGACTAAACTGATTTGATGTTTTATGGCATTAATATTCATAAATATTATGAAAGTACATATTATAATATATCGATAGATACATAGATATACTAGCATTTAGGACATCCAGGGGAGGGCTTTTCTTCAGAATCTTCCCCATTTCAACTCAACCATTCAGTTAAGAGTCCCAGTGAGAATAAACGTGACTTGGTTCACTCGGACACTCCTCCCAGAAGGGGGCGTGTCCCATCTGAACTCGTGTTGATTAGATAAGAAAACCCACCCGGCTCGTAAACTGCTGGCGAGAATAGCTTAGTATTACGTTGTGTATCGCCATTCTGTCCCGACGTCGTTATATCGCAATTAACGGTAAGTGACAATCATTATAATATGGATAAATATGGACAAAGTGTGAACACAAAACAAATAACTTGCGTAAGACATTGTTATTTTCCTGTTGCTGTTTTGCACAAGGTAAATGGTAACGTTGGAGGTCACGTGACAACTTGTCAAAGTAGCTCGCGTCTTTCATGTTAGTCTCCATCCTCTGGCTAAATATATACGTTTGGACGATTTCTCAGTAATAAAGTTCAAATATCTTGATTAGGCTTTAAGTGGTGTATATAATTGTTTTTGTCTTGACCATGGCTGCATGGCCCTAGAAATGTGGCTGCCACTTGGATTGACCGTCCTCCCGCACCTTGGCGGCCTGTACGGAGCCTACATCACCCGAAGACAAGTGAAGACTTGGTACACTACTCTGGCCAAACCATCTTGGCGGCCGCCAAACGCTGCGTTTCCGATAGTGTGGACTTGTCTGTATACCGGGATGGGGTCAGCTGATTTTTTTTTTTGTTCTATTCACTGCGTCTCTGCTATACACTGATCAGTTTGACAATATTAAAAATATATATATATCTCATTTAGGTATGGTTCCTACCTTGTATATAAGGAGCTGGGCGGCCTTACTGCGGATGCACTGTTGCCCATGGGCCTTTATGGATTGCAGCTAGCTTTAAACTGGGCCTGGTCTCCGATATTCTTTGGTGCACACAAAATGAAATTGGTAAGTTAAAACTTGTTAATAAACCACGTTAGAGATCCATATGGATTAGTTAATGTGTCAGAGCTAGACGTTAGTAATAATGTGTTTCCTTCTATTCTAGGCACTATATGAGATTGTGATTCTCACTGGAACGGTTGGAGTGACCATGTTGTCCTGGTATCCCATCAGCCAGCCTGCTACACTGCTCATGGCACCCTACTTGGCATGGCTGTGTCTTGCCACCTGTCTTAACTACCGCATTTGGAAGGACAATCCTGACACGAAAGAGAATTAGCAGCCGAAACTATCGATGATGGGACCCGCGTGCAGCAAAGTTTTCAAACTAATTAGCATTCTACAGTGTAAATAAAAAAGCTGTGCTTTTAGACAAATTAGTTTTTGGTATTTTTGGCGTTTATGGTATTTGTATTCACACATCACACAAGTATCAAATTTCACTTTCTATATATTTATTAATTTTAAGTTGCATCACATTTTCTGTATTAAACCTAGTTTGATTTCAGTGCAATCAATGACTATTTTTCTGGAGCCTTCTCTGTGGCTTCTTCTTGTGGCTTTGATGAGAAGCGCTGCATTAATGTCTTCCATAAACCTTTCTTCTCCTCATCCATCTGCTGCATTTGCTCCATACTCCCTACAAAAAAATGTATTAGATATATACATACATACATACATACATAATAGAGAAGATAGATGCTCTTGTAAATCCATACCTGATAAAAGCAATTTACATTCTTCCACTGTAACCCCAGTGAAGCTAGTGTCTCTTACACGGGGGAACTATTTGAAAGAATCAAAGAGGGAGATCGATGCATAGTGTTATTAGTAAATGCACCCAGGAGTTTAACTGGTTTAATTGATCGTTTATATCAGGCTACGTCAAAGCTTTTTATAGCCATTGCAAGTTATTTTTTAAACAAATGGTGGGTACAACAATTTGTAAATATAAGTACATTACTAGCTAATTGTAAAAATGGCCCAACTGCTTCAATGTAACAATTGTATTTATTTTTAAGAATGAGTTCGGAATCTGATCAAAACAGCCCCCTCTTTCTGTACTTACTCGTTCTCTATATAGATTGCTGTTGATACGAGCCAAACTTTCATACATTTGATCACACTTCTCAGGATCTGTGATCTGAAAGTAAAAATGCAAATACATATTAACAGATTACACATTTAGCTGACGAATTGATGCTAAAAGGCACGCAACTGCCTTTTAGCATTAAAACTGCCAAACTATCGACTAACACTCACCTGTGTGTTTTCCCCTTCACGGAAGACCAGCGCTACTCTCTGTCTTAGAAATGTTCCCAAATCACGTCCTTTTTTGTATTCATCCATTGGCCATTCCTCACACAATTTCAAAAACCGCCGATAGCGAGTTGCAGACATTGTTGGTATTGACCGTAATTAGCCTTGAAGTGACCGTTGATCAATGGAAGTCACCCATCAATGTGAGCTTCTTTGCTCTCCCTACGTGTGCAGTGGCTAAATGCTTCCGTTGCTACATACATACATTCATACATTCGTTCCGTTCTCTGCGCTTACTTCGGACGCGAGGCAAGATGAGTAGCGGTGCGATCAAAAAGGGCCATTCGGGACCGTCGGGTGTTGCTGAATGGATCGCTACAGCGTGTCGATTCGCAACAGACAGAAACGATTTTCGAAGGTGAGTGTGTGAAGAATTGATTTTGTGTTTCCGAATAGCTGCGTTACATGTGCAGTAGGTAGCTCAGGTTGCTAGCTACCTAGCTGTCGACGCAAGGCAATGTCGTTGTCCGGAGCGTCGTGGTGTCTCTGTCCATCCTGTCCATGCTTTTACGACTTTTACGACATGGCCACTGTTTACTGTTGTTGCTTATATATCCACGCGTTTACCAAATGGATATATGAGCACTGTTGTTACATTTGTATCCTTTTTTATTTTATTTTATTTGTTTACAATGACATACGTTTGAGGGATGTCATGACGTATAATTCCCATTGAATGTATCCCTCTCCACAGGAACCTACTGGTCAATTTTGGGTTATTTGCAGCTGGTGTTTGGGTCGCAAGAAATCTCTCAGATTTTGATCTGATGTCTCCTCAGCCTCCAGCTTAGTTCAACACACACAACCAGCATGACTGCGTAAGTAGCATCATTATAAAAATACAAGACGACGTAGTTTAATGGGTACACTAAATAATGTGCACGGCTTAACCGCTTCAAAACCGGCCTCATGGCAATGGAAAAAAATCATGAAGTACATAATTTGTTACGTTATATATTTTTAACTGTTATTTGTTATCCATCTTCTTCCCGTAGGTGCCGTGGACCAAATTGAATCAGCAAAAAGGAGGGAAATGATGTTCTGGCATAAACGTTTTACAAAATAAAGAAGACATGGTTGTAGTATTGAACAAGTTGGCATTGTATGTCTCTGGAAAAGGACTTTGGTAGCAACCAAAACTAATTATATTGCAGTTAAAATACGACTTGATTTGATATATAAAAATAGATTTTTGGCTTTTATGTTCAACAGTGTTGTTGTCAACATCCTCGGCAGATAAGAATCTCGCTGGACCAAAGAAGACCATCATTTGATGTGCATAATGTCTAATAAGAGGGCCTTGTCTGTTACTGCAAACAAATGTTTATCTGTTGGAAAGAAGTCAATTTGTGAGTCTCTCAGTATAGACCTGAATGCTCAGGTATTAGCTGTTGACCTGGGCTTAAAACCAGCCCTGCTTTACGACATCAACTGTGCGACTGCAAATCAAGTACAGCAGTATTTATGCACACTCCAATCTAACAATTTTGTTTCAAAGTCTCTTATCACTGTTGACATAAATGGCAATGTCCTTATAGTCAATCCGGATATGGTAATAAAGCACCTTAAACGGTTGCTTCTCGGGAGTAATGTGATGGTGATTGATGTCTGTCACACACTGGAAAACCCCACAATTGCTGAGACATTGAGTGAAGATCTGCAGAGCATGCTTCATGATTTATTAACAGTTTTACAAACATACTTAAAGTTACCCAACGCAGACAAGCCTCTTTTAGTTGGAAATGAAGCTGAGAAGTGGAACTTGTGCACCCTCTTTGGGATTTTACTGGGCTTTCCCTTTACCTATTGGTTTGATCAGAGCAAAGGCTTTGAGAATTGCCTGGCAATGACACCTTTGACAGTGATCAAAGCCTCAGTTTCATGGCAAGCAGAGACTGATGGACATGTGTGCTGCCTTTATTCCTTCAGCACTCCAGCTCTTCTTCACAAAGAGACCCAGTCAACCCTGGAAAAATGGAGCCTTGGGCTAAAGGAAAGATTTCTACAGCAAACTGTTCTAAGTGATCTTGTTATAACGCAATCCAATGTTACATTGGCCTCCGTCTGTCTGTAAACCCACCATTTTATGTTACAGCTTCATGTAAAAACTATGAAACTAGGTTTTCATTAAACCGTCTCAAGCATGAAACGGGTAACTGTTTATTTGCCTGCGTCCAGACTTGAATCTTATGCCAATGGGGACGTGCCTTAAACCTGCATTCTTTCCAATGGCCGACAGAGGGCGACACCACTGTTTGCAAAAAGAAGTCCGATTGTTTGTTAGCGAGGAGGAAATAACCAAACTTCTCACTTGATTTATACACTGTTTTCCTACTCAGTTTATGGTTCAATCGCTCGTTTCAAGTCTTATTCAGTACAGCACGATCACATCAACACGCAAATGATGGTCCTATTTATGACGGGGTCGCTACAGTATAATAGACGATAAAGTAGGGCATGCTTTAGGCCGTGGCTAGTGACCTGTCAATCAAGTCATCACTGTGTACATTTAAATAGCCATGAACTTGTCCGAAAGGTAATAGTTACATTTTAGTCAGCTACAAATGTTTTGTTCAGCATACGGTTGCACTAAAAGAAACTCAGTTTACATAGTCGACAGCCCCCTTCGAATTGGACAAAAACCCTCCTAACTACTGACACCTTAACGGGGTTAAGGTAAAGTAGTTAGGAAAGGACTTAAAAGTAGTTACGAACACTTTGAGAGGTTTCATAAGGACTGAGAAAAAGACAACAGAGAATCTGGCTAAACTTGAATGTCCACAGTGTTATGGACGTGGGTCTGAAAGCAAAAGAGGCGACCAGTATAACAGTCACTAAAGTGAAACGACATGCTTGTTACATTGACAAAGGTTGCTCACACTCGCTTCTCCTCTCCGCTCATACATGAATCCCAATTAGTGTTATTGTTTACATGATGATCGGCTGTGATATTGTTTACATGATGATCGGTTGTTTCCGTCAACCCGACGGAAGGCCTAATTAGATTAGTGTTGGTGTAAAGGTATATAAACGTGATATAAAAAAGATAGGCCTATAGAGGTCTTCGTGTCTACGTCATATGGTTGCACCGGTCTTCAAAATGAAGACGATCAGAGAGGTGAGAAGGTGAGTGGGGCAAAATCGATGGTGTCTGTGCAACAACTGCTTGTCTATGCCAAGCGAGAAGGAGTGTCTGTTGTAAAGAGCTCTGCTTTCTGTCAGCAGCTGTTCAAGGTAAGTCAAGCATATGGATCAAACTATCATATTTCAATATCAATAATTTCAGAGATTAGCCTCCACGACCGGGAGAGTGCTGGCCTACCAAGTTTGAACCAGGTCACCGGGGTCAGCCCTATGTTCCCACAGCCCAATGGTCCCACAGCCCTATGTTCCCACATTTCTAAGAATTTTTTTTCACTCAAAATTAGGCCCTATGTTCCCACAGCCCTATGTTCCCATATTTCTAGGACATTTTCAAAATTAGGCCTTGTGTTCCTACATTTCCTTTCCATTTAAACCCTATCCTCCCACAAGATTTTTTGGAAGCACTTTATAGTAACCATCCATAATAAGTGTTAGTTAATAGGTAATAAGGTCCTTAAAAGTCAGCTCAGATGACTGCTATTCATGGAAGCTTGATCCCTGGAAATGGAGGAGGAATGGTTTGAAACAAGAGGCGAAAAGATTCATTGGCGTTGCTGGCGCAAGAACTGCAGAGCAAAAGTGTATACAAACCTTCTGAATGACGAGGATGACGATCCAGTTATCAGAGTAATTGGGTTCCATGAGGAGGACCATGCCCACCCCCAGGATGAAGCCATGGTCAGCAGAGCTCAATTCCGACAAGATGTTGAGGCACAAGTGAGGCAGGATCCAACTGTGCCAGTGAGACGGGTTTACAATGCAGAATTTGTGCGACATCGTCGGGCAGTCCAAGGAGGAGGTGATAGACCACCAATACCGGCGTTTCAGGCAATCCGTACAGCAATGCAGAGAGCCAGGTCTGAGGCAATGCCAGCCATCCCAGGTACTGTGGATGAAGTGGAGGTCACAGGAACATGGGCCCAAACATGGGCCGAAGACCTTTTTTTGTTGCATGCTGACAATGAATTTGGCATACTGGTGTTTGCAACAAATGAGAACCTGACCCTGCTGCAACAATGCAGAACAACTTGCCACCTTTAGGAGTTGCCCTCGACCATACAGACAGTGTTTTACCATATTGGGAAACCATCATGACTTTGTACTACCTCTTGTACATGTGCTTATGGAGCAGAGAACCATTGGACACTACAGGCAAGTACTCCAAGCTGTCAAAGTGGCCATCCGACGAGTAACCTACCACAATTTGCGCCCTCAACTTGTCGTCTGCGACTGCCACGGTCGGCGGTTGTTATTTGTTATAACCAATCCCTACGGAGGAGGATCCAAGAGCTCAGATTGACTGTTCCCTATCACCAAGACCGTACCCTTGCTCGGGTCATCCGCAAACTCATGGCACTGGGTTACCTACCGCTTGCTCTGGTTCAGATGAACTTTAACACACTTGTCAATGGCAGACGCTGTAGACGTCTTGTGAGACACTATGCTGCAATGGAAGAGTTCATCACCTACATGAGGAACACATACATCCGCCCTGGATCCACCTTTCCACCGGTTCTGTGGAATGTCTTCGAGAGGGACATGGACCAAAGAACGAACAACCATGTTGAATGTGAGTAATTGCAAAATGACCATGTTGAATGTGTGCTGTTGCAAAATGTCTGTGTACAAGTCATTTTAATGTTTGGTCTTTGTTTAATGTTTAATTTGTTTAATTGTAGCTTACCACCGGACAATGAATGATACAGTGCAAGTGCGCCATCCCTCTCTGTGGCTATTCATCCGTCACCTGAAAGACCGCCAGACGCTGACTGAAGAAAGCATCATGATGGCAGAGAGGGGCGATGTACCCTCACGACGGCGAGTGGAGGATCTTAGAGGCCACACTTGTCCGACTGAAGGGACAGTATAATGATGGCAATCGAAATATTGAGTCCTACTGGAGCGCAGTCAGCCACTGTGTTGTGGAAGCTGTTTAGAATTGCCCTGGCTTGTGGACATGTGCTGTTCCCTGGCATCATTTTGACACGTCCTTTGATAAACTGAAGCTCCTTATAGTAAATTGAGTTTTTTATTTTTTTGTTCTTGAAATAGTCTTCAAAGACAGCACTTGCAGAGTACCTGTTCCTGGCACATAAAAGGTTGAAAAGCACTAGAGCTCTTTCCAGTTTTAAGTGAACTGCATAATTAGTGCAACATTTTTTGCTTATTTTGATTGTTTGAATGTGTACTGTTCATTAAAGAATTCTAGATAGTTAAATGTGTACTGTGTCTAAATTGCACCAACTCATGGAGGTGAGTTTAATTTCGGTATGAGGGTTCGTCATTCCACAGCAACCCCATGTCGGAGTAACGGTGTTGAGCTCGAGAGAGTTTGGAAGCTAGCGCTCTCCTTCAAATCGCCAACCACGAGGTTGTCGGACGAACCCTCTCCTACCAGAGGACAATTGGATAATAGGTTGGGTGTAATTGGCTACCAAATTAAGAGAAAGGGGGATAAAATCAGATACAAATTTATTAAAAAAGGAAATGTGGGAACATAGGGCTGTGGGAACATAGGCACGCTCCCAGGTCACCAATAGGCAAGTTAGCCCATGTTCACCGTTCTCAACATTTATTTTACATATTTTATATCGTATTTTACAGAGGATAACATTTATTTTATAATGGCTAAAGGTATCTTTTATAAAGTCTGTCATGTATTACATTCAGTTTGATTGCTGGTTATTTGGATTCTTGTATCTTGTAATCTTTTATGACCAACAAGATTAAAATGTATGAAATTACACCAAATAGCATCCTTGAATTATGTTGCACATATATTTGATTACAACACCTTCTCATATCTACAGGAGAACTAAGTAGTGTTTCTATATGATTAGAATTTAGCATTTGCCTCAATCAGCAACTGAAGCCCTCAGATGAAAAACCATATGTTAGTGTAAAGCATTCATGTGAATTTAAAATGTTACTTTCCTACTTCAGGTGGCATGTTGTAATTCAAGACAGTGGACAGTTTTACAGGTTAAGGCAAACAACTTTGCATCATTCTTTCATAACTAAAGTATATTTGTTTAAAAAATTCTGGCTTTAGGTGTATACATTTGGATGCATTTCATCAGGACCATGAGTTATGCACAGCTCAACAAAATAGCGTACCATACAAAAATGGTTTAAATTAAAATGTTTTTCCAAAATGTACCCCGATACCCCAAATATATAGATGTGTGTTTATGACATATTAAGTGTCCTTTAAAACACTGACCTTGACTAGAATTAATGTGGATTTGAACAATGCTGGTGTGTTTTTCATGATGCAACTACTTGAAATGTGAATACTGCTCTTTGAAAAATTATCTTTGATCTGAATGGTCTCTCTTGTGGAACCATGACCTGTTAGGTTCACTCTCATGTCCATACCCTGTTTTGAATCTAACACAGAGTAGAGAAGATCTGCCACCATAGCCACCATGTAGCCATAGTCCTTCTCAAAAGCCACTGGTCTTGCTCTGAATGTCTTGTGGCTCCATGAGATTTTGAACTTGGGTTCACCAACACTCTCCCCATCTTGAACAGAAATATGAAGAATAGGTAAAAAATAGATAAAAGATGTCAGGAACAGTTTGATGTACAATATCCAGTGACACCTAGTGCTTACAAAGGAGAGGCATAATGATACACTATATGGCCAAAAGTCAGTGGACACCCCTACTAATTATTGAGCCTGGGAACACCGTGACTATCGCCGTGACTCCCTGTAGACCTTCATAAGTCTCATCGACCTTTCGCTGAAACTCGTCTTTTGCAGATATCAGTCCAAACGGTAGGCGGAGGAATCGGTACTGTCCAAACACGGTGTTGAATGTTGTCAACTTGGATGACGCCACTGTGAACTTTATGGCCCAATAGCCTCACCGGGCATCCATGATGCCGAAGAAACAGGCTCCTGCCAACTTGGATGTGATATCCTCGACAGGTAAAGGGTCGCTTGATAGCCTTGTTCAAATCTTTGGGGTCGAGACACAATCTTAACTTGCCGGTTCGTGGCTTTTCCACTACTACCATCAAACTGACCCATTCAGTTGGTTCTGTGACTTTCACTGTGTCATGCGCCCAGGTATGGACAGTATGAGCTTGATAAGTCCAAAGTCCAGGCATGCTTTTAATCCGAGTACTGGGGGTGCTTGTGTATCGGCAACATGGACCTTCAGCATTGATTGAGTGTCCTTGTACTGACATTTCAATTTACATTTGCCTCGGACGACTAGTCACTCGTCGTAACCGTGGGCAAGTTTAGTGTTGCATTGTGTGCTGTATTCCCAATCATTTAAACACCCGTGTGGGAATGACATTTGCTGAGGACACAGTGTCTAGTTTGAAACTAACTATATCTCTGTTTGGACCTCTGCACATCTGCGAAAGCCTGCTCTGCATCATTAGTGTAATTTCCTTGTCAATGGATCAATAAACAAGTCTTCGTTGTCTGCATTTTCATCTGACTGATTTCCCTGTAGGTGTACTTCATGTACTCCCTTACTTGCCTGGAGCAACACACCTTTGCAAAGTGGTTCCATTTACTGCATATCTTACATTGCTTTCCTTTAGCTGGGCAATCATTCATTCAATGAGCCTTGTTCCCTCAGTAACCACGTGTTTTAGGGCGCTCTCTGTCTTCCTTTGTCCTGGAGACATTATCTGAGCTTATCGTCATATTTGTTGTTTTGGTGCTTTTTTCAAGCTGTCTTTGTTGAACTGCCGACCGATTGCATGAATGGTCTGCTCGCGCGGGGCGCTGCTGCCGCCGGCTGTAGTTTTAAGCTGTGCTCGCAATATTTCGTGAGACCTGTCAAGCAATGAGCAATGTCTATCGCCCTCTCCAATGTTACATTTAGTAGCTTCTCTCTCACTCTAGGTGATTGTATTCCAAAACTATACGGTCTCTTATCTCTTCACTGTTAGCATGATTACAGTCTTTTACAAGAAGTCTCAAATCTGTCACAAATTGTTCAAAAGCCTCGCTAGCTCCTGGAATTTGTAGCGGGCAAATATGACATTTGTCTTAGGACTAACATACGCTTCAAAGCAATCATAGTACGATTTCAGTACCTTGCTCTCAGCTTCTGTGAGTGTCCATGTGTTATAAATGTCTCTGCCTTTATCTATGATATCTATGTTGGAATTGGTAACTGCATTTTTTTGTCCTTTCCCTTCTTTTTGAATGGGCCAGAAAACATCAAGGCCATATATTCTGTGTGAATATTACACATTGCTGTTGCAATAATGACAATACAGAATCTTCTTGGTTCGAACCGCAATGTGTTTCTGAGACACTGGAAATTATTCTTCCATATATCAAACATGCACTCTACGAGCCCTCTGGTGTGGATATGAGCTGGGTTGTAGTGCTGTTGCTCTGGTCGGACTGGATGAAGTTGGGGGGTAAACAAGAAGTTTGTCTGTGCATACCCCCTGTCACCAAGTAGGACTCCACTATGTTGTCCTGCTTCAAACTGAGTGACAAAGAGGAGTTGTGGAAAATCCTAGTCATGCGTTGAACCTTTCCAACGTGCAACAATGTTGGGAGAACTGCAAAGAGTGCACACACCTTGTACATTTATTGAAAACCATTTATTTCAATTTCTGAATTTCATCTGCTATAGAGGGGCACAATGGGAATATGGCATCCATCAATACAGCCAATTACTAGCCAAATATACATAGGTGGCCTGGTCAGCAGCATTGGGGAACTTGATGTAATCCTCTTTCAGTTCACATATAGCAGCACAGACTTTGTGTACCATTTTGCACACAGTTGATTCACTTACACCACACAAATGTCCTGTTTCACGATGGAAGGTTCCACATGCCAAAAACCTCAAGGTGATCAATATTTGCAATGAAGGAGGGATAGGGTTTCCTGTGACTGAGTCACCTGAAAACTTTGGCTGAAGCAAACCAATTATTTCAGCTGCATTTTCTTTGTACATACATAAAAGGTCACGAAATGTATGCCATCAAAAATCATTCAGTGGGTTCCTCCTATCAATAAGCAACATTTTTTCTGGTCTCGGTGGTCTTTGATCATCATTGAAATAGTCATGGTAATCAATGTTCCTCTGTTGTCAAGGTGAACCTTGATGCAAACAGCCTTTAATCTGAAGTTAAACCTAGTTTCACATGCATCAACCATGAATAGTCACAACCAATCAAGCTGTTTCCCAGCACAATTTACAGATTTCAGCAGTTTCATCATTCAAGGACTCATTTTATTTGTGATCTTATAAGGGGGCAGAGGGGGGGAACTCACTTTCTCTACCCCCCACCCTACAGGCCCCAGTGCGGCCGCACTGCCTGCATAGTCTATATTTATACATTTTAAACTTTCAATATTTTCACTCCTTCAGCAATTCAACATTTCTATGTCGTTTATACACATTTACCTGGTTTTTGTGCAGGAAATGCATTTCCTAGTTTGAATTATATATAGCAAGAAGGAGGAACAGAGTAGGGAAGTTTGGAAGGAATAAAAATAAGCATGACATAATAGTTGTGCTCCACACCTAATTACTACTAGCCCACACTCACACTAGTTAAGATACATCTGAAGTAAAAACTAACAATGACCTAACATTAGAGCTTTGTTCTCACAACAAGCTTCTGAGTTATTTATTTTTTATGTAATTCCAGGTGCCAGTGCCAAATCACCTCACTGTTCCATTTGCAAAGGAAAATGTTTTTCCACTTTGTTCCACATGATATTAACATTTTTTAATGTTAACCCAAAATGGGAAAATAAACAATCCATGGGATTAGTATTTTATGCATAAATAACATATTATCCATTAGCAGGAGAGAGTGAGTGTTAATGTGTATTTCTTGTTCAATGAGGTTGGATGATCGACAGCACCTGACCACAGCGAGCACTGACTTTGAGCTCTGTCAAATGGTCTGCTCGTGTAGGCCCAATGTTCAAGATGGCAATCGGAATTTTCCTCTCCTTTGCTGCTAGCAAAAACCTGTATGCAGAATACACCTTGGAAAGAATGGGGGGAAATACCGTCAGTCAACTGCAATTCACAATTGAAAAAAATAAATATGGTATAAATATTGGTCAGGAAGATTACCTGTAGTGAGGACCCTGTGACGAGCACTGCATCTGACTCCGCCAGTCGGTTGTGCACCAACTGTACCATCGCTTTGTTTACATTGTCCCCAAAAAATGTTACCTCTGGCTTCAGTGTTCCATTGCAATCGGTACAGGAAGGTACTCTGAAGTGGAGGACTTGCTCATCTTCCAGGAAAACGTCTCCATCAGGCGCAACGCCACCAACCTTCCCTTTCCACTCAGGATTCAGGGTTTCGAATCTTCTCTGTAGTTCTTCCCTAGGCGAGACTGCGCCACAGCCTAGACATATCACCCTGTATGCACACATATACATTGTTTGTGTGTGTGTGTATATATATATATATATATATATATATATATATACACACACATATACTGTACATATATATATATATATATATATATATGTATGTATATACAAGAATAAATCCATAATAAACATCATGACAGGCAGACATACATATGTACCTGTGTGCACAACCATGAAGCTCAGTCAGTCTTCTATGCCCTGCCTTGGAGTGAAGGGAATCCACATTTTGAGTGACTAGCCAGTGCAACTTCCCAATTTGCTCCCAACGATGGAGGCTCCTGTGTGCAGCATTTGGTTTGTGACTCGAGAACTGTGGCCACCCCATGTAGTTTCTTGCCCAATATCGCTGTCGAGACTTGGCACAGCGAACAAACTCTTGGTACTGCATGGGGCGTCTATCAGTGCGGGCATACAACCCCACACCTTCAGAGCGATAATCTGGGATACCTGACTCAGTGGAGAGACCCGCACCACTGATGACAAAGAGACGACAGGCATGGGAGACAAAATATTGTAACTGTTCCACTAAATTGGCATCAATGGTGCTGGTAGCAGGGACAAAGTTCATCAAACTGAAAGCAGAAACTGAAATGGACCTTATTCCAGATGATGCATTTACTGCAAGAGGCCTCCATGGCAGTAACATCTGTACAGAAATGAATGCAGAATAGATTACTCTATTACTATTCACTATCGACTATACTATCTACTTCAAATTCTGTTCATGCCCTTAAAATCAACAATATGTAGAAATGTTTTGTGGAACAAATATTTAACAAACCAATACACTGGCTAAACCAAGATCTGACAGCGCTCAAATAAGTTAGTTTATCTTATGTTAGTTCAAATTAATAGTTGAACTACTAACACAAATTGAGATTAGTTTTGAACAAGCAGACTTCCTTGAGTAAACACTTGAGAGTAACAACGTTAGCTACCTTAACATGGACACACCAGTCTATTATCCGACCACCATGGGACACCAAGGACACGATACAGGCACCCGGAAACACTGTGTTGAATAACAACCATATGTGCACGGAGATAACGCGTTGGTCGCTGCTGCTTGGAGCGATGCGTCAAGCGGACCGCCATATTGGTCAGGGGAAGCCGCGGCTCCCAGTCTCAAAGCATGTGTCTCAGGGCAGGAGGTCCACTCCGTCCACTATTTAAATTATAACAGTTAATTTTCAACGGATTGGTCTGCTACAAATGCCAGGCCTATGTTATAGCATACTGTGCTAAATGTAATTCAAGTTATATATTGGAAATCAAATGTTCCCCTGTGAAATATTATTCCTTGTTTTATGTATTTATAGTATTCCTTAGTTTTTGCATTTCCTTCGCTGGAACATCGACAAGTAGCGCAAAAGTCAGAGATTTTCTACTATTGGAACGAAACAGAACCGGTCAGAACCCCTGAGAAAGATGGCGGCGGCAGAGGCGCATCTCGTCTGCGGTCTCTGGTCTACACGTAGGTCTGCGCCACAGCAGCAGGCGGTACACGTGTCCTATAGACTGGGAATTGTAGTCCGTACAAGATCGTCTTGGAGTTGACGTCACAGCAGAAGACAGTTTCTCAATTCTGTCAGTCGTACATTCTGAGTCATGTAACATTTATCACTTATATCAAGGGACACCTGAGCAAGCCAGGGCACTCATTGAGTGGCGAAATTGTAAATGTATTTATAATTAAATTAATATTTATATATTAATATTAATTAATATTTCAGTTCATGATCATTGTTTGTTGTATTTGATTTTATTGCAGAAATAGAGTTCTTGCATAAAGAAATCGAGTTTCAGTTTGTATAGTAAATAAAGAGTTTATTCACATGCTATTTAGACTTATGGTGAGATACCAAAGCTTATAATGGTGGTCAGATGAATGCCTTCTTAATATTACATTGCTACATATTTGGAGCACTCTTGTGACTTTACTTGGAGACAGCCATCACATTTGGCATATTTCTTTCTGACTAAATTAGTTGGTGATTGGTGAATGTGGTTTTTTTCCATAGTCATTGGCATTTTATGAGGTGTGTATTTAAAAAGGCAGAACAGTTAATAACCATATACACAATATTTTGGAATTCATCAGAAAAACAATATTGATTATACCGTTATATTATACTGTTGGCTCGTGATCACAAAATGATTGGCTCACGGCACATATTGTGCAATACCCAGAAGAAAACGCATTGTCTGAAAGTGAACGTTCTCCCCAAGTACACAAGTCCATCTTTTGCACTCTTGGTACAATATCGTTCTTTGCTGTGTTCTTGTGGACTTGAGAAACGTCATCAGTCGGAGCCTGATGACTTTAGTACTGTCCCAATTCAAAGGCTGTTTCTCAATACCAAGAATGCAAACTTGGACTTGTGTACTTGGGGAGAACGTTCACTTTCAGACTATGCGTTTTCTTCTGGGTTGCTGTGCCCCAGGATGACAGCCGGCTTCATCACCCAAAAAAGCTCAGCTGATTACTCCACAACTGTACACTGATAATTCAATGTGTAGTTATAATAATATAGCAACGACAGTCCCATTTCATACGGCTTCATCTTATTTTTGTGAGCCAATAATTTTGTGTACATCACGGGCCAACGGTATAATAGCAAGGTTCTCCCCAGTGTAAGTGAGGCTGTAGGACTTTATTAATATCCAGCAAATGCCCACCCACTCAGTCTTACAATTGATCACATCAGTCAAGACTGATACTGTTGATGGTGCCCCAGTACCACATTATTCACAAACCCTGAAACCCTGAGAGTTGGCTGCATGTCTGAGAGAGCACGACTCCAACTAAGGGGGTAACCCCCAAGGATAAATATGAATGCAGTCAAATGAAAAGGTCAAATTAAAACATTATTATTATTATTATCATCATCGTTATATTAGTTACATTGTTATCAATATTGTTTTTCTGATGAATTAACAAATATTTTGTATATGGTTTGTAGCTCCCTCCAGTAATAGACATGGTGCACAAGGTCATGGTTAAAAGACGGGGCTTTATTCCTGAAACAGACCAACCCGTAAGAACTGGGTTGAAAGAGAAAATGTCTTGTATTCACAGCTTTTAATTCCCCTGCAGCTAAACAACAGGTCACACATGTTAGCTAAAACATTCATAGCATATGTAACCATCTGGAAATGAAATTAAACTCAAAACATACCTTGTAGCCTGATTAATACCAACAGGGGCTAAATCTTGCTTGCTTTGTCTTTGTCTTCTGTCTTCTTGGTTGGTTTACTTTACTTTATATAGTTTACTTACTTTATATTGTTTACTTACTTTATAGTTTACTTATATGTGTGCATATCTGCCTGATAATTAGGCTCTCATGCCGTTCTTCTCTTTGGGCTTTTAGCGGGTTTTTTAGCAAGGTGTTACATTTTTAAAGGACTTGAAGAAACACTGGAGCGGCAGAAATAGTTGGTAACAAGCCAGAGGCTCGATACGAAAGGCACGGGAGAGCACCGCAACATCTGCAACGCCGACCCCTTCTGCATGAAATAATTGGACACAATTATGTTCATTATATTTTATGATTTATTATTTATACGCTGGAGCATCTTCTGTTGTATATTAAAATATTGGATTATCCGTCACCCGACTGCTTATTAACAGTTTTTTTTATACACACCTCATAAAATGGCAATGACAATGGAAAAAACGCCTCTATTAATCACCAACGATTTTAGTCAGAAAGAAATATGCCAAAGAATATGTCATAAAGTCGCTGGAGAGGCTAGTCTTGAAGCACATCCGTGCACTAGTCGAACCATCACTAGACCCCCTCCCACCAGCCCCGCATGCCTGTCCCTAAACACCCCAAGGTAACCTGCCTGAATGACTGGAGACCGGTAGCCCTCACCTCGATTGTCAGTAAATGCTTCGAGAGGCTGGTCAAGGACTTAATTTGTTCCATGTTGCCTGCCACGCTGGACCCATGGCAATTTGCGTACCGTCAAAACAGATCCACCGACGACGCGATTGCCATGGCACTTCACACCGCCCTCTCTCCCCTGGAGGGGAAGAACTGTTGTGTGAGAATGCTGTTTGTGGACTTCAGCTCGGCGTTCAACACGATAGTTCCTGCCAAGCTCGACACCAAGCTCAGGAGTCTAGGCCTGCACCCGACCATGTGCAGCTGGATACTGGACTTCCTGTCGGGCCGCCGCCAGGTGGTGAGGATGGGCAGCACCACCTCAGAGCCACTGACCCCTCAACACGGGAGCCCTAGGGATGCGTGTTGAGCCCTCTCCTCTACTCCCTGTACACCCACGACTGCATGGCTATGCACAGCTCCAACGTCATCAAGTTTGCTGACGACACGACAGTGTTGGGTCTGATCGCCGATGACGACGAGACAGCCTACAGGGAGGTCGGATCACTGGCACAGTGGTGCCAAGAGAACAACCTCGCCCTCAACGTCAAGAAGACCAAGGAGCTGATCGTGGACTACAGGAAGCGGAGAGGAGAGCACGCCCCCATCTCCATCGACGGGGTTGCAGTAGAGAGGGTCAGCAGCTTCAAGTTTCTCGGCGTGTACATCTCCGAGGACCTCACATGGACCACGCACACCACACACGTGGTGAAAAAGGCCCAACAACGTCTGTATTTCCTCAGGCGACTGAGGAAATTCAACATGTGCCCCCGCATCCTCAGAACATTCTACTCCAGTACCATCGAGAGTGTTCTCACTGGATGCATCACCGTCTGGTACGGGAACTGCACCGCACTGGAGCATAGAACACTACAGAGGGTGGTGCGGACGGCCCAGTACATCGTTGGAGGTGAGCTTCCCTCCTTCCTGGATATATACACCAGGCGGTGCGTGGCCAAGGCCAAACGGATTATTAAAGACAATAACCACCCCAGCCACAAACTGTATAAAAAACACACTTCTACCGTCAGGCAGGCGATACCGCAGTATCAAGTGCCACACGAGCAGACTCAGACAGCTTCCACAGTCAGGCCATCAGGCTGCTGAACAAGTGCTAGTGCTAAGTGTTACTGCTAGCGATACTGCTTAGTGCTAGTCCTGGTGCAAGTGCTGGCAGTAGTGCTAAGTGTTGGTGCCGATGCTACTGCTAGTGCTAGTGCTAGTGTTACTGCTAGGGCTAGTCCGGGTGCTAATTGCTGGTGCTAGTGTTGTTCTAGTGTGTTCTGGTGTGACTGAGGAACTATTCTGTGACATTCTGTGAATGTCAAAATATAACAATGTATATTTTATTACATTGATTTATATTTGTATTTTGACACTTTATCTTATCTTATCCAGTTTTCTTTTGTTTAGATTTTTTATAACTTGTTAATATAGTTTTCTATTCTATTTCTATTTGTATTCTTTTATAACTGCGGTCGACTGTCGGGCGTTTTGCACGTAAGAATTTCACTCACTGCTTATACTTATCTCAAGCACTTTCAACACCATAAAGCCTGCCCTGCTTGGGACTAAGCTACTAGACATGCAGGTGGAGGCTTCACTAGTGGCCTGGATCACCAACTACCTCACAGGTCGGCCACAGTATGTGAGGCTGCAAAGCAACATGTCGGACACAATAGTGAGCACCTCAGGGGACAGTCCTGTCTCCCTTCCTGTTCACACTACACCTCAGACTTCAGATACAGCTCACAGTCCTGCCACCTGCAGAGGTTTTCGGACGACTGCCATTGTGGGCTGTATCAGCAAGGGGCAGGAGTCTGAGTACAGGAGTGTGGTGGACAGTTTTGTGGAGTGGTGTGGACTAAATCACCTGCAACTCAACATCGCCAAGACTAAGGAGTTGGTGGTGGATTTCAGGAAGCAACCAACCCACCCGAAACCAGTCAGCATCAGGGGGACCAAGGTGAAGATTGTCAAGGAATACAAGTACCTGGGCGTCCACATAGATAATAAGATGGACTGGATTAAAAACACAGAGGCCCTGTACAAGAAAGGTCAGAGTCGCCTGTATTTTCTACAGAGTCTCAGATCTTTCAACGTCTGCAAAACCATGCTGTGTGCTGGGGCAGCAGGTTGAAGGCAGCCGATGCCAACAGACTCAAAAAGCTAATCAGGAAAGCGGGTTCCGTCCTGGGTGTGGAACTGGAGTCTTTGGTGGAGGTCTTGGAGAGGAGGATGCTGATTAAACTACTCAGTATTATGGACAATGCCTCTCATCCCCTGCACGCCACACTGGAGTCATACCAGAGCACCTACCGAGGTGCACCACAGACCACAATATCATGTGCAATATTACCTTCCAACATCATGTGAATTATTCTCAATAACATGTGCAATATTAAAGATTCTGTATGTACTCTATTTATTTATGCAATTATGCATATTTCTCCTATCCCTTGCACCTTTCCGCTCCTCCATTGAATGCCGAAATGCATGATGGGATATTTGTGCTGTCAAAGTCACACAAGTGATCATCCAATGCATCCTTGATAAAATGGGCAGAGCAAGAAGACTTCCGGGACATTGGTCTGTACTTGGATAGATGCAGACTTTGAATTGGGACAGTACTTGTGCTGCGACTGAGGACGTTTCTCAAGTCCACAAGAACACAAGTATAGAAAATAAAGCATATTTAGAAACACCCAAAGTCTGCATCTCGACACGTACAGACCCGGAAGTGTTCTTGCTCCGGAGTGGAATGGTTCCCTGTCCAGACCCTGGACCCATGACATCTGAGTTCCCGAAGGCTTAGTACTTGGACCCCTTCTCTTCTAAGCAAATTGACTACTGCCAACCGCCTGAAGCTTAACCTAGACAAGACTGAGCTTCTCTCCATGCCGGGGAAAGCCTGCCCTCAGATGGACCTACTTGTCACCATTGAGGACATTTAAGTCTCCCCTGCACCGACTGCAAGGAACCATGGCGTGGTACTGGATCACCAGCTGTCCTGCAATGCCAACATCACCTCTGTGGCCCGATCTTATAGAATTTCTCTCTCCAACATCCACATCCACTATTTCACACATGAAGCAGCACAGATCTTGGTCCAAGCGCTTGTCATCACTCAGTCTCGACGACTGCAACTCTCTCCTGGCTGGACTCCCCGCCTCCGCAATCAAGCCCTTACAACGCATCCAGAATGCAGCAGCGTGCCTGGTGTTCACCTCCCAAAATTTGCAGCTGCAAGCCAATGCAGCTTCAGCTCATATCAAAGAATCAACAGGCCAAAGAAGAATTTATACCACATAGGAGGAGGAAAGCAAATTAGAAAAGGATAAAACGAAAAACAAAATAGGGATCTTTCCTCATAGTAGTAGACCAATGATTGGGGCTTCACACATGGAATAAAAGTGCACAAAGCTGTACCTGCCACACTGGCACTTTGTAGCTGCACAGGGTGGGAATCCCTGAGAACAATCTGTGAAAACACAAATATGTCAGAACACTTGCAGTATGTGTTCTGACATAATTGTGTTTTCACAAATATTAAACATTAAAACATTATTTAAAACAATAAATTAGTGAACTTTTGTTATAAAGGAAAATGAGTGCAGAATGTCTGGCAAAACTAATATGAACCAAATAACTACAGTTCACATATACTAAATGTGTGAACTCTGCCATCTGTGTATCAATGGGTGAATGTGGAGCAACTGTAAAGCACTTTGGATTAAAGTGCTATATAAATGAAATCCATTTACCATTTACATTCTGATATTGTCACGCCTCGACCAGCCAGAAGAGCCTTCAAGCCCCTGACAATTTACCCGGAAGCCCCGTGCCAGGTGATCAGTGGGATCATCTGGGGCTCATTGTGTTTGGGCTTTATAAACCCCTGCTTCCAGTCAGTCAACGCTTGGTCAGGAACATTTGCCAAGAAAAGTAGACTGTTGTTTTGACAATTCCCACCTGTTGTGAATGACTGTTTAGTATAAGTTTAGCTCACCATTTGAAGAGCTCCTGAGTTACTGTGGAAAGACAAGTCTTGTTTACGTTTTTGAATAGCTATTAAACTGTGAAAATTAGATTGGCTTATTATGGCCTTCCTACAGAAGAGGAACTGTTTATCAGGTTGGAGTGACTAATGTTATTTAAATTCAGTGCATGTATGCAAATTTGTTTGATAGTAGTTACTCTATTAGGCTTGTACATTGAATATTCTCTTGATTTATTTAATACCATTGCCAACTTATATTTTTTTAACTAAATATATCTTGTCTATATCTTATATTGTTTTTCTATCAGGCTTATGCACTACATTTATTATTCTGTTTTTTTCTTATGTTGGTATTTGAGCAACCTCTGGCACAATGATTTCCTCCTGGATGAATAAAGTTCAAACTTATCTTATAAGATGACTTCCAAAATTCACAAAGCTCTGGGGGATGTGGATGTCTGGCCTGAAGAGGTTTGCTTCCTCTGGTGTCTGGCCCACTGGTGCTGGAAACTGACCCACTCCCAGACACAAGAAATGATACGACCTCGTTAATTAAGGTATGGCAATAGGGTTGCTTTTGACATGTGCAGTACGTATTCCAAAGTTGGGTACAGGATGAATTATATCAGTGAAATGTGGAGGTAAGAGTCCCATGGACAACAATAGCTTTTACCTGTGCATTTAATTCATTTGTATGTCAATTCTGTAATTTCAGCACCTACTGTTTCCATGTCCTCTTCCCCAGAGACCTGCACTGACGAAAGGCTTGTGTTACAGGGAATCAACTCTCCTTGTAGCTGTTGAGGTTCTACCACCATTTACTGTCCATCCTGCTGTTGCCGGTGCAGCCAATTTAAGATAAGACAAACTTTGTCCCAAGGAGGGAAATTTGTCTTGGGCAGTAGTACACAGCTGCATCATAGAGTACAATTTGACATACACAGTACACAAAAATACAGTACAGGGATAATATGGTCTCTCCGAGCAAAGGCTGAGACAGTAGACAATCGTATTGCACATCCCTATTTAGCAAGTTCAATTACTCCATGCTATTTCAGAGAATAAACTAAATAAGTAAAATGTCTTCTAAAGAGATGACATCGCACATTTCAATAAAGCTGATTGCCTTGGTCGCAATTCCTGCTTCCTCGGCTCCCTCTGGGGGCCGAATGGGGAATTGCGCCCCCCCCCGGCTGTCATCCACCCTCATTCCTCTGCCCTTCAGTGGCCGTCTGCCACATACACTCCCCCTCAGCTCCGACCAGGAGGGAGGGGCGGCCCAGCCCCTCAAGGCGTCTCTCCGGATGCCTGGGGCTTCACCAGTGGGGCCACGTCAGCATCGGGGCCCAGGGTGCACATGTCCCCCAGGTCAGCCCCCTCCCTGCCCCCTGGGGCGTATCTCCCCTCGCCGGGTGGTCGCCTCCCGGGTCGTCGCCTCCCGGTCCTTCCGCTGCATCGCCTCCCGGGTCGTCGTCCGATGAGTCGCCGCCCGGATCATCTGCTGCTGCGCCGCCGCCGCCCGGGTCGTCTGCTGCTGCGCCGCCGCCCGGGTCGTCTGCTGCTGCGCCTTCAGCTGGGCTGCGGCCTTCAGCCGGGCCTGCTTCTCTCACGGGCCTGCAGCTGTCAGCTGGGCCTGCTCCGCCGTCAGCTGGGCCTGGAGCTCTCTTGCCTGTCCCAGGGCCTGCTGCTCTCGCTGGGCGGCGGCCTTCAGCTGGGCCTGGAGCCCTTTGGCCTGCTCCGCCGTCAGCTGGGCCTGGAGTTCTTGGGCCTGCTCCAGGGCCTGCTGCTCTCGTTGGCCGTCAGCTGGGCCTGGAGTTCTTGGGCCTGCTCCAGGGCCTGCTGCTCTCGTTGGCCGGCGGCCATCAGCTGGGCCTGGAGCTCTTTGGCCTGCTCCAGGGCCTGCTGCTCTCGTTGGCCGGTGGCCGTCCGCTGGGCCTGCTCCTCTGTCAGCTGGGCCTGAAGCTCATTGGCCTGCTCCCGGGCCTGCTGCTCTCGCTGGGCTGCGGCCTCCAGGGTGGCCTCGTGCTCCTGCCGCTCCTGCAGCAGCCCAGCCTGCGCATCCTCCAGCTGCTCCCGCAGCCCCAGAGCGCACCTGCTTCAGTTCTGCAGCGTGCATGCTCTTCATCTGGTTGGCCGCGGAGCTGAAGGCGTCTCTCAGTACGCTATTCTCCTGCTGCAGCCGACCGATCCGGCCCTCCAGCTGCTCCCTCACCTTGAGCTGCATGGCCTCCAGCTCCTGGTACCCCCTCTGGCTTGTAGACTGCATGGCCCCCAGCTCCTTATCATGGCCTCACACCTGGCCCACCTTCTCCTGCTGCAGCTCTTGGCTGAGCTGCTTCACCTGCTCCCTGGCCAGGGCCGGCCTCCTCCTGGAGGGAGATGACTCTCTCCCTCCGGGACCCATGGGCCCACCCCGGCAGCAACCCCAGCCTTCTGCTTCTTGGCAGACTTCTTCTGCCGGCTGGTTGCGACAGGGGGAACGCCCTCCTGGGCCAAACGGTTGATCCGGGCGTCCATGTCCGGACCACCTTGGACAAAAATGTAATTCCTACACCGTTCACCTGATTTGGATGTAAATACCCTCAAATTAAAGCTGAAAGTCTGCACTTAAAGCACATCTTGATTGTTTCATTTAAAATCCATTGTGGTGGTGTACAGAGCCAAAATGATGAAAATTGTGTCAATGTCCAAATATTTATGGACCTGACTGTAAGGCAAAGAAGTGGAATGTTCTGCAATGGCCAAGTCAATCAGCTTCCCCACCTACTCCTAATAAAGGAGCATACTGTAGCCTCTCCACCTCCTCCTAATAGAGGAGCATACTGTAGCACGATGCTAGCCTCCCCACCTACTCCTCCTGACAGAGGAGCAGACTGTAGCCTCCCCACCTCCTCCTAATAGAGGAGCATACTGTAGCATACTGTAGCCTCCCCACCTCCTCCTGACAGAGGAACATAGTGTAGCATGATGCTAGCCTCCCTACCTCCTCCTCCTGACAGAGGAGCACACTGTAGCATACTGTAGCCTCCCCACCTTCTCCTGACAGAGGAACATAGTGTAGCATGATGCTAGCCTCCCTACCTCCTCCTAATAGAGGAGCACACTGTAGCCTCCCCACCTCCCCCTGATAGAGGAGCATACTGTAGCCTCCCCATGTCCTCCTGACAGAGGAGCATACTGTAGCATGATGCTAGCCTCTCCACCTCCTCCTGACAGAGGAGCATACTGTAGCATGATGCTAGCCTCTCCACCTCCTCCTCCTGACAGAAGAGCTTACTGTAGCATGATGCTAGCCTCCTCACCTCCTCCTGATAGAGGAGAATACTGTAGCATGATGCTAGCCTCCCCACCTCCTCCTGATAGAGGAGAATACTGCAGCATGATGCTAGCCTCCCCCACCTCCTCCTTGACAAAGGAGCATACTGTAGCATGATGCTAGCCCTCCCCACCTCCTCCTCCTGACAAAGGAGGCTTACTGTATGCATGATGCTAGGCCTCCCACCTCTCCTGACAGACGAGCATACTGTATGCCTCCCCCACCTCCTCCTGACAGAGGAGCATACTGTAGCATGATGCTAGCCTCCCCACCCCTCCTGACAGAGGAGCATACCTCTAGCATATTGCTAGGCCTCCCCACCCTCCTCCTCTGACAGCGGAGCTTACTGTAAGCATGATGCTAGCCCCCTCTCCCCACCTCCTCCCCCCCCTGACCGAGGAGCCTGTAGCATGACTAGCCCCCCCATCCTCCTGAAAGCATACCCATGATGCTAGCCTCCCCACCTCCTCCTGACAGAGGAGCATACTGTAGCATGATGCTAGCCTCTCCACCTCCTCCTGACAGAGGAGCATACTGTAGCATGATGCTAGCCTCCCCACCTTCTCCTGACAGAGGAGCATACTGTAGCATGATGCTAGCCTCCCGACCTCCTCCTCCTGACAGAGGAGCTTACTGTAGCATGATGCTAGCCTCTCCACCTCCTCCTGACAGAGGAGAATACTGTAGCATGATGCTAGCCTCCCCACCTCCTCCTGACAGAGGAGCATTGGCCTCCTCGGTCCGTCTCCTGCGCCGGCCCCCGGTCCGTCCTGCGCGGCCCCCGGGTCGTCCTGCGCCGGCCCCCGGGTCGTCCGCTGCCGCAGCCCCGCGTACCCAGAGCGCACCTGCTTCAGTTCTGCAGCGTGCATGCTCTCCATCTGGTTGGCCGCGGAGCTGAAGGCGTCTCTCAGGACGCTATTCTCCTGCTGCAGCCGACCGATCCGGCCCTCCAGCTGGCTCCTCACCTTGAGCTGCATGGCCTCCAGCTCCTGGTACCCCCTCTGGCTTGTAGACTGCATGGCCGCCCAGCTCCTTTATCATGGCCTCCACCTGGCCCACCTTCTCCTTCTCCCGCTGCAGCTCTTGGCTGAGCTGCTTCACCTGCTCCCTGGCCAGGGCGGCCTCCTCCTGGAGGGAGATGACTCTCTCCCTCCGGGACCCATGGGCCCACCCCGGCAGCAACCCCAGCCTTCTGCTTCTTGCAGACTTCTTCTGCCGCTGGTTGCGACAGGGGAACGCCCTCCTGGGCCAAACGGTTGATCCGGGCGTCCATGTCCGGACCACCTTGGACAAAATTGTCATACAGGACCTCCATATCCATTTAGTTTCGTATGGTTGAATTATTATTTCCAGTCAGAATTCGTATCTTGCCCGCATTCTCCACCATATGTGGCACATTCGGTTGTAGGGTTGAGGTGTCCACGACTGAATATAATAATTCCAAGTTCCACACCAACTTTCAATAACAGACAGGCTTTATTAACCATGAAGGGGAAGTGCAGGGATACTCCAGGAGAGTAGTCGTAGTTCGTATGCAGGGGGGTATCACACCGGGAAGTGGTCTCAGGGGGTCCAGGGCAAGGCAGGCGGGAGGGTCGTCAGGCAGGCAAGGGTCGATACACACACGGGTTCTCGGGATAGTCCTTAAGTTGGGCAAACAGCCACTCCTGTCTCTTTAAACTCGTTCCACGTCCACGTCCACGTCCCACTCCTCCACTCGTGGCCGGTGGCCGTCCGCTGGGCCTGCTCCTCTGTCAGCTGGGCCTGAAGCTCATTGGCCTGCTCCCGGGCCTGCTGCTCTCGCTGGGCTGCGGCCTCCAGGGTGGCCTCGTGCTCCTGCCGCTCCTGCAGCAGCCCAGCCTGCGCATCCTCCAGCTGCTCCCACAGCCCCAGAGCGCACCTGCTTCAGTTCTGCAGCGTGCATGCTCTTCATCTGGTTGGCCGCGGAGCTGAAGGCGTCTCTCAGTACGCTATTCTCCTGCTGCAGCCCGACCGATCCGGCCCTCCAGCTGCTCCCTCACCTTGAGCTGCATGGCCTCCAGCTCCTGGTACCCCCTCTGGCTTGTAGACTGCATGGCCCCCAGCTCCTTTATCATGGCCTCCACCTGGCCCACCTTCTCCTGCTGCAGCTCTTGGCTGAGCTGCTTCACCTGCTCCCTGGCCAGGGCGGCCTCCTCCTGGAGGGAGATGACTCTCTCCCTCCGGGACCCATGGGCCCACCCCGGCAGCAACCCCAGCCTTCTGCTTCTTGGCAGACTTCTTCTGCCGGCTGGTTGCGACAGGGGAACGCCCTCCTGGGCCAAACGGTTGATCCGGGCGTCCATGTCCGGACCACCTTGGACAAAATTGTCATACAGGACCTCCATATCCATTTAGTTTCGTATGGTTGAATTATTATTTCCAGTCAGAATTCGTATCTTGCCCGCATTCTCCACCATATGTGGCACATTCGGTTGTAGGGTTGAGGTGTCCACGACTGAATATAATAATTCCAAGTTCCACACCAACTTTCAATAACAGACAGGCTTTATTAACCATGAAGGGGAAGTGCAGGGATACTCCAGGAGAGTAGTCGTAGTTCGTATGCAGGGGGGTATCACACCGGGAAGTGGTCTCAGGGGGTCCAGGGCAAGGCAGGCGGGAGGGTCGTCAGGCAGGCAAGGGTCGATACACACACGGGTTCTCGGATAGTCCTTAAGTTGGGCACACAGCCACTCCTGTCTCTTTAAACTCGTCCACGTCCACGTCCACGTCCCACTCCTCCACTCGTGGCCGGTGGCCGTCCGCTGGGCCTGCTCCTCTGTCAGCTGGGCCTGAAGCTCATTGGCCTGCTCCCGGGCCTGCTGCTCTCGCTGGGCTGCGGCCTCCAGGGTGGCCTCGTGCTCCTGCCGCTCCTGCAGCAGCCCAGCCTGCGCATCCTCCAGCTGCTCCCACAGCCCCAGAGCGCACCTGCTTCAGTTCTGCAGCGTGCATGCTCTTCATCTGGTTGGCCGCAGAGCTGAAGGCGTCTCTCAGTACGCTATTCTCCTGCTGCAGCCGACCGATCCGGCCCTCCAGCTGCTCCCTCACCTTGAGCTGCATGGCCTCCAGCTCCTGGTACCCCCTCTGGCTTGTAGACTGCATGGCCCCCAGCTCCTTTATCATGGCCTCCACCTGGCCCACCTTCTCCTGCTGCAGCTCTTGGCTGAGCTGCTTCACCTGCTCCCTGGCCAGGGCGGCCTCCTCCTGGAGGGAGATGACTCTCTCCCTCCGGGACCCATGGGCCCACCCCGGCAGCAACCCCAGCCTTCTGCTTCTTGGCAGACTTCTTCTGCCGGCTGGTTGCGACAGGGGAACGCCCTCCTGGGCCAAACGGTTGATCCGGGCGTCCATGTCCGGACCACCTTGGACAAAATTGTCATACAGGACCTCCATATCCATTTAGTTTCGTATGGTTGAATTATTATTTCCAGTCAGAATTCGTATCTTGCCCGCATTCTCCACCATATGTGGCACATTCGGTTGTAGGGTTGAGGTGTCCACGACTGAATATAATAATTCCAAGTTCCACACCAACTTTCAATAACAGACAGGCTTTATTAACCATAAAGGGGAAGGGGAAGTGCAGGGATATTATAGTGGCCAAGTCCGTAATCCAGGAGAGTAGTCGTAGTTCGTATGCAGGGGGGTATCACACCGGGAAGTGGTCTCAGGGGGTCCAGGGCAAGGCAGGCGGGAGGGTCGTCAGGCAGGCAAGGGTCGATACACACACGGGTTCTCGGATAGTCCTTAAGTTGGGCACACAGCCACTCCTGTCTCTTTAAACTCGTCCACGTCCACGTCCACGTCCACGTCCACGTCCACGTCCACGTCCACGTCCACGTCCACGTCCACGTCCACGTCCACGTCCACGTCCCACTCCTCCACTCTCTCAACCGTCTCGACTCTTGCCACCACCCAGGTCCTCTCCTATTTATAGTCTGCAGGTGGGTCCTTAATTGGCTGCCTGCGCAGCCAATTTCAATAAGGCTGATTGCGTTGGTCGCAATTCCTGCCTCCTCGGCTCTCTCTGGGGGCCGAATGGGGAATTACAGCCCCCCCGACTGTCGTCCACCCTCATTCCTCTGCCCTTCAGTGGCCGTCTGCCACACTATATGTTTCTATTTTTTTTAGGCTTAGATTCACTGTAAATTTGTAAATTTGTTATTTTTATTATTCTATTGCTGTGCAACCTCTGCCACAAGAATTTCCTTCGGGATTAATAAAGTTTTATCTTATCTTATTATATTATCTTATCCGCACTTATGGCACAAGGTTTATAGAGCTGTGTTTTGGAGAGCAGCCGTTTGGCTGGGAAGCAAAGGTGGCTTTTCCTTTCTTTGGCGCGGATTTCCTGTGTGCTTATGGACTGCTGGTGGATGTCAATCACCACCATTTGATCGACGCTGTCACCTTCTGTTCATATGCGTGCACTCTCAGTGGGGCGAACTCCAGCAGGCTGTCCAGCACGCTCTCCACCACGGACGACTATCTCTGACTCCTGGCCGAGTTCCCGGTTCTCACGCAGCCCACCTTCTTGTTGTCCACTGCCAAGCATGGGGTGGAGCACAACATAGCCACCACCGGCCCGCCCATATTCACTTATAGTCATAGTGCTACCTACTGGCAACAGGAAATTACATGTTTTACACGTACTCCTCCCAGCTACTTCACCACATCCAGCTAAAATTTGGTCAGATGACACTCTACACCTTGACGGTGCGCGCAGGTTTGAGGGCCCGTACATTGCTACTTGCAGCTTTAATTACTATTATTCTTACGCCCCTACAGACAAATGAATTGCCTTTGAGGCAATTGATGAACTCTAAAAATGTGCCCCTATTTGGGCAAATCTTTAGAGCCACTGATAGGTAATATTTACAGCCTCACTTGACCGCAGTTCCAAAATGGAGGGGGTCACTCTGATGTGATATTGCGATGTACAAGCAGTATTTCATACAGTCTATGGTTTGGATGTTATTATTAAAAAAAATGTCAAAAAACTTGCACTTAAGTGAAAAAGTAAAAATAGGCTACTATGTCTAACTATAATTAGAGTAATCTCTGTATTTGTGTACGTCTGTCCCTGTCCTCCTATCTCGACAACCGAAGGACACACACAAAGTGCAGTGTCTAGTGTGAAGTCTTTTGAATGAGCAGTTCTTCAGAAAGCTGCAAGCAGCAATACTGGAGGTCACGCAGTCGGACACATTACTAGTTGTTTTAATGAAGCAGTTGTGAGCAAATAGATAGATGATTGCTTTTTTTTTGTTTCAGACATTGTAAATGCACATATATTTCTTTATTTAATCAATTAATTAATACCAATCCACCATATTACTATTGCATGTAACATTGCAGAAATACATGTATAGACCAAACATCAAAGTGCAGGTTCCTTTGGCTGAGTGGGACAGGGAGATAGTGTGTTGGTTCCTTTCATCATTAGAATATGCTGCACACATCCTGGTCACAAAACTCCAAAATATCTGTCATAGGGAACATGTCATTCAAAAGTGATGTCCATCTCATGAATTGAATCAAAGTTGAAGTCAACAACATGTATGACATTGTACTCTCACCAGAATGTGTGCAGTTAAACACGTTGTCTGCATGTCTGTAGAATTCCTCTCCAAGGATAGTGCGATAGTCCAAGTGACTGGTGTGGATGAGACACTTTGTCGCATCTTTGAACAGCAGGTCACTTTCACCATATTGCTGGGATTGAAAGATCTGAAATTCTCCGTCTACGTTGGCTGACAGAGTTTCCTTTATAGCGAGGAAAAGCACAACATGAACATGCTTGTTTTTACATGATTATTCCATCATGTAAAAAAAGAAAAATGCTGAATAATTCAAATGTGCAGAAGTAAAGTTCATCTGATTGGTGTGCTAACAACTCAACCTGTGACTTCATGAGGAAGTCATATACGCGTGCAGTGAGAACAGGTCTGGTCATGACGGTGTTTGGTGGGATGACTCCCAGGTTGCAGCTTTCCCAGTCTGACAGCTGAGCACGTCCACCCTCTGGGCACAGTAACTCAAAGTCTGAGGAGAGCCAACCCTCTGCCCAGCCAGTCCATCTCAAACCTGGAGAGCACACAGTCTGTGAGTTAAGTAACATTAAGTCAAGTTAATTTTATTTCATACTGCTGAATTACAGTTAGTCTCAAATGGCTTTACAGGCCATATAGTTACGTTTAATGTAAAATTACATACATAAGTATAGTCACGTATTATGCATGCATATATGTTTCTCTTCACTACAAACAATCTCCTCTCAAGGACACATTCCGAATGGTTAATGTCTCGCCACGAAGTGAACTGGCGTATGGTTTATGGTTGCCATAAACCCTCAAGTGAACTAATGCTCCAAAGTGGAGGGCTGTGTACGTGCAAAGGAGTTGTATGTCACCGTGCCCTGATAGTAGAAGGCAAACGTTGTGGTCTGCTTGTGGAAGGATCATTTAATTAACAAAGGAAACTCAGAAGTCTCTATGCCCCCTCGCATGATAAGATAACACCTGATCTCGTTAGTATATGTTGTGGACCGGAACGGTCTGAGAAGGGGGGAGAGAGCTTTCCCTTTGAGCCCTATAGATCATCTAGCCTGCCATGTTTGGGCGGGAAAATGACTATAAAACTTATGAACTCCTTTGTCTCTTTGGCTCCTTCGCTCTCAGACCCCACTGTTAGTGTGTCTGACTGAGAACGACCCATCAGCGCTGATTATATGTATCGATACTTAATAAATGTTTGTCTACTATACTGGTCTAAAATCAACTGGTGACGGAGTTGTTTCTTATTAGTTAACAGATTTCCACCACATATGACACCCCCTAACCCTGGCCCCTCAAAGGGCAAGAAAAAAAAAAGACCCAAGTGTGATTTTCAGTTTCTCACTGATGATGTTGGTTTCCAAGTTGTGCTGCTCTAGGAAGGCCACGTCTCCATAACTCTTTCCACTGGCATCACCAACCAGACACCTGAAAGAACATTCTCGAAATTCAGAAATCCAAGGTAAAACTAAAGAAACGCACAGACAGGCAAGTCACTACACTCACCGTAATGCTCCCATATTGCCATAGTAACGCTCATTGTGGTTGTCAGCACAGCGCTTGGTGGCAGCCTGCCCTGTGCCACCCATGCAAACTTTACACAGGTTCCCTTGGGAACCAGGAAGACACCCCTTCCAGAACACACTGTCATAGGCTGAAACAACAGGAAAAGAGGAAGTAGATGCAGTCACCGATAAACACAACAGGTATTAGTGTGAGGCATCCAGACTCATAGGCTACCTTTGTTTGGGTTGCATGGGAAGCTGTTGTTATGTCCAAGGCTTAGGTTGTGTGTGAAGGGAAGAAGCCAGCCTGCAGGGCTGTACATGTGACCGTGACAAGACCGACGGCCACCCAGGTTCCCCATGAAGATGTTTCTGGTAGTGCGCTTTACCACCGCCACAGCTACTGCTGGAGGGAACACTGAGAACAAATGTTGCTATTCATACCGTATTCCATATCTAATGTACGGAATGCAATATATGTAATGTAATCCAATGAAATCTAATGTGACAAACAAAGAGACAAGCAAGCAGGGATCATAACAGTTATGCATGCTAAATGTTTACCCTTCATCTCGAAATGGGTCATTTCTTCCATGAGAATACATTCATTTCCTAGATGAATCAAACAAGACAATAGCACAGAGGTCAATAATTATCAGCCAGATTTACACACATGCACCTGTGTAGGTATACATACAGTTTGTAAAGTGGGTCTGTAACCATAACAAAGCCATACCATAATATTCAGTCACTACCGGAACAAGACCGCATTTCCCTGCGATGAAGGAATGAGTGGCATCCAGCGAGACTGCATCCACCTCATCTCTCTGTGGCAGTTTGGTGTGGTTTGTAGTCAGTGAACAGAAACATGTGGTAGAGAGGCATGACTACATGCATGTCTATCTAATTATATATTACCTTGATCTTCTCCACGCAATCACTCATTGATGCAGCTTTGACGCACACCAGGGGGTCAGACTTGATACTGAGTGCCCATTGCTCACATTTATTTTGCTCTGCCGTGCTAATGCAACACCACCGCACAACGCTGTCCTCCAGTGAGCTTCCTTCACTCGTACACACACACACACACACACACACACACACACACACACACACACACACACACACAATAATTAAGTCCAGCACCCACAAAGGTTGTAATGAACAATGTATTTAGTTGTTTGCACCCTCATGTCCAAGGCCTTTGAGCAGCGCAACGTAGTCCAGCCCCAGAACCTGGCTGACGTCCATGCCATCTGGCAGCACCGCTAGCTTTTCTGTGACATCCTTGAATAGCAAATCACGTTCCCCGAACGAGGTGGAGTTGAAGAGCGGGAAGCGGTTCTTCTCCCTTCCCCGTTGGCCAAACAAAATCTAACATAAGGGTAAAGGCACTGAACTGAGATATTTGGTCAAAGAACATGCCAGACAAGAAACATACATTGATTACCAACAGGTAAAATATTTTACCTGTACTGTCGTTAGGAATTTGCGTGCAATCTTGCGGTAGTTAAGTCTGGTGACCATGCCCCCACCTGGACCACGACCTAAGTTACATCTGGCGTAGTGGCTCAGAGGAGCACGGCTCCCGTCTGCACACAGCAATCTGAATTCATCCCTCTGACTCTCTGTGAAAGTTTGATTCGTTCAAGGAATTACATGGAAGGTGTTGATGCGTTTGTATTAAGCAGTGGAATTTATGCTAAGCCACAAAAACGTGGAACAGGCTTCACCTTCGATACTTGCAAGAGCCAAGTGATCCACAAATGCTACATCTCCTGCCCAATTCTGGAGACATCTATAAAAGTAAGTAAACATTGTAAAACATTCTGGGTACATACAATTCATCATGTGATTATCATTTTTTTTCTCTGATCAAACGGACCTGAGCGCCCCGTGGTTGTTGTAAAAGGGTTCATTGTGCGATGTCTCACAGTGGTAGTTGCGCTGGCGAATGTAAGACTTCTGGCCTCGGCATGCGGCACACAGAGACGGTGCCAATGCGGCTGCACCAGGAACACAACTGGCACTGAAGAAGTTACTGACATCTGGACCGAGGAGGAGAAAAGCCCATAAAAGAAAATCAATGGAAAATACCAACAAATTATCTAAGGCAGGTACCGTTCTTGGTACTGTTATAATTGTAAACTTTGTACTACTTTTTCCTTTACTTTGCATTCATTACTTGAGCATAGATACACACAAAGTATATTTGTATACACCACAGTTTGCAGTGATTGCTCCAACTGCACATACAAATATTGAGCATCATTTGTTCCTGTTAAGAGAATGTTTTGCTGAGTGACTGATCACTCTAAGCCTGACTACCGTGGCTAAGCGGCTGCTCCTTCGTCCAGGTCAGGTAGTTGCGGGAGAGCAGGAAGCCAAGAGGAAGACTCCAGCCTGCAGTCCAGCGCATGCCGTTGTGGCAGCTTCTACTGCCCTTCAGGGAGCGGATGTCCAGGGTGCTGTTCCTCACCACTGCCACAGACAAAATACAGCCTCCTGCAGCACTCCATCAAGACAGGAACACACACACAGACAACCATGTCAGCGTGCAGCCTGTTGACGAGTATGTCAGCAAGCAAATTTGAAAAAAATACAACGCACCGTCTGGGTATATCTCCTTGGCGATGACTACAAGGCCAAACTGCTTCACCGCAGAATAAACCTCGCCCGCGTCCAACGTCACAATATCTGCACGGTTTGCCTGAAAGCAGTGTGTGTGTGAGTGTGTCAACTTGAAACCCTGCTTTGTAATTACAAGTGTAGTTTGTGTATGTCTGTGTGTTTGTATTTGTAGTTTTCCTAATGTCTTCAGTCTTAGAGTATCTCAGAGCTGTGGAGACCGATACACCCCTCACATCAGGACACGAGACGCCAGTCTGAGAGGCTCACCCTGATCTTGTCAACGCAGTCGGCTGTGCTGTAGGCTCGGACGCAGGACAGTCTGGCAAATGCAGCCACCGCAGCTGGAGGGAGAACTGCAACCAGAACTTTGGCTAGCTCCGCACACTTCTTTTGCTCTGGCTCGGACACTGTGCACCAGCGCATCTTCTTAGCTGTGACACATAACAATATTCACCCCAAAACAACATTTCTTTAAGAACAAATGAACGTGAACAAAAAGGTATGCACATCTACTTCTTCTCCAACAATTTAGAAAACAACATTTGGAACATAACAGAACAGAATAGTCTGAAAGGGCATCACGTCTTATCCCGGAGGGTGAGTGAGCAGGAAGTAAGAAATCTTGAGGAGGGACACATGAGCTTTTTAATACATTTTCTTTGAGTTCAATAACAAAATAAAACCCATAATTGTTGCCACAATTGTGGCAAATAACATATAGGCCAACATGAAAACATGAATAAATGCCCCAACAATCGTATGGAGCTGGAAGAATACATACAGGGAAAATATTGATCCCAAAAGAGCCACACATTACATCATACAATATAATACTAACAGTTAAGAACAAACGTACCGTTAATATAGTCCAGGCAGATGAGGAAGAGGAAAAGTGCATGACCAACTTGCATTGTGTCCTGGTTAAGTCAACTCAAATATCTTTAGATATTGAATCCAGATTGCAATCGACAGTGTTGTTGTGTCAGAACTCAGAGCAGACGGATTAGAGAAACAGCCAGTGGTAGTGGAGGGAAATTATACAAAAGCATGTGCAAGAGGGATTCCTCGTGAAAGCGTGAAGCAGTTTTTTCCTCGCACACATATGGAAGATATTAAACACATCTGTCACATGGTCCGCTTATTCAAGCAGGTTTGACATTTCTGAGTTGTAAAATTTATGGTTTCTTTTTGGGGGAGGGGGAATGGATTTGGTGATGATTTCCCAACCATATAAAGGAAATGCGTTAGACCAAGGGTGTCAAACTCAATCTCATCCCAGGCCACATCAGCATGATGGTTGCCCTCAAGGGTCGGTTGTAACTAAGACTATATATATATATTTATTTATGATATTACATAATTGCCTCTGCATTTGATTAGTATTGGTTTTAGTAATAACTTAATAAATTACTAGCTCTGAAAGCAGAAGTCTAGGAAAAATAATTGCAAGTAAACATTGCAACTATTGTACAATTTAGGGCCGGACTGAGGAATATAGTCCCAATCAGGCCACCCCAGTCCCGGGGGGATTCTGAATAAATATTGTGTAGAAGCAGATACTTCACAACTGCATGAAACATTTATTGTCACACACACACTCACCAAATGCCCCAATATTGCAATGCTTACGGTAAAAGATGCAATCATCATCCATAATTTACTGCTTACGGTAAAACGTGCAACCTTTTCATTAAGTCTGTTCTTGTCATAAAAGAACACAACTCAACATATTGGTCTGTCTCAATTCGTTCCAAGGCAATGACCTGCTTTGAGGCTTCGAAGAGCAGCACCATGTCTGGCCTCAATGTTGTGACAGCGACATTTCGTGGATAATTGTGCTGCTTCCCTAAATCGACATTCGGCTCCCAGTCTTGTGCTGTTGAGAGCAGGAGGTGGTCCTGGAAGCTGCCTTCCAGGACCTTGTCACGTGTTTTGGTGCTCCTACTACTTCCACGTGTCACTCTCGCGGGCTCAACGGCCTCTGCGACCTCGTAGGCCTCTCCTGCCTTCCGCTTTCTACCTGTTCTGACCTGGATGCTTGTCTGGCCAAGATATTGCTCCCTGGTTGAGTCTCTGAGGCAGCTGTCCATCTCAGCTGTGCTTCTGCCCCAGCAGCTGCTTAGTGAACAAGAAAGGCCTCTGATGTCAGTCAGCGCTCGTCAAGTTAGTGAGCTTCTTGCGGAGGATGCAGTGCAGCTCTGAGAGAGCACCCCTCTCCTGCTCACACGCTACCTTGTACTGTGGCCTCAGGCTCTTCAGCTCCTCCCTGAGCTGGAGGACGTTGGTCGCGCTGTTGTTCACGGTGTTAAACTCTCAAAAGCCCCTCTACTTTTTAAACGAACAACCAAGAGGTTCAAAGCAACATCATTTCAAAGAAAAAGTTATGTGTGACAACAAAAACATCCCAAGAATAGAAACCAATTTATTTCAGAAAAAAAAATAGAATACATTACAGTGCATTCAATACGTAGTTTATGATTCAATTCTAATCAGAAATCTGCAAATATAACACTACATAGAAAAAAAACGAGTCAGAAAAAACTACTTAGTCATCAGAGTGTCTCAGGTGTTCTGCTGTGGAGGGTGTGTCCAGAGAGCACAGCGTCTAAATATTGGACCCTCGCAGCATGAAGCACGATGGCTGGTTTCTGCTTCGCCAGGTCCTCTGACAGTCTATTGATGCTCTCCTCCAACTGTAACATAGGACACTGAGGTTGGTAAATTCATGTTGATAGCTTTGCTTTCTGTTAAAATATTCATAAGATGCCTTGCACATGCGTATAATTGCTCTTTTCCCATGGTTTACATACTGGATTTACTTACAGAAGTGTGCACTCACTGCAAATAGTGAATGCAGCCATTAATAACAATAAAATCTAAGTTAGTGTTTCAAGTAAGCGACACAAAATCTTTCATCATGTGAAAGAACGAAAAGAAAGGAATTGGAATTTAAATCAATATATGATATGAACATATTTTGAATCATGCTCTACTCCTACCCCGGCTAAGTCCAGAGACACAGATTCCCTCTCCATGTCGTCTTCTTCACCACAGGTCTCCAGCCACCTCCGTAGTACCTCTCTCAATCTCTGCCAAGCCCTGAAGGAGCATGACGCACGTGAGGACACACACAACGTTAAGATATGCAAATGATAACTAGGAAACTTGGAGGATCTGACCACAGCTGCTTCCTGTCCTGTTGAAAGTGCTTCATCTCCACTTGAATTTGGAGCAGCTCTGTAGTGAGAGGCGTGGCAGGATCAGCCGTCTCCTTCACACTACAAACCTCAACGTCTTCACCTGGGGCAGTCGTGTATGATCCTTTCACAACAATCACAGTAAACATACATCAATCACTTTCAATTGAATCTTCTCTTATGTTGCAGAAACATTAGCAAACATCACTGTTGGGATAAAAAGTAGAGGAGCGAGACCTGAGACGATTATCGAGGAATGACTAATCTGGTCAGAGGGAATAAGAGAGTCATCTCTGGGACAGGAGTTTCCAGCCTGCAACCCATCAAATACATGTAAATACATGCAAATATATGTATATAATTGTAAATTGTTTATATCCATTCACATAGGACATGACATTTTGCATACCTTGGTTTGACTTTTCATTGTCATAAACGACGATGGAGGTAACAGGACATTTTCGTTTTCTAATACATGGGAGGAGAAGTAGACAGAGGATATAGGATGTTTATCACACACCACTGTCGGTATGCAGCCCACGACGAGGCGTCTGGAACTAATGAAGTCTCCTGGAGGTTGTATGCAGCATGTGACTGCTGGTGTCTGGTATTGGTTTAAAGACAAACCACATGGAGCTTCCAGGCCATGGAGCCCATGCCAGAGCAGTGCTTGGTTATTGGTGGGCTTGGAGACCCCCAGTGGCCCCTCGGCCCTGGAATAAAAGCAAATGTAGAGGGTCATTCTATTACAGACTACATTAACACCACTAATCTAAGCTGAACCAGATGACCATAACATGCACATAAATGCAAGTGTATGGGCTTTATTATTATTACATTTACAGTATATAGAATAGAACGAGTTTCATAATTGCTAAGTTGCCTGCATAAGTAGCTGGGCAGGCGTGCAATTCTAAGCATGATACAACATCTGAGAACGAACAACAATGCTAAGTGCCATTAATAAATGTTAAGACATACAAACACACAGGTTAGTGCTGGGGGGGGGTTATGTAGAGTCCAGGTGAACTCTGAACAGGTGGGTCTTGAGGCTCTTGCGGAAGCTGTCACCGGGAGCTCATTCTACCACTGCGGAGCCAGAACCGTGAAGAGTTGGGACTTGGAAGAGCGATGTTTGGCTGTAGAGCGGAGCGCTCAGGCTGGGGCGTAGGGTCTGACTAATGTTTGGAGGTAGGTAGGGGCGGTTCCGTTGACAGCCATGAAGGCCAGTACCAGAGTCTTGAATCGAATGCGAGCGATTACCGGGAGCGAGTGGAGGTTGCGGAAGAGGGGGGTTACATGGGTGAACTTTGGTAAGTTCGAGGCGTGCTGCTGCGTTCTGGATGCGTTGTAAGGGTTTGATTGCTGAGGCGGGGAGTCCAGCCAGGAGAGAGTTGCAGTAGTCGAGACGAGCGCTTGGACCAGGATCTGCGCTGCTTCATAATCATTGTTATTGTTATTATCAAGTTATTTTATTCATTTATACTTTACCTCACATGTCCCAGCTCCTTCACTGGAGACTCCAGCAGTTCCTTGGGCTGACGTGGCTGAAGTCTGAGTATGCGCTTCAGAGCCCTGGATGGGAAGCCAGACACAAAGGCTTAACCACAGATATACACGGTGATCATAACACTCACACACTCAGAGTTGGGTAGTAATGAGTTATATTTACAAAAGGTAGTTACAACTACCTTTTGAACAAATTGTAATTGTAAGAGTGGTTTTAATGCAACATACTTGTCACTTTTAGAAAATGTACTTTCACTCTTTGTACATACACTGTGCTTTATATTTGGATACATTCATCGCTCTACCACTACTGTTATGCATTTATTGTTTAATAGATTCATGCACATTCTGTTAAGAGGCAGGTGGTCCCAGCTCTTATCTTACCACAGCCTCCACATGACACAAAATAATGGCTGAAGCAACAGCAGGAGTATGGCTTTCTATTATTATTATTCTTATGTTGTTTGTATGCACCAACAACCACAGCAAATTCCTCGTATGTGAAAACTACTTGGCGAATAAAGCAATTCTGATTCTGATTCTGATTCAAATAGCACTAGCAGATAATATTTACAGACAAATTAACAGGCAGCAGGATGCAGGTTGTGAATGAAAACATAAACTACTTTCATTTCACATGGACATAAATGATATAACTTTTCAACCACAGATGGTCTTCCTCAGGTAAACACCTGTATTTAATAGGAAAGTAATGATGAAACATCACCGTATTATCTCCCGTTTAGCCAAAACGAGTCACATGTTTTCAGTAAGATAAGACACTTATTTGGTTCTCATCTTATTGCCTTAATGTGATTGACAGGACCTGGACGTGGGGGGCTTACAAAATGATCTGTGGCTCTCTCTCTTTTTGACATAACAGACATGGTCAAGTAGGCAACATGCTTTACTGATTTATTGACAAATCCTAATATAATATGGAAAATAACAAACAAAGAATGTAATTCTAATTCTAATTTAGTCGCTAATCAAGTAATTTCTTCAGTAAATACTTTTGTACTGCAACTTAAGTAGTTTACTTCTTGCAAATTAACAGTATTTTTGCTAATTAACAGTACTTATACTCGAGTACAGTTTTTGGCAACTCCAGCCACCTCTGCACACTCACACTTGGCAGGGCACGTCTTCCTTAGGGTTTAAAGCAGGTGTCGGACAGCTGAAGGTCATGCTCTTCTTCTTGGGTTGCGGCTGGCTGTCTCGGGGCACCCCCTGTTGGGTACAGAGAGCTTGCTGCTTCCATCGAGAAGCACAGCGCCGGACCGTCCTATGAAGCCCCTGGGAGGTCTGGAAAAGGCAGAGTTACCATTAAGACAAAAAGAAAAATTAAGAAGCATAACATTAATGTGAATAATACCATCACTGCCAGCCACCCCTTAACCGATATATTTAAAAATAAATGAATGACTTATATTTGTGATTACCAACCCTACCAGCAGCAGAAGCAGCAGCACAGCTTTGAGTAGCTTCTCAAAGCTACTCAAAAATACACACAAAGGTGAGACACCAGCTAATAGTTATTTAACATGTTTTCCTTATATCAAGGCCATCATGTGGCACTCAAAGAAATATGAGTGAAACATTGTCCAATGTGTAAACAACATCTTTGAAATAAATCATCTCTCAATGAGCAATTGTGATTAGGAAGCATCTTATTGAACATCAAACAGCAACATGGAATGTCACATAGAGTCCAGGTGAACTCTGAACAGGTGGGTCTTGAGTCTCTTGCGGAAGCTGGTGAGCAACTCTGCTGTATGGTGACAAAGGCAAATGAGACAATATTTTGAAGAATTGATTATCGATATATACATACTGTATATATAATATCATAACACATATATCGGGTGATTTTAACCATGTCACCCTGACATCAACCCTGCCCACATTTAAACAATTTGTGGACTGCAAAACTAGGGAGAATAAAACACAGGACCTGCTGTATGCTAATGTTAAGGAAGCTTACAGCTCCATAGCTCTCCCTCCCTTGGGCAGATCAGATCACAACCTGGTCTGTCTTAGGCCCCTCTATAAACCTGCAGTTGAGCGGCAACCAATGATCACCAGAACTGTACGGAGGTGGTCTCAGGATGCAGGGCTGTTTTGAGATGACAGACTGGGATGTTCTCTGTACTGCACATGGGCAGGACATAGATGGACTCACAGGCTGCATAATGGACTATGTACATTTCTGCAGACTGTGTGATCCCAACCAAGACTGTGCACGTTTTCCCCAACAACAAACCCTGGGTGACCAAGGACATCAAGGCATCACTGAACAGGAAGAAGGCGGCCTTCAGGAGTGGAGACAAGGAGGAGATGAAGAAGGTGCAGAGATCACAGAGGTGAAGGAGAGTTACAGAAGAAGCTTGAGAGGAAGCCCCAGGAGAAGAACATCAAGGAGGTGTGGAGTGGCATGAGAACCATCACTGTCCATGGAACAAAGACCATCCAGGGGAGGTAGGGAAACCTGGATGAGGCCAATGAGTTAAGAGTCTGAGAGGGAGTCTGAGTACAGGAGTGTGGTGAACAGTTTTGTGAAGTGGTGTGGACTAAATCACCTGCAACTCAACATCGCAAAGACTAAGGAGTTGGTGGTGGATTTCAGGAAGAAACCGACCCACCCAAAACCAGCATCAGGGGGACCGAGGTGGACATTGTTGAGGAATACAAGTACCTGGGTGTCCACAAACACAATAAGATGGACTGGACTAAAAACACAGAGGCCCTGTACAAGAATTTTTTTTTTTATGGAGACTCAGATCTTTCAATGTCTGCAAAACCATGCTGCAGATGTTCTATCACTCGATTGTAACCAGCGTCATCTTCTTCGCTGTCGTGTGCTGGGGCCGCAGGGTCAAGGCAGCCGATGCTAAGAGACTCAATAAGACTCATCGAGAAAGTGGGTTCTGTCCTGGGAGTGGAACTGGAGTCTTTGTTGGAGGTCTCGGAGAGGAGGATGCGGAGTAAACTACTCAGTATTATGGACAATGCGTTTCATCCCCTGCATGCCACACTGGAGCCATACCAGAGCACCTTCAGCTGTAGACTGAGACTACCGAGGTGCACCACAGAACGCCACCGGAGGTTCTTTCTCTGGCCATCAAACTTTAGAACTCCTCCCCCTTCTGCGGGAAGGACAGTTGAAATATAAGACACTAAACACTGAGAACAATATCATGTGCAATATTAATATTAATATTACTACCCAACATCATGTGCAATACTCTCAATATCATGTGCTATATTATTATCATGTTACCTCTCAATATTACCTTGCAACATGCACTTAATAGTATTATTACTCAATATTATCCTTGCTACATTACCATGCTACATTACCTTTCACCATTATGTGCAATACTACCTCTACTACCTACCATTATTATTATTACCCTTCAATTATTACCTTGTAATATTACCTTTCATCATCATGTGCAATATTTCTCATTTGCAACACCACTACCAACTTGTTTTGCTGACTGAATATCTTACCTATATTTTAATATTTCTTAGATTCACTGTACATTTGTAAATGTGTCATTTTATTTTTTATTATCCCATCCATCCATCCATCCATTATCGTCCGCTTATCTGGGGTCGGGTCGCGGTGGCAGCCGGCTAAGCAGGGCCCCCCAGGCTTCCTTCTCCCCAGCCACACTCTCTAGTTCCTCCTGGGGGATCCCGAGGCGTTCCCAGGGCAGGCGAGATATGTAATCCCTCCAGCGAGTTCTGGGTCTGCCCCGGGGTCTCCTCCCAGTTGGACGTGCCCGGAAAACCTCCAAAGGGAGGCGCCCGGGGGGCATCCTAATCAGATGCCCGAACCACCTCAGCTGACTCCTTTCGATGCGGAGGAGCAGCGGCTCTACTCCGAGCTCCCTCCGGATGTCTGAGCTCCTCACCCTATCTCTAAGGCTGAGCCCAGCCACCCTGCGGAGGAAACTCATTTCGGCCGCTTGTATCCGCGATGTCATTCTTTCGGTCACTACCCAAAGCTCGTGACCATAGGTGAGGGTTGGAACGTAGATGGACCAGTAAATCGAAAGCTTCACCTTCCGGCTCAGCTCCCTCTTCACCACAACGGACCGGTACAGCGCCCACATCACTGCAGACGCTGCACCAATCCGTCTGTCCATCTCCCGCTCCATTTTGCCCTCACTCGTGAACAATACCCCGAGATACTTGAACTCCTTCGCTTGAGGCAGCAACTCACTCCCAACCCGGAGGGAACACTCCACCGTTTTCCGGCAGAGAACCATGGCCTCAGACTTGGAGGTGCTGACTCTCATCCCGACTGCTTCACACTCGGCTGCAAACCGCCCCAGTGCATGCTGGGAGGTCACGGTCTGATGTAGCCAACAGAACCACATCATCTGCAAAGAGTAGAGATGCAATTCTGAGGTCCCCAAACCGGACACTCTCCTCACCTCGGCTGCGCCTTGAGATTCTGTCCATGAAGATCACGAACAGAACCGGTGACAAGGGGCAACCTTGGCGGAGTGCAACACCCACTGAGAACATGCTTGACTTTGTGCCGAGAATATGGACGCAGCTCGCACTTTGTTCGTACAGGGACCGAATGGCACGTACCAACGGCCCCGGTACCCCATACTCCCGTAGTACCCCCCACATGATTCCCGGGGGACACGGTCATAGGCCTTCTCCAAGTCCACAAAGCACATGTAGACTGGATGGGCAAACTCCCATGCGCCCCCCAACAACCCTGCGAGGGTAAAGAGCTGGTCCACTGTTCCACGGTCAGGACGGAATCCGCATTGTTCCTCCTGGAGCTGAGGTTCGACAATCGGCCGGAGCCTCCTTTCCAGCACCCTGGAATAAACTTTCCCGGGGAGGCTGAGCAGTGTGATACCCCGATAGTTGGAGCACACCCTCCGGTCCCCTTTTTTGAAAATGGGGACCACCACCCCCGGTCTGCCATTCCACAGGTACTGTCCCCGACCTCCACGCTACATTGACTAGGCGTGTCAGCCACGACAGCCCGACAATGTCCAGAGCCTTCAGCATCTCAGGGCGAATCTCATCCACACCTGGCGCCTTGCCACTGAAGAGCTTTTTGACTACTTCAGTGACCTCTACCAAGGAAATGGGTGAGACTTCCCCCGAGTCTTCAGACTCTGCCTCTTCCACAGAGGATGTACTGTTCGGGTTCAGGAGCTCCTCAAAGTGTTCTTTCCACCGCCCGACAATATCCTCAGTCTGGGTCAGTCGTTCTCCTCCCCGACTGAGCACAGCCTGAGCCAAGCCCTGCTTTCCCTTCCTGAGTCGCCGGACAGTTTGCCAGAACCTCCTTGAGGCCAACCGAAAGTCCTGCTCCATGGCCTCCCCGAACTCCTCCCACACCCGGGTTTTTGCCTTCCGGTACCTGTCTGCTGTTTCAGTTGACCCCTGGGCCAACCAGGCCCGAAAGGCCTCCTTCTTCAGCCTGACGGCTTCCTTCACCGCTGGTGTCCACCAACGGGTTCTTGGGTTGCCGCCACGACAGGCACCGACAACCTTTTGACCACAGCTCCGAGCTGCAGCCTCTACAATGGAGGCTCTGAACATGGCCCACTCAGGTTCCATGTCCCCAACCTCCCCCGGGATGCATGAGAAGTTCTTCCGGAGGTGGGAGTTAAAGACCCTACGGACAGGGGCTTCCACCAGACGTTCCCAGTTCACCCTCACTACACGTTTGGGTTTACCAGGTCTGTCTGGCAGCCTCCCGCGCCATCTGATCCAACTCACCACCAGGTGGTGATCAGTTGACAGCTCTGCTCCCCTCTTCACCCGAGTGTCCAAAACATGCGGCTGCAGATCTGCTGATACGATTACAAAGTCGATCAGCGACCTTTGGCCAGTCCATGACTAGCACAGAAGTCCAATAACAAAACACCACTCTGGTTCAGATCGGGCAGGCCGTTCATCCCAATCACTCCCCTCCAGGTTTCTCCATCATTGCCCACGTGTGCGTTGAAGTCCCCCAGTAGAACTATGGAGTCCCCGGATGGAACCCTTTCCAGGATGTCACCCAAGGACTCCAAGAAGGCCGGATACTCTGAGCTGCTGTTTGGTGCGTAGGCACACACAACAGTCAGAGCCTTCCCCCCAGCGACTTGCAGTCGCATGGAGGCGACCCTCTCGTCCACCGGAGAGAACTCCAACACAGCGGCGCTCAGCCGGGGACTTGTGAGTATCTCCACACCCGCCTGGCGCCTCACACCCTGGGCAACTCCGGAGAAGTAGAGGGTCCAGCCCCTCTCCAGGAGTTTGGTTCCAGACCCGGTGCTGTGCGTGGAGGTGAGCCCAACCATATCTAGTTGGTACCGCTCCACCTCCCGCACCAGCTCCGGCTCCTTCCCCGCCAGTGAGGTGACGTTCCACGTCCCTAGAACCAGTCGGCGATGACGGGGATCCGCACGCCCAGGACCCCGCTTTTGCCTACCGCCCGGTATACAATGCACGCGACCCCAATGACTCTCCCTGCAGGTGGTGAGTCCACAGGGAGGTGACTCCACGTTGTCTTTTCGGGCTTGGCCCGGTCGGGCCCCGTGGATCCAGGTCCGGCCACCAGACGCTCGCCGACGAGCTCCCCTCCCAGGTCTGGCTCCAGAAGGGTGCCCCGGTTTCCCTTGTCCGGGCGAGGTGACTGTTCTTTCCGGGAGTCTTTTCATGGGGTCTTTGAATCGCTCTTAGTCTGGCCCCTCCCCTGAGACCACTTTGCCTTGGGAGACCCTACCAGGGGCTAATGCCCCGGGCAACACAGCTCCCAGGGTCACGGGGGGCGCCCAAACCCCCCCACCACGATAAGGTGGCGATTCTTTGGGGGGGGCTTAATTTTTTATTATTCTATTGTTTATTTCTCTTGTTTATTATTCTATTGCTATGCCACCTCTGACACAAGAATTTCCTTTGGGATCAATAAAGCTTATCTTATATATACCTTTTTTCTCTTCTTGTTATTTTATCCTTTTTGGCTACTTTGTACCATCGCCTGCCATGTCACAAGAATTTCACTGTTCAGAATGGCTCTGTGTTATGATGTACATGTGATACTTTGATTTTGACTTTGACTGAAAAATAGGTTTTCCAGAATTAAACACATCAAAATCATCATCATTCATGCCTCCAAGACAAACAATAGCAAAGTGTATTTCATGCTGTTTCTGACTAAATGTTTGTTTTTGAGGTTTGATTCATCTTTCCAACAATGCAAAGCCCTTCAGCCAAGCACAAGTCACTTCACACATCTATGTGGCGCAGTGGTAGAGGCAGCTCAGAATATATTTTGAGAAGGAGAATTATTCCATACTTGGAATGACCGTGTGTTGTAAAAACTGTTAACATATCAAAATAATCACCAGCCATGTTTCTAAAGTAAACTGTGACAAAATCCACCATCAAAATGTAACAAATGTTACAATATAGCCTACAAAACTAATTGTGTGAGTTCTTGTGTTGGACATACATTGCCATACATGCAGAGTAGAGTTCACAACTGCGTGATTCGTAATTATTAATTCTTTCATGCAATTATTAGGACTGTCATTTGATTAAAATATTTAATCATCACACATCATACACTTATAAACATAGGAGTGGACAAAATATGCTTTCTTCACGCAAATGTTATTTATTATTGGAAATCGATTAACAACACACTTGTGAACCACCAGTCTTGTATATAGTATAGAAAGCGATACTTGAGTAAAAGTACAAATATCTTACCAGAAAATGACTTTGGTAGAAGTTAGTCACCTTTTAGAAATGTACTTGAGTAAAAGTCTTAAAGTATCTGATATTTATTGTACTTAAGTATCAAAAGTAATTTTGTGATATTAAATGTACTTAAGTATTGGAAGTAAAAGAAAAAAAAAAGTGGCATCAGTCGTTGATTCTACTGACATCCGGGACATGCGGGACTTCTTACGCATGAAACCCACCAGACGCGGACGGACGCTTTCGTGCGCGCGGACTGAACCCACCAGACGCGCAAAGCCCACGCGTAGTGCTGCGCACGCGCACTGCTGCGCTTACTTCCACTCCCATGTTACCAGACGCGGGAATTGATTGATATTGATGCTATGATCACACTTTAGTGTGATTAAAACTAATATCTAATGTATTTCTATGAGATTGCGCACAGGGACGCAGTGTGAACCGCGCCATTCGTTACCATGGGAGCGGAAGTAAAGCGCGTGCGCCCGCAGCAGTACGCGTGCGCTTTGCGCGTCTGGTTGGTTTCGCGCGATTCGCCAAACCTGCAGTCTTAACACATCTCTAATGATTTTATTTTGTAGTAACGAGTAACGAAGATGCTTAGGAGAAATGTATCGGAGTAAAAGTATACATTTTATTTCGGAAATGTAGTGGAGTAAAAGTGAAAGTTGCAAGAAATATAAATAACGAAGTAAAGTACAGATACGTGAAAATTCTACTTAAGTACAGTAACAAAGTATTTGTACTTCGTTACATTACAACACTGTGAACCACCCTATGTTCGAACATGGTGTTCATGGAGCCTCTCTCCAGGAGTTTGGTTCCAGAACCGGTGCTGTGCGTGGAGGTGAGCCCAACCTCCCGCACCAGCTCCGGCTCCTTCCATACCAGCTCCAGCTCCTTCCACGTCAGCGAGGTGACCTTCCACATCCCTAGAAGCCCGCCCGGTTTACAATGCACCCGACCACAATGACATCCCCTGCAGGTGGTGAGCCGGTACTGGTACCGGACCACCTTAGGTCAAAGATCGATGATCGACTTTGTAATCGTATCAGCAGATCTGCGGCCGCATGTTTTGGACACTCGGGTGAAGAGAGGAGCAGAGCGGTCAACTGATCACCACCTGGTGGTGAGTTGGATCAGATGGCGGTGGAGGCTGACAGACAGTCCTGGTAAACCCAAACGTGTAGTGAGGGTGAACTGGTGGAATGCCCTGTCCGTGAGGTCTTTAACTCTCACCTCCGGAAGAACTTCTCGTGTATCCTGGGGGAGGTTGGGGACATAGAACCCGAATGGGCCATGTTCAGAGCCTCCATTGTAGAGGCTGCAGCTCGGAGCTGTGGTCAAAAGGCTGTCGGTGCCTGTTGTTGTGGGAACCTAAGGGGGGTGGGGAAGCCTCACCCATATCCTTGGCAGAAGTCACTGAAGTAGTCAAAAAGCTCTTCAGTGGATTCGCCCGGAGATGCTGAAGGCTCTGGACATTGTTGGGCAGTCGTGGCTGACATGCCTAGTCAATGTCGCGTGGAGTTTGGGGACAGTAACTGTGGAATGGCAGACCGGGGTGGTGGTCACCATTTTCAAGTTCCACCAGTTCCATTGGCAGCAAAACAGGCCCAGAGCATAATACTACCACCACCATGCTTGACGGTAGGCATGGTGTTCTTGGGGTTAAAGGCCTCACCTTCTCTCCTCCAAACATATTTCTGGTCATTGTGGCCAAAAAGCTCAATTTTTGTTTCATCTGACCACAGAACTTTCCTCCAGAAGGCATTTTCTTTGTCCATGTGATCATCAGCAAACTTCAGTTGAGCCTTAAGGTGCTGCTTCTGGAGCAAGGGCTTCCTTCTTGCATGGCAGCCTCTCAGCCCATGCCGATGTAAAACACGCTTGACTTGGACACTGACACCTGTGTTCCAGCAGCTTCTAATTCATTGCAGACCTGCTTTTTGGTGGTTCTCGGTTGACTCTTGACCATCCTGACCAATTTTCTCTCAGCAGCAGGTGATAGCTTGTGTTTTCTTCCTGATCGTGGCAGTGACACAACTGTGCCATGCACTTTATACTTACGAACAATTGTTTGCACAGTTGATCTCGGGACCTGTAGCTGCTTTGAAATTGCTCCAAGTGACCTTCCTGACTTGTTCAAGTCAAATGCTTTTTCAGATCCGTGCTGAGCTCCTTTGACTTTCCCATTGTAGTGTTTGTGTCTGAGTCTAATGATTGTATTAAATGAGTCATATTTAAATGGGCTCAGAGAAGTCACCAGCTGTAGTCAATCATAATCACTCACAAGAAGTTAAGAGGCCACAAAGCTAATTTGATTGACACAACTTTCTACATCACCTAAATTGATCATTCATGTTGCTGTATGTATATTTTTGACCCAGCAGGTCAAAAATGGTCACATTTTCAGTAGACCCATAATAAATTCATAAAAGAACCAAAATTCATGAATGTTTTTTGTGACAAAGAAGTATGTGCTGCAATCACTCTATCACAGAAAAATAAGAGTTGTAGAAATTATTGGAAACTCTGGACTGCCATGACATACATGTTCTTTACAAGTGTATGTAAACTTCTGACCACAACTGTATATAAGCACACCATGTGCTGTCTTGGTCTGACATAGAAATGGGCAGTGCTGGGTTAGGGGTGTCCTCGTGGGGTCGGCCCTTTTGCATGTACATCACTGGTAGTCGCACAGTAGTTGCACTGCTGGTGAACCCACCTGCTGGCTGTGCTGGGCCTGTCCTTCAGCCAGACTGCTCATGAGAGCAGCGTGTGTGAGGAGATGTGTCACTCCCCTCCTCAGCAGTTGGTCTCGGTAGAACTGCACGCCTCTGGCCAGACGTTCCCCCTTTCTCCGCCGATCTCTGACCCACAGCCGCCATGTGTACAGCGCCTATAGTGGGAACGGCAGGTGCCAGACACGCCATTGGGTGGCCCCATAAAAAATTTATACAATATTTAGGTATGAAGAGTTGGACATCTAAACATTTCTATCATCTTCAAATTTCTATCTGAAGGAATTTGGAGGTCACGGCCCTCACCTTGGACTGGAGGCCGAACGACCAGTGCCAGAGAGATATTGCTGTCTGCTCCACAGTTTGCCTCCTGTGCCCGAGCTGTGGACAGGAAGTACATATCAAGTGAAGGCCACCGACGCACTCTCGTACTCTTCAATAAAATGTGTTAAAGAAATTTATCGGGGTGGTAAAGAATCTGGAAAAGGGGGAGAAAGGATGTAATGTATCTATTTATTACCCAAGTCTGTCGACATCCATTTTTGACTAACCTGCATTTGCCAAACCCCAAAGTACTTCTGGTACATCTTCAGTTGAAGTAGAAAGGTTCCCTGTCGTTTCCTCGCCTGTGAGTTATCATTGGATGACAGCATGAGATAAGTGGAGGTGGGGTTGACCAGGAGATAATGTTTTTATTTGACCTTTATGGGGCCATCATTGTAGCAAAACTATTTATAAATGAGTGGACAGTGTAATTGTATCTATATCTGTGTGTGCGTAATCAGATTTGTAAATGTTTAAAACATTGATCTGTAAATGTAATGTATTTTGCTCCAAGACGGAAATACAGACAAGTAATCACAGTTAAAGATCAGGCCGGCCTCCCAATTGGCTTTTTGTTGTTGTTGTTGGTAAGATAAGATAGTTTATTAATCCCAAAGGAAATTCTTGTGCTAGAGGTTGCTCAAAATACCAATAACATAAGCATAGCAAAAGAATAATACAATAGAGTAAAATAAATAAATGATAAAAAATAAAGGTGCACATTTACAGTGTACAGCCTAAGGAAAAATATAGTTGGCAAAGGTATTGAGAAGTAGTAGTGAGAAGTAGTATGGCACATGAGGTATATTGCACATGATGATGAAAGGTAATATTGCTCGGTAATATTGCTAGGTAATATTGAGACGTAGTATTGCATGTGACATTAAGAATATTACGAATATTGCACATGATGACAGGTATTGTAGCATGGTAATATAGCAAGGATAATATTGAGAAGAAGTATTGCACGCAACTTAAATAATATTGCATAAGATGATGAGAGGTAATATTGCAAGGTAATATTGAGGTGTAGTATTGCACATGATATTGAGAATATTGCACATGATGTTGGGAAGTGAAACATTGCACATGACATTGAGAGTATTGCACATGATGTTAAATAGTAAAATTGCACATGATATTGAGAATACTGCATATGATGTTGAAAGGTAATATTGCACATGATATTGTTCTCAGTGTTCACAGTGTCCTAGGTTTCAACTGTCCTTCCCGCAGAAGGGGGAGGAGCTATATAGTTTGATGGCCACTGGCAGAAAGGACCTCCGGTGGCGTTCTGTGGTGCACCTCGGTAGTCTCAGTCTACGACTGAAGGTGCTCTGGTATGACTCCAGTGTGGCGTGCAGGGGATGGGAGGCGTTGTCCACAATACTGAGTAGTTTACTCAGCATCCTCCTCTCTGAGACCTCCACCAAAGACTCCAGTTGCACCCCCAGGACAGAACCCACTTTCTTGATGAGCATATTGAGTCTGTTAGCTTCGGCTGCCTTCACCCTGCTGCCCCAGCACACAACAGCGTAGAAGATCACGCTGGCCACCACCGAGTGACAGAACATCTGCAGCATGGTTTTGCAGATGTAGAAAGATCTGAGTCTCCGTACAAAATAAAGGCGACTGAAAATTTCTTGTCTTCCTCTGTGTTTTTAGTCCAGTCCATCTTATTGTCTTGTGGACGCCCAGGTACTTGTATTCCTCCTGGTCTGTAGTCACTGAGGGTGTTTGCATGTTTTTTCTTGGGGACAGGAACCAGGCATGATGTTTTCCACAGGACAGGGACAGTCGTTGTGCTTAGGCTCCGGTTGAAGATGTGGTGGAAGACACCGCACAGCTGAGTCGCACACACTTTAAGTACTCTGGGGCGGAGACCATCAGGCCCTGCAGCCTTGCCTGGGCATAGTCTGCTGAATTCTCTTCCCACATCCTCTGTAGTAATGGTGAGCGGGGAGACGTTAGAGAGCCCCGATGTGAGAAGTTACACTTCTGCCTGCAAATGCGTGTAGCGATTAGCTCTGAGCAACCTCTGTTCAGGGCTCGCAACCTCCAACAGCCTTGACCGCCTGTTGTCCCATTTTGCCTCTAGAATAAATGCAAATTTGTTAATACTTAATTTCACGTTATTTGGTCATTGATACTGTCCAAACAGATCTACGAACAACGCCATCACCCTGACAGTCCACACCGCCCTCTCCCACCTGGATAAGGGAAACACATCCGTGAGAATGCTATTTGTAGATTACAGCTCAGCATTCAACAATATGGTGCCTGCTAAGCTTGTTCCCAAGATCAGGATCCTGGGGTTTAACACCTCCCTTTGCAACTGGATCCTGGACTTCCTGATGGGCAGACCCCAGGTGGTGAGAATGGGCAGTCTCACCACCTCTGTTCTGACCGTGAGCACCAGAGCCCCCCAAGGCTGCATACTCCATGTGTCTCCGGACCATTTGTATTGAAAGAAGGCTGCATAGTATTCTGCTGGTGAGTGGAGTAACAGAATCCGAGCTGTATTTCTTCGCTTTTCTTGTTCAAAAGTTGAAAAGTTGAAGTGTTTTCTTAAAGCTAAGCCATAGTAGTGTTGGTACAGCTATTTTCTAATCTTGTAGTAGTTGTTGTCATAGTTATTCTGAAACTAACCTAATTTCTTAAAACTTGGTCTGAACAGCCTAAACAGCCTCCTATCGTTGTGCTGAGTGGGACAATCACCCTGTTTCGGTGTTGACTTGACTGTGAGGAGGAGCTTAACCCTTCATGAGTCTCCCTTGCACACTTGGCTATTAATACAGAGCCAGCATTTCAGTGTCAGCTGTTGCGCCAGGCCTTGCGAACAAAGACCCGGTCGAACAAAGACAAAGGAGTCTTTCTGCAGGAGTCAAGACCTGGTCAAACAAAGACAAGGGAGTCCATCCAGGGAGGCCTACAGCTAAAGCTTCATCCTTCCTTCCTCTTGTCCTAGCCATGTGCCTGGACTCCATTACAGTCAGGACATCCTACCGTAGCAGTTGTCGCCGAAGGCCCTCCACTCAGGGTTGCGGCCCTCTGCCGCAACCCCTCCAATCTCCTCTACCCAGGGATCTCAACCTACATAGACCTTGATGTGAGAGGGGGACACCGGAATTGCCAATCAGCGGTCAGGAAAACTGAGACTATTCTGGCCTATGCCGCCCTTCAGTCTCTCCACTTCATGTCTCTCAGAGATTTTCTCACAGCAAAACCTTTTTGCCACATTTGTCCTGACGCTCACCCCTTCTCCCTCCACCCACAGAGCCGGGAACCAAATCGACCTTGCCTTCACACGGTCCTGTGCCACTTTGGAACTCTGTAACCCCCCTGCCTGTGTCTGACCACCATTTTGTAGCTTTCTCCCACCTCCCTCCCTACTACTCCTCCTCCTCACATCGTCACCTCCTGCAGAAAACTTAAAACTCTCTCCTTCTACACTCTGCAACTGTCCTCTCCTCATCACCACCCCACCTCCAATTATTCTCCCTCCTGTTAGTAGAGGAAGCCTCCTCCACTCTGACATCCTCCCTCTCCTCCTCCTATGACTCACTCTGTCCACTCACCTCCAGACCAGCATGAGCCTCTCCTCCGCCTCCGTGGCTGTCCAAAGCTCTGCAGGCTTGTAGAGCAGAGCTGTAGGCAACTGAGAGAAAATTGAGGAAATCAGACTTTGCTGATGATCTCTCGCACTACCTCCACCTCCTCTCAGATTTCGCCTCTCCTACGTCAGCAGCCATATCTACCTTCTAACTTGTAAAGATCAAATCTTGCGCCTCCAACCCTAGGAACATTTTCTCCATGTTCTCTTCCCTCCTCCCTCACAGCTGATGCCTTTGTCACCCACTTTACAAAGAAGGTGAAGTACACCACCTCCTCTTTTACCCCTGCGGCTATCCTCCCTCCCCTAAACCCACCCCAATCAGCCTTACCTGCTTCGCCCCTCTCTCCTCTGAAGAAATCAACAGGCTTGTGACATCCAACCACAATACGACCTGCCCCATTGAACCAATCTCATCCTCCCTTCTCCAAGACATTTCGGTTGACATCCTGCCCTTCCTCATTACCCTAATCAACACCTCCCTCAATTCAGGCCTGTTTCCAACCACCTTCAAGATTGCCAGACTCAAGCCACTCCTCAAGAAACCCCCCCTTGACACCAACGACATCCGGAATTACAAACCAGTATCCCTCCTTTTATTCCTCTCCAAAACCCTAGAACATGCAGTCTCTACCCAACTATCCTCCTATCTCTCTCAAAACAACCTGCTAGACCCTCATCAGTCAGGCTGGACACAGAGATGGCCCTGCTCGCAGTAACTGAGTGCCTCACAGTCTCCAGAAGCTCATCACTCTCATCTGTGCTCATCCTTCTTGATTTGTCTGCCGTGTTCGACACAGTGAACCACCAGATTCTCCTCTCCACTCTGGCAGAGCTTGGCATTGCTGGACCTGCGTTATCCTGGTTCACTTTCGACTTGACAGATCGCACCTATCAGGTCACATGGAATGGCTCCCTCTCCAGACCCTGCACCCTTGACAACAGAGTCCCCCAAGGCTCAGTACAAGGACCCCTTCTGTTCTCCTTATACACTAGATCTCTTACTTCCCACAGCTTCTCCTATCACTGCTACGCAGATGACACCCGAACGACCTGTTCCTCTCCTTCCCCCCTCTGACACCGAAATCACAAGATGCATCTCTAAATGCCTGACATCAGCAAATGTAGGACTGCCAACCACCTGAAGCTTAACCTAGACAAGACTGAGCTTCTCTTCATGCCGGAGAAAGACTGCCCTCAGATGGACCTACTTGTCACCATTGAGGGCATCAAAGTCTCCCCTGCACTGACTGCAAGGAACCTTGGCATGGTACTGGATGACTAGCTGTGCTGCAACGCCAACATCACTTTGTGGCACGATCTTGTAGAATTGCGCTCTCCAACATCCACAGGATATGGCCCTTCCTCACATGTGAAGCAGCACAGATCTTGGTCCAAGCGCTCATCATCATTCGCCTCTACGACTGCAACTCTCCTCTGGCTGGACTCCCTGCCTCCACAATCAAACCCTTACAATGCATCCAGAACGCAGCCGTGCGCCGGATGTTCAACCAAAATTCTCCGATGCAACGTCCCACTTCCGCGACCTCCACTGGCTTCCGGTAATCGCTGCCATTAGATTCAAGACACAGGTATTGGCCTACAAGGCTGTTAGTGGAACTGCCCCTACTTACCTCCAAACATTAGTCAGATCCCAAGCCCGAGCGATCCGCTCAACCACTTTGGCTAGATGACTGGTACCTCCTTCTTTACATTTCGGGCATTTGGCAGACGCTTTAATCCAAAGCGATTTACAAAGAGTACATTTGTTGAAGGAGAGAGCAATATATCGCCGTGGTACATAAATATAAGAATAGAGCTGGTTTCGAGCACTCAGTTGCAAAACTAATAGAACGAGTTTCATAATTGCTAGGTTGCCTGCATAATAGGTGGGATACGAGCAGACGTGTTCTTAGATGTTCTTAGAACATCTAAGAACATGCAATACGCCAAGCAATGCTAAGTATTATTAATAATGCCAAGACGTACAAACATGCAAATTAGTGCTAGGGTTCACAGAGGAAGGGGGGGGGTTATGCAGAGTGAACGAGTGGAATGAGCTCCGATTGAGTCGCTCACCTGTTTAGAGTTCACCTGGACTCTGCATAACTCCACCGCCTTCCCTCTCCTAAACCCGAGCAGTAACTTGCGTGTTTGCACGTCTTGGCATTATTAATAGGAATTGGCATTGTCTTAGATGTTGGTAATGCACTCAGAATGGCAATTCTGCTTTCATCCAAGATATTATGCAGGCAACCTAGCAATTATAAAACTCGTTCCATTCGCCTTGCAAGTATGAATGCTTGAAACCTGCTCTATTCTTTATTTTTTTTAAATCTTATTCTTATGTGTACTCTCTGTCAGTCTTGTATAAAGTATCTTACCAGAAAATGACTTTGGTAGAAGTTAAAGTCACCTTTTAGAAATGTACTTGAGTAAAAGTCTTAAAGTATCTGATATTTATTGTACTTAAGTATCAAAAGTAATTTTCTGATATTAAATGTACTTAAGTATTGGAAGTAAAAGTAAAAGTTAAAGTTAAAAAAAAAAGTGGTATCAGTCGTTGATTCTACTGACATCCTGGACATGCGGGACTTCTTACGCACGAAACCACTTTTGGGAAAGAACGTACCGCCTTCAGCAAGGCTGACCACAGGAGCATCAGCACGCCACCCCACCAAACTCACTCGAAGCAGTTCTTTGGGAAAGAACGAGCCACCTCTCGATTGCTACACACACCATCTCCAGCGAGGTAGATATCTGGGCATAGTTATATACACTGCTCCAAAAAATTAAAGGAACACTGTTTAATCAGAGTATTGCATCAAGTCAATTAAACTTCTGGGATATTGATCTGGTCAGTTAAGTAGCAGAGGGGGTTGTTAATCAGATTCAGCTGCTTTGGTGTTAATGAAATTAACAACAGGTGCACTAGAGGGGCAACAATGAGATGACCCCCAAAACAGGAATGGTTTTCCAGGTGGAGGCCACTGATATTTTTTCCCTCCTCATCTTTTCTGACTTTCACTAGTTTTGCATTTGGCTAGGGTCAGTGTCACTACATTTGGCTAGGGTCAGTGTCACTACTGGTAGCATGAGGCGATACATGGACCCTACAGAGGTTGCACAGGCAGTCCAACTTCTCCAGGATGGCACATCAATACGTGCCATTGCGAGAAGGTTTGCTGTGTCTCCCAGCACAGTCTCAAGAGCATGGAGGAGATTCCAGGAGACAGGCAGTTACTCTAGGAGAGCTGGACAGGGCCGTAGAAGGTCCTTAACCCATCAGCAGGACCGGTATCTGCTCCTTTGTGCAAGGAGGAACAGGATGAGCACTGCCAGAGCCCTACAAAATGACCTCCAGCAGAGGCATTCATCAGAGACATTCACACGAGTGGCTGGTGTGAATGTCTCTGACCAAACAATCAGAAACAGACTTCATGAGGGTGGCCTGAGGGCCCGACGTCCTCTAGTGGGCCCTGTGCTCACCGTGGAGCTCGATTGGCATTTGCCATAGAACACCAGAATTGGCAGATCCGCCACTGGCGCCCTGTGCTTTTCACAGATGAGAGCAGGTTCACCCTGAGCACATGTGACAGACGTGAAAGGGTCTGGAGAAGCCGTGGAGAACGTTATGCTGCCTGTAACATCGTTCAGCATGACCGGTTTGGTGGTGGGTCAGTGATGGTCTGGGGAGGCATATCCATGGAGGGACGCACAGACCTCTACAGGCTAGAGAACGGCACCCTGACTGCCATTAGGTATCGGGATGAAATCCTTGGACCCATTGTCAGACCCTACGCTGGTGCAGTGGGTCCTGGGTTCCTCCTGGTGCACGACAATGCCCGGCCTCATGTGGCGAGAGTATGCAGGCAGTTCCTGGAGGATGAAGGAATTGATACCATTGACTGGCCCCCACGCTCGCCTGACCTAAATCCAATAGAACATCTCTGGGACATTACGTTTCGGTCCATCCGACGCCGCCAGGTTGCACCTCAGACTGTCCAGGAGCTCAGTGATGCCCTGGTCCAGATCTGGGAGGAGATACCCAGGGCACCATCCGTCGTCTCATTAGGAGCATGCCCCGACGTTGTCAGGCATGCATACAAGCACGTGGAGGCAATACACAGTACTGAGTACCATTTTGAGTTGCTGCAATGGAATTTCAGCAAAATGGACTAGCCTGCCGCATCATTTTTTCACTTTGTTTTTTGGGGTGTCTTTGAATTCAGCCCTCTGTAGGTTGATCATTTTCATTTCCATCAAACAATGTGGCATCCTTTCGTTCCTAACACATTACCCAGTCCATATCAGTAAAGGTATCCAGCATGATTTTTTTTTCCCATTGAGATCTGATGTGTTTTCAAAGTGTTCCTTCAATTTTTTTGAGCAGTGTAGAACTCACACACACACACACTTCAGGTTGTGCATTGCTTATTGTATATGAGTAATACTTTATGCCATTTGCCAACTTGAATTTAATAAACATTCTTATATTATAACCATTAGTGATTTTTGCTTGAATATTGTGTTGAAGCCAGCCTCTGTCGTGTAAAGAACTCAGAATCCTTCAATTTATGCTAACTATTAATGGAAACTTTGATTGTAATTTTTTATTAATTATTAATCATCGTCCCAGTTTAATCTAGTACATTTCATGAGACTTAATCCACTGGTTATTGGTCCCTGATTTCAGGGTGGTGCCCCATTATTATTCAGATTTATACCCTTTTATTTTAATAATTAATAATTTTCTTTGATTATTATTCATTATAAGCCAATAACCGACCATAGGACCTCAAAACTCTCTTTTTCAGGTGCTCCATTGAGAGCATCCTCTCTGGCTGCATTACTGCCTGTGCTGCTCCACTGCTGACCGCAAAAGGCCTCCAGAGCGCATCATCGGCTGCCCCGCCGTGTAAAGCATTTACCACAAACGATGCCTTAGAAAAGCACAGAAAATCATTGAGGACTACAGCCACCCAGGCGATGGACTGTTCATGCTGCTGCCGTCTGGTAGACATTTCCGGAGCATTCAGGCACGGACTATCAGACTCAACACTTTTTTTTACCCCCAGGCCATCAGGTGTCTCAACCAGCAACATCAATCTCATTGAACATATTGATCACTTTCCATGTACCTTCATAACATTTAGTATATTTACATTATTTAATTACTTCTGGATACATATGCCATATTCCCTATGCTATATTTAAAGGTCCTGTATGTAAGAATAATTAATCCATTCAGGGACTTCATGATGGATTTTACGTGCACACGTAAAAAAATGAGAGGTTCCACGACTCTATGTTGCATAGAACAGCTTTTGGGCTGATTTCTGTTGTATTTGAGTCGGGTCGGATTTCGCGGGTAAAATTAATAATTTTTCCCGGATAATTTAAATATATATATATTTCATAGCTTTTTGTGTACAAGGTTTAATTAGAACTAACATTTGTTTCTGATTGTTATCGTCTCAAACCACGGAGCTCAGAATGCACTTGATTCTTACATATAGTACTTTAAAATACTCTGGATACATATTCTTCTGATTGTTTTACTTCTGCTATTCCATGCATTCCATTCCAGTCGCCTGCCATGTCACAAGAGTTTCACTGTTCACCTGTGTTGTGATGTGACAATAAAACACTGACTTTCAAATGTATGTGGAGATTTAACTCAGTGCCTCAGTAGCTATACAGCCGACATACAACCAGTCGGAGGTAGCACCCAGTGATTTTAAGCGTGACATTGCTGGGTTGTGGCTGCAGTTGTGCCGATGCAAGGCAGACTAAGATGGAATTTTGGAAGGAAATTTCCAAGTGAACTATAATTTCCATGGTGCACTTTGAGATGAAACATCTAATTGGAGGATGGTTTAAAATTCTGTCACAAGCCGGTAACTGTGGGCAAGAGTTTACGATATGGCAAACACTGAAAACAAAATGGTGAACTGCATGCAAGGTTGAATTGATCAATTTCCTCTATTTATGGGTAACATACTCATAATTCGGCAATTTCATCTAAAAGTAAGGGTACAGTATAAAGCTGAACCTATCGTTTAATCTAGATTATGATGGCCCTGCTGAAACATGCCAGTCGTTTGGATCTTTAGACAATCCAGCCCAGAAATGTCATGCTTAAAATCACTGGGTGCTGCTCCAGTCAACAGGTGGTACATTATGTAGAATGTATAGCGACTGAGGCACACTGACATATCTGCACATACATTACACACACACATTTGCAGATCTCTACCATGACAGAAGCAAAGGTCATGTGTAAAATATCTGCCAATTGAGAGGGCAGAGTTACTGATGATTTGGCTGTGTTTCCAGCCATAATTAGGCTCAGGCCTATTTATGTACAGTACATATTTACAGATGTGTCTATACATTTACATATCTGTTTTACATATTTACTAATCTGATGACACACAGAGTCTGAATACACATTTGCAGATTCCCGTACACATTCACAAATCTCAGTATGCATTTAGAGATCTGATTACACGGACACATACAGTTAAACAACTCTCCTCTAACATGTGTAAATAGTTCTGGTACAATAATGGCCCCATAGACCTGATATTTCTGGTGATGATGGTGATGGCCAGTCCAGGATTTCAGAGCGCTTGAGAGAAGCTTGGATTCGTGGTGCTGTACAGCCTTTTCCATTCCTGTCCTATACTCCACCCTCTCATTGGTTTGCAGTCGCCATTGCCTGAACCGCTCCTGTTGCCACACTAGGGTAAGAAAGAAGAGTTAAGCTGTGTTAAGTGTAGAAGTTTATAGTATACAAGTTTAAATACATGATGATGCTTCATTGCTTAAAAGCCCACATACAGTATATACCATCATGTAATTGGCTTTGTATTGTAATGTCATTTTTACCAAGTTTTATGTGACTCTGAGCACTTGTGAGTACATCCCCCTGTTGGTAACGTTTTGCTATTGCATGCATTGCAGCTTGTCTCCATGCAAGAAACACCTTTAAAAAAAGACATCCACAAAAACATCAACATTACACACAACAAAGTATTTGGCTGGGAAGATGGACTAAATGACAAACAAAGAGAATTCAGGGATCAAAGCAAAGAAAAATCTTCTGGTCAACTCATATTCCCCATCTACTATTGAAGAGACTTTTTTTCCACCGTGTGGTCGCTTCCCAGATTTGAATGTAAAAAAAACCCGAGGCACAGTGTGTACACACCCTTAGTCCTCGAGGCCAGCAAAATGATATTTCAGAACCACCCGACGCATTAACCATTGTAATGTAGCCATCAAGTTTTAAAATGGCTTTAACCTACACTTCATTCAGGACCAATAGCATTTTAAGGGAAAAGTTTGTCTATTGCCAGTTTTCTTTTATGAAATTTCAATGCTGTTTTCAATCTATTAAATATGTTTTTAGGCATACAAATAATCAACCATTTACATAACTTTTCAGTGCATGTGATTTTATTTATCATTATAAAAACAAACTGTCAGAAAGAAAAAATAAAGACAAAACAGCACCAGCATTAAAGAACAATTATGCAATTCCTGCAATAAGTGCAGTTGTTGAAGCACAATCACAGAGAGAGGTGGTTTATAATTACCCGAACAAGGGGATTCAACTTAAGCCATGTGTCAGCTAAAGTCAGAAGGCACACACAGATGTAATGGCATGAAAATGTCACAATTAACGTGACCAAAATGATCATGATTATCAGTATTATCGCGGTATTGTTAAAATGTGCTGAAATTGCTTATTTCTAAATTTTCTTCATTTTCATGTTCTTCTCTGTAAGGTTTGCATAGATAGTGCTGTACACACACTGTACATGCCTCAGCAAAGGGAAATACTGCTAAGCTGGAGGTGGGTACACGTGAGCACGTAACAACTAATATTTTTATGTTTAATGCTTTAAAATTGTTTTTGAAACATTCAGTAGCATGTAAACGAAAGGTTACAGACATTTATGTGTTGCTCATCTATGTATGCATGTTCACCGTAACATACATGCATACAGAACTTCTCCACATATCGTTCCCCACATCAGGCATTGAGCTAAAAATGTACTTAACTTGCATTGAATGTAAAGTAGCGGGTTACCCCGGTTTATCATGAAACCGGTAACCGTTACATCCCGACACACCATAACATGTGGTGGACGCCATCTTGTGTCATCAAACGATGACACAAGAACACTGGGTCAACAGCAAGACACAATAGCGGCTGGCCGTGAATTATGTAGGCTACAGACTATTAATTACTGACATTCAAGCAGGTAGATTCAGATTCAGCTATTTATCACCTGGTAGTGCGATTAGTAAATCCTGTAACCCCCACCTCCCCCTCATTTTTTTTCTAAGATCTACACTGATGGCCACATGGCCTCTCAGGAATCTAATTGACGGAAATCTGTCATGGTGACGGAGAACTTTAATCCCTGAGAACTATGCAGGGTCCGGGTTGCCCTTCCAACCTTAAACTGTAGGCACTTCTGAACGTGGCTCAGTGCTCTCTGCTCGTTGACCCTGGCTTCTGACCGAGATGTTTTGTTTTCCTTCCACTCAGTCAGTACCCTCCTGTGAAATGACACCACAGAGATGACCAATGACAATCCCCAAGAAATGCATTTTATACCTTAATGCACCTGTTATTGCAAGATGGATTCCCTGAACCAATCAGAAGAGATGCCTTGATTGGTCAGATATGCCTCAATATTAATATTACTACCCAACATCATGTGCAATATTCTCAATATCATGTGCTATATTATTAATATCATGTTACCTCTCAATATTACCTTGCAATATTACCTCTCATCTCCTCTTATCATCATGTGCAATATTATTATTATTAGTCATATCATGTGCAATACTACTTCTCACCATTATTATTATTACCCTTCAATTATCACCTTGTAATACTACTTTTCATCATCATGTGCAATATTTCTCATGTGCAATACTTCTTCTCACTGCTATTACTTCTCAATGCCATTGGCAACTTGGCAACTTGTTTTGCTGACTAAATATCTTACCGATATTATTTTATATTTTTCTTAGGCTTAGAAATTAGTACATTTGTTAAATCGAAATGGTCTCATACAGAGGCAAGAGCAGTCAACTAAAAAACAATATTCCCACAGCGCATTTCACTTTTCAATAGATGGGCCATTTATAAACAAATTACACTCAAATTCCAGCTCTGAAACTTTACCTACAGCACCTTGAATACATTTTTAGGGAGAGAGAATATATGTGTGCTGTACCTCAGCAAGCGTTGCATTTTTAGCTTGTAACGGTCTTCCACACGGTCATAGATCTGGCCAGTCTGTTGATGGTACTCCTGTGGTTAGAACCACAGCATAGAGTTTATTAAGACATGGTGGCATGTGTGCATTAACATGTGATTGCACTGAACACTAAATTCTGCTTTACCTTCCAGGCCTGGATGCTGTGTTTCAGCAGTTTCACCTCATGGTGCCGTCGCATTTGATTAAGCCTCCTTCTCTCCTCTTGTTGGCTCTGAACAAACTGAGCGAGCACAAGTCACTAAACAAACCAATCTTCAATACAAACATAAAAAAGCTAAATAGTCTAGATGGGCCAGTGTTAAGAAATGTTGCTAATGGCAATCACTTGTGTGATGAGGTTCACTGAGAGGTTCACAGAATGATTTTTTACCTTTTGAAATACTTGTAAACCCCTAGTTTGTAATAAACCCCTACTTTGAGCCTAAACCGTCTCAAGTTGTGTCTCAATTTATGTTGTGGCCTGTAGCAAAGGTCCGGAACATAAATTTGGGGGCTCGACCGAGAAACTGATTTGTTTGAATCACGAGAATCACTGAAGCCTTGAGCTCAGTACGTGCCTGAAGATCAGCCGGTTTGTGTTTACATACATGCATACAATTTATTCCAATGACATCAGTGTCGTCACAGAGCCGCTGAGCCGCTGCTCGGTCAGCTCTGTGAACCCAGTCTTAGACTGTGTCAGCCTTTTCACTTGGTCAACGGACACACACACACAGAGCATTACATCGTAAGCAATGGGTCCCTATAATACCTATAATAGTTGGCTTTGCAAACAGTACTTTCTTGCTATGCACATATGGGCAACGTACTTGATATATTTGGAATATATCAAATCTTGCAGTGGCATTGTCCTTGTCCTGCTGGATTTGTTCATTGGTGTACACAAATCTGTAATCCAACTCATCCACATCCATTGGTGTTTCTTTTCTTGGCTATCCTCCTTTCACCATACTCCGCAGAAACTGGACCCAGCTCACTTCAATCTTGTTCATTTGTTGCTCGATGGGCAGCCATGCCTGTGATCCATACATTCATGATCTTATGTAGGCTATTCAAGCATTTCCTTTTACAATGAATACATATAATAATAAGGATGAATAAAGTTCCATCTTATAGGAGCTTTCATCTAGTACGCAGATTGACATTGTCATCTGTCAGCAGGGTTTGGAGTTCATTGAATTTTGCAGTTGCAGAGGACACACAGTGTTCAGTGAAACATCATTTCTCAGTAGTCATTATCATCTGTCTAATTCTACATTCTCTGACATTTTCTACCACTTGGTCATCAATGCTAAATAGTGTTGTTTTTTTAGCAAGCTCTTCGTCATTGAATATGCAGTGGTTCCTTCATACAGTTTCTGTAGTAGTGAGTAAATGACTAGCTCCCGTTCATATTCGTACCATTCGAAAGAGAAAGTCATGTGGGATGTGGTCATACGCTGCAGTTAGGTCAGATAGACTGCAATTAGATGTTCTCCATATTTCTCGATCACTGTCTTTAAAATAAAGATCGCATCTGCTGTAGATTGTTTGAATCAGCCGATGACAATTTTTGCGAGAATACGGCTCATGTTCGCTCCTATTGCTTTTCAATCTGTAGCACTTTGAGGTTTTTTTTAAATGTAAAGTGCACTACAAATAAAAATGTATTATTATTATTATTATTATTATTATTATTATAGACAGCCCACGATAATTTGAAGCTACACTCTTCTGGCCCTTCTTGAATAAACAAGTGATACTTGAGTTACTCAACTTTACTTTAGTTTTAAACTGAATTTAATTGAATTGAATTTTAGGGACATTGGGACTCCACTGACCCAGTTTGATGCAATAGAATTTGTTCCAGCACTTTGTTTTTTGCAATTTAAGTGAGGCTTTTTTAGCCTTTTTGAAAGTTTTGCGCTACTTTTTTGTAACACTTTGTGAGCTCTGCGAAGCCTTTGGTAGGTTGTAGCTTTTGTAATATGTGCGCTTCGTAAAACTTTTGAACAATTTCAAACATTTGTGGTTGCCTAATTTTGTGAACCGCACACTTTGCTTGTGGTCTTCTACCACTTTTGAGACTAATTTTGTCGCAGTTGAGATACTGCTTAGGTAAACTGTGTGTTCAACTCGTTTCCTGTTTTTTTCTTTCCCTTTTAGAACAGTTAAGTTACGATGGCGACTGTCAAGGAATTCATTAGAATTCATGAGTATTGCAAAAACTATTATTGTGTAAAGAAGAATTGTAGTTTCAGGCAAGAGAGCAGGAGTTGGCCTCCCAGTTCAAGACTGCCAAATTACAATTCGCTGCCAAAAGACAGGGAGTTGAAATTCCTGAGGCTCTACAACAATCTTCGACAAATATTAAACTCGTTCCACCTTTTCAAGAAAAGTACGTTGATACATATTTTGTGCATTTTGAGCGAGTTGCAAAAGTGCACAAGTGGCACAAAGGCGTTTGGACACTGCTACTCCAGTGCCTTTCAGTTGGTAAAGCCCAAGACATGTACTCCTTGTCCCTCTAGCAAAGTGCAGATTATGAGGTGGTTAAAGCTGCTATATTACAGGGTTTTGAAATGGTTCCTGAAGCATACAAGTTGCGTTTCCGTAACTTTTGTAAAGACGACCGGCAGACTTTTGTCAAATTCACTTATGAAAAAGAAGTACTCTTTGACCGATGTACAGAAGGTAAGCAATTTTGAGCAGCTTCAGCTGCTAATTCTAATGGAGAAATTCAGGAACTGCGTCCCCGACTCTCTCGATGTACATCAGTGAACAGAGGGCTGAGACGCTGGAGAGATCTGCTGTGTTAGCCGACGAATAAACACATAGAGTGGCCATTTAGTGAAAGACTAAATTTTAAAAAGCAAGAAAAAAAAAAGCGAAAGCAGTTGGCTAAGCTGCCGCTAAACAGGCGACATTGCAAAGTGAAAAACCAAAGCCCGTTGCACCACCTGTTGGGACACACCTGGGAATTTTTGTGCGCAGTCACCTGCACACAGGTTCCCCCTCAGAGTTTTATGATTTGCGGGACATAACATTTATGGAGAGCAGAGTCACCATTTTGGCAGGAGGGTGTTTAAAACCTCCTATTTTTCATTTGTCGTTTTGGCACCCCCTGCTGTTTGTTGTTGAGTTTGCCCTTTCCTTTTCATGTTTTTACCTAGCCAGATCCTGCTAATGGCAATCACCTGTGTGATGAGGTTAACCTGGGCCCTTCACCCCATAAAGCTTCTGCCTTCACTGTTGTGGAGGGGAGACACAGATTGCTGGCAACCACTTTGCTGCTCCTTGAGATTTGAACATTTTTAAATACATGTCAACCTCTAGTTTGTAATAAACCCCTACTTTAAGCCTAAACCTTTGTGCGTCTCCATTTATGTTGTGGCCTGTAGCAATGGTCCGCAACAGTCCGAAAATAATTTAAAAAATAATTCTCACATTTATTATTATCTACTCGAACCATTACTACATGTATTGAATGTAAAACGATACGAGTATAACAGTGAGTATAAAAAGAGAGGATTACCTTTTGCCATTCAGTCACAGCCCATCTCATGTGACGTATATCCCAATGCAGACAGGCCTGCTCCATCACCTTTCTCCTGGAGTAAATTGGAGGAAATTATCAACACTAATATCAAGAAATCACCAATAACTGAAAGCCCCTTTCACACATGCGTTGCGGTACATTTCTGGGATAACCTTTCCGCCTCCACTAAAATTTTCGATGTACACACATGTAGCTACGTTCCGGAACATTTCCATCTTGCCCCCGTTCACACATGGTGGATGCCAATGCCGGAATAGACGGTCAAGGGACAGTGCAGCAGATGAGGGTAATGCAACACTAACACTAAACCTAACCCTAACCGTAACACCATGAAACATAGAACTGAGAGGAGCTCCCTTATTTATGAATCTGTCCAGTTTCAATCCATTCATTAAAAAAAGGACCTTCTTATTTCTACAATGTTATTGTCCATCCATCCATCCATCCATTCTCCTCCGCTTATCCGGGGCCGGGTCGCGGTGGCAGCCGGCAAAGCAGGGCCCCCCAGCCACACTCTCTAGTTCCTCCTGGGAGATCCCGAGGCATTCCCAGGCCAGATGAGATATATAATCCCTCCAGTGGGTTCTGGGTCTGCCCTGGGGTCTCCTCCCAGTTGAATGTGCTCGGAAAACCTCTAAGGGGAGGCGCCCGGGGGACATCCTAATCAGATGCCCGAACCACCTCAGCTGACTCCTTTCGATGCGGAGGAGCAGCGGCTCTACTCCGAGCTCCCTCCGGATGTCTGAGCTCCTCACCCTATCTCTAAGGCTGAGCCCAGCCACCCTGCGGAGGAAACTCATTTCGGCCGCTTGTATCCGCGATCTCATTCTTTCGGTCACTACCCAAAGCTTGTGACCATAGGTGAGGGTTGGAACGTAGATGGACCTGAAAATCGACAGCTTCGCTTCAGGCTCAGCTCCCTCTTCACCACAACGGACCGGTACAGCGCCCACATCACTGCAGACGCTGCACCAATCCGTCTGTCCATCTCCCACTCCATTTGCCCTCACTCGTGAACGAGACCCCGAGATACTTGAACTCCTTTGCTTGAGGCAGCAACTCATTCCCAACCCGGAGGGAACACTCCACCGTTTCCCGGCAGAGAACCTTGGCTTCAGACTTGGAGGTGCTGACTCTCATCCCGACCGCTTCACACTCGGCTGCAAACCCGCCCCAGTGCATGCTGGAGGTCACGGTCTGATGTAGCCAACAGAACCACATCATCTGCAAAGAGCAGAGATGCATATTTTGAGGTTCCCAAACTGCTGCTCCCAAACTTTCAGCATTCTTTTTCAATGCCAATATAATGGCATTTTGACTAAATAACAACAATACCGGCAATCTTTTTATTGTTTTTGGTATCTTGCGAGGCTAACTAAAACTTAAACTAGGCGGGCAGAAAACATAACTGAGGGGGCAAACCAACTTTAAGCCACTGCCCTAGCAGAAGTGGACAGGACAACCAGCTGTGATGCAACGCCAACATCATCTCTGTGGCCCGATCTTGTAGAATTGCTCTCTACAACATCCGTGTTTGTCATCACTCGCCTAAACTACTCTCCTGGCTAGATTCCCAACCTCTGCAATCAAACCCTTGCATTCAGAACGCAGCAGTGCGCCGTGTGTCCAACTTGCCAAATTCTCCCATGTAACCACCCTCTTCCGCAACCTCCACTGGCTCCAGGTAATCACTTGCATTAGATTCAAGACACTGGTACTGGCCTACAAGGCTGTTAGTGGAACTGCCCCTACCAACCTCCAAACATCGGTCAGACAACACGCCCCAGCTGGAGTGTTCCGCTCAACAACTTCAGCTGGCCAACTGGTACCAAGAACAGTCAAATCCGTAAACTTGTATATTTTAACTGTAAATTTGTAAATCCTTTAGTTTATTTTCTATCATTGTTTTATACTGTATCGCTTAGTTTATTCCTAGTTTATTTTTCATCATTCTGTTTTTATACTGTATCGCTATGTAACCTGGCACAATAATTTCCTTCGGGATAAATAAAGTTCTATTCTATTCTATTCTATTCTAAATATAGCTCTAATCTTCTCTGTTCTGGCACAGCAGTGGTGGAATTAACTCCCGGCTGTCGTCAGGACAGCAGAGTCGCTCACCAGTTTCCGCAAGAGACTCAAGACCCACTTGTTCAGAGTTCACCTGGACTCTGCATAGCTTCCCCCTTAACTCCCCCCCCCCCCCAGCACTCTTCCCCCCTAACCCATTCCAACCTACCCAACCACAGTTGGAATTGCCTTCCCTCTCTGAACCCTAGCACTAACCCTTTGTACATCTTGACACTAAATAATAGTACTTAGCATTGTTTACCATATTGTATGTTCTTAGATGTTGGTATGGCACTCAGAATGGTACTTCTGCTCTTATCCTAGCTATTAGGCTGGCAACCTAGCAATTATGAATGCTTGAAACCTGCTCTATTCTTATCTTTATGTACTACAGTGATATATTGCTCTCTTTCGACAAATGTGCTTATTGTAGGTCACTTGGACAAAAGTGTCTGCCAAATGCCCTAAATGTACATCTCTGCAATAAACTTGATTATTTAACACCAACTGCCGATGTCCTTTTGGAGAAGCCCTGCTCGCTTGTGGCTACAGTAGGTTTTTTGCCTTTGTTTAAACATTAAAATAGCTGCAAAATACGTGAAATATTAAAAACCCTTCTAAAGACATTAACTGACCGATTACCAGGACCTCTTATTTCTATGGCCACAACTGACTAGTGGGAGTGCCACCAAAGAAAATGTAATCCTGGGGAGAACCCTAGAATATCAAATAAATATTATTATTGCCAACACACTGGACGGCAGGTGAAGCCGCATTGTGATTGGTTAGCTGGCTCCATGTGAAAGCATCCATTTATGTGCTTCTCCCAGCAAGGTTGTAGCTTTCGTTCACACCATAGCCTTTGCAGCAATGTTCTCTGAAACCGTCAATTTACGTGTCTCCCCTGGCAATGCTGCGGCTTTCGTTCACACCACAGCCTTCCGTTATTAGGTCTTGAGGTGGGAAATTGCTGAAACAGATTTACCAGGATTTTGATTCCTGTTCGCATTTACACATGAGCCCATGCCAAAAATGTCCCCAACATTTACAGAATATATGAAGGGGGCTATACATATCATTTAGGAGCAAGAGCAAGAGAGACAAACCGGTCCCTCTTGTCAGCAGCCTTGTCCTTCCATCGCCCGGTGGTATTCTGCAGGAGTCCGTGCAGGTGCAGCCGGTCCGCAGTGTATCCCTTTTCTCCCTGATCGATCTGCTGCCACACTCGCCTCTTCCAGCGACCCCAGTCTCTCTGCAGACACCAGTGCTTGTGATGCAGGACCGCCTAAGCACAAGGGAGCAGAGGTTACAATATGCCCATCTAGCCGGACCGTGGTGGAGCTGGGTGTGTTGATAGCTGCCTGCCATACCATTTCCCTGGCCAGCCGCTGCTCTCTGCTCTGGTGGGAACAATCCAACCAGGTGTAGAATACCCAACAGTGCTGCCGGCGTCTCCAGGTGAGAAGAGGTCATGATTGATAGGGACAATAAACAGCACTCTTTTGAAAAAAGTGTGCATAGTACCGGTCGACTGGTACCTACTCCTTTTCCACTACAGATTTAGTACCAGCTCAGTGTAGCAGGACGTCACAGTGACGCCACTATTTACCTGGCTGTAGGTAGGCTGAGGACATGTGTGCTCAAAACCAGTACTTTTTGGGTGGTAGTTAAAACACCCTATTCAGTCAAATTGGCCAATTGCTGGGGGGAAATAAAATACAGATGCATTGGAAACTTACCGATTATAGGTTTCTGCCCTGCCTTTGTTCTGTCTGTGAAGGCTGCTCTGTGAAGAGTATTCCACCCAGGAATGGACACACTGGGCCAGTTTGCGTTTAGCAAACTGGCTCTCTGCAATGCGCTCCAATCCCTCATCACATGGAAACAATGCATATATCTCTCTCATATATATATAGTAAATATATATATATATATATATTTACATATATATATATATATGTAAATATATATATATATATTTACATATATCAGATGCCAAAGGAAGACAACAGCAAAAGGAAAGCACAACTTTTGAATCTTTCAAAATGTAAGAATACCTGTATATATCTGCGCTCAACTAGCCTCTCCTTCCACAGGTAAAAAAAGGATTTTGTAAATGAAGTGCTGTCAAGAGGAACAGACAATGACGGTTAAAACTTCCCAATGATTACATTGACAGCTAACATAAAACAAGTGTGTTGTTGTGCAGAGAAAAACAGTTTCCATAAAATACCTGTAGTATGTCTGGGCAGTTGTGAGTTGAGGATAAAGGAATCTTTCTTCTTTCTCTTCAAGACCATCCTGCCAGGATCTCCAATATTTGCTTTTTATCTGTAAATAACATAAAACTGAATAAAAAAACCACATTTTGTGTTTGTTAGTCAGACTTATTAATGTTATTTAGCACTTACAGTCTGTTGAAGATGCTGGACAGCCACATTCTTGTTCTGCCTATGCGCTTTACTCTGGCTGATATTCAGGGAAAGGCCTTGCAATCCAGCCCACTGCAACAGCAAATCATAACTGTGGATACTACTTCAACTGGCCCCAGTCATCAAATTAACACAGGCCAAACAAGAAAATTATTTTTAACATGTGATGGCAGAGAAACAGTTAGAGAACAAGTTATATCCAGGTCCTATCTTTACCAACAAATGCTGATGTCTGTGTTGGCTTGCCATCCGATCTCTGTCAACCTCTTCCCTGCACAGTGCCATGTCTACTGAGGGGTTCAGGAACAGAACAACAGTATTAGAGCAACATTTTGCTGGGTAAGTTGTGTTTGGGAGTGACAGGATACAGGTCTTCCAGCACTCCATGGCTGTGCGCTGGATGCACTGCTTAGCCAGATGTTCTGCAGCTTGTAGTCGCTCCTCTCTGTCTTTCTGGCATACTAACAAACTCTGCCATTTTCTCCAACACGCTTCCAGCAGTGTTTTGCTCCGAGCACGCCCCACCACAGCTAGAACAGAATCACAAAAACTGTTGCTTGAATATGCATGTCTGCAAAGGTGCAACATGTTATTTTATTAGTTTTAAACATTATAAGATCCAAGGTTGTCCCTTGTCACCGATTCTGTTCGTGATCTTCATGGACAGAATCTCAAGGCGCAGCCGAGGTGAGGAGAGTGTCTGGTTTGGGGACCTCAGAATTGCATCTCTGCTCTTTGCAGATGATGTGGTTCTGTTGGCTACATCAGACCGTGACCTCCAGCATGCACTGGGGCGGTTTTCAGCCGAGTGTGAAGCGGTCAGGATGAGAGTCAGCACCTCCAAGTCTGAGGCCATGGTTCTCTGCCGGAAAACGGTGGAGTGTTCCCTCCGGGTTGGGAGTGAGTTGCTGCCTCAAGCGAAGGAGTTCAAGTATCTTGGGGTCTTGTTCACGAGTGAGGGCCAAATGGAGCGGGAGATGGACAGACGGATTGGTGCAGCGTCTGCAGTAATGCGCTGTACCGGTCCGTTGTGGTGAAGAACCCTCACCTATGGTCACGAGCTTTGGGTAGTGACCGAAAGAATAAGATCGCGGATACAAGCGGCCGAAAAGAGTTTCCTCTGCAGGGTGGCTGGGCTTAGCCTTAGAGATAGGGTGAGGAGCTCAGACATCCGGAGGGAGATCGGAGTAGAGCCGCTGCTCCTCCGCGTTGAAAGGAGTCAGCTGAGATGGTTTGGGCATCTGATTAGGATGCTCCCCGGGCGCCTCCCTTTAGAGGTTTTCCGGGCACGTCCAACTGGGAGGAGACCCCGGGGCAGACCCTGAACCCGCTGGAGGGATTATATATCTCGTCTGGCCTGGGAACGCCTCGGGATCCCCCAGGAGGAACTAGAGAGTGTGGCTGGGGAGAAGGAAGCCAGGGGGGCCCTGCTTAGCCGACTGCCACCGCGACCCGTCCCCGGATAAGTGGACGAGAATGGATGGATGGATGGACATTATAAGATTTGTTTAAAAAAATTTAAAACTACAATGATTAACAGAACGTGAAGAAATAACAGTTTGGATGTTATGTCAAAGATGTCTATGTATGTTGCAGAGATATTTAATTAAAGAGCCCCTATTTTACTATGAGGTTTGAGTGTGATTAGCAGTTTCAAAATTGTCATGTGGCATAGTGATATGATAGGATTTGCCTTGGCGTGCCACTCAGGGCTAAGCCCAACAAAATCAAATCAAAGTCAAACCGCACACAGGATTCATGTGCATATCACATGCCCCCTTAGAGCAGCCTACACCCAATATGCAGATTAACCCAAAACGATGCAACACTTAACCAACTCGACTCAATTTCAGTTCAGAACAAAACACACCACAAGACCACCACAAGTACAGTATATTGTCCAGTGTGTGTGGTTGGTGGCTGGTTTAAGCAGCTTCTCCTGGCCCAAGTTGGAGGCTGCGTTCGTACTACAGTACATTCTACGCACTACAGTGTTTACCGTTTTCTAGCATGCTAATATTAATATGAGAGACAAATTCAAGCTGACGGCCACCACAAACCCACCAAGTGATTGTAATAATAAATAAATAAACATTATGAACATGCTATTTTAATTAAATTGCTATTCCACTTGCTTTTTCATTGGGGTTGCTGGTCTTGGGTTTGAGAGGTTATTAAGATGGCCATCCTCCTGTCGAAATATATTGTTGGTTATCCAAGCGACTGTAATGTCCAGTTTTCACACCATCAATTGCGGAAATAGTTTGCCATACGGGTACTTTTAGTTTGCCGTTTTGCATTCTACATAGAAATATACCTGAAATATACTTGTGACGCATTGAATAATCAATGTGCACAGGTTGAACCAGCCATCAACAGACAAACTCGGGGAGCCACATTTAAGACTAAGAATATTAGACATTTCAATATTTAAATTTTTTTATGAATAAGTATAGGAGCAGGAAAGTCTAGTGGTAAGGGTTTGGCTCGCAGCCGCACGCATAACTCCGAGCCACAAACGACTAAGAGGACTTCTTAGTCGCAATTCCCTCCGCTGACTCCCCTATACACTAAAATACAATTCGTATCTGCTTGTATTTAATGGGCACTAACTCACCAAACTTGCACCTCTACGCACAGCTTGGGTAATCATTAGTATCTGCATGCTTTTGGTTTCCCAAAAACCAACGAGTCCCATGTATGAGCGACTTTCTGTCATTAAATTCTGTGAAGCCTTACATTTGCATTAGTAGTATTCTTCTTTTGCAAGTGTTTTACACCCGTGTGTGGTCAAAACTTGCATGTGGTCCTTATAGCAACTTAGAGTTGGGGACAATATCAATGTAAAGAACCAGAATTAAGCTTCATTGGTCCCTGGATGTATCAATACACAAGTAGCAATAAAGCTGTTGATAGAGGGATTGTGCAATTTCTGAGTTAACTGCGGATTCAAATTGTATTTTCATGTATAGGGAGAGTCAACGGAGGGAACTGCAAAGTTTGCAGCTACATAACCCTGACCTGTTCAATTAATGACAAGTATAAAAAAAAACTAAAGAACAATGCAAGTTGCTTTAGATAAAAGCTAAATTACTAAATAGTAAAAAAAGGTATTCACCATTTGAATATTTTTTGCCTTTGCGACTGCGAATATAAGATGTCCACTGATGCAAAACTTTTCTCTGAAGTCCTTGGCTGTGAAGGTGTAAGGCTTTGGATTCAATCGGTCTTTGAATGCAGGTGGCTTGGTGTGAGTTTTTCCACTGAAGCCATGCCTATTGGGCAAAAAGATGAGCACAAACACACCTGAAACACTAACTAAATCTTGACTTGGAGAACAATGTTAAGAATATCTTTCAATGAATTTCAATGTGAAGTTCAAAGTTCAATCATTACTTTGCTCAGTAATGTCAGATGCTGGTGCTCCAAGGCCTGGTCTTCCAAAGCGTGCATGTCTAAATGCTGTTGGAGCTTTGCCTGCCACGCCTTCCAGGTGGACCTTTGTGATGGAGGATATAGAGTAGTGGTTCTCAATGCTCTAGCCTCAGGACCCACATGTGTCATTAGCTAATAATTTAGCTAAAGTCATGACCCAAAAATAATTACAAATACAAATATTACAAATATTGCAGTAATCAACAATGCCATCACATACTGGTAAAAAGATGGAGCCAACAAAAACCAACAATTGCAGCTAAACTTCATTAAGGCCCAGTGTCCACCAGATGTGGGGTTTTTTTGGGCTGGCAGTGACCACAACTTCTTTTTCAGATCGCTGACAGCCAGTATCAGTTTATCCTCCGCCACTGTTGACAGTGTTAATATCGCCTGTCCTCCTCAGTTTTAATTGTCCGACAAGAGAGAAGTGACAATGATGAGCGTAGCACTATTCCAAAAGTTGAACTCTTTTCAATTGAAAGCACTGGGAGCAGAGCCCGCGGCACAAAAACACTGATGGCATTTTTACACTGAGGGTGCTGAGCGATATCAATGCTAAATTTAATTGGATTTGTATTGAAAATAGGCACTGCCAGCACTACGCAACGCATCTTGTGGAAACTGGCCCGAAATAGTAAGCCATTGAAACATTTTTGGGCTTAATTCATGGGCTTCTTCCTAAAGGTTAAGGTTTGGCATATGCTCTGCAACCCACTCAAAATAGCCACCTGTTGAGAATCACTGACCTAGAGGTAGAAACACAATAAGTGAAATGGTCCAGAGGCCTGTACGACGAAGCAGGATTTGGTGTTATCGAGGTAACTTCAGGTTGAACCCTCGGCTTTCTGTGTCATAATGGTGGTTCACTATTTACCCCGTACATTGCTGTGGTAACTTGCGCTGAACGCCTAACATTACCTACTCCGGAGCAGGTAATGTTCAAGTTAACAGATCAGCACTTATAAAAGCACTGTCTACTGACCAAACAATTCACCTGAAAAATGGCATCACCAATCCAAGAAGATCTGGTTGGACCTTGGTGTGCAAATATGTGTGTGTGTATATATATATATATATTAGGGCTGTCAAACGATTAAAATTATTAATCGCATGATTTTGTGTAGTTAATCGCGATTAATCCCAAGTTTTTTATTGGCTCAAACTTGAATGATTTTTCCAAGTGAAAAGCAGTGTATTGTGTTGTAGCCATATGAATGGAAAATATAAACAGCATCCAAATGTATTTTTTATTACAATAAAAAAATCCAATATAAAACCAAAAATATTTGTAGCCACTGCCAGGGCAATAACATTTTCATAGTCTTACCCCCCCCCCATCAGAACCGCGAATTAACGGACCCCCCTCCCATCAGAACCGCAAATTAACGGACCCTCCCCCCCCCCCCATCAGAACCGCGAAATTAACGCCCCCCCATCAGAACCGCAAATTAACGGACCCTCCCCCCCCATCAGAACCGCTAATTAACGGGACCCTCCCCCCCATCAGAACCGCAAATTAACGGACCCTCCCCTCCCCCTCCCCATCAGAACCGCAAATTAACGGACCCTTCCCCCCCCCCCCCCCATCAGAACCGCGAATTAACGGACCCCCCCCCCCCCAGAGACGCTGACTCGGAGCCCGTCGCGCGCCTCACCGTAGCGTCATTGCGCATCCTTGGCGCAACATCTGTGATGTCCACCAATGTCCTAAACAACAACACGTCCTCTTGCTTGAAGTACTTTGGTGATAAACGAATCAAAAGGTTAAACTACGTAATTGCGTTAATGGCGTCAAAAAGAATTTGTGGCGTTAACGCGTTAATAACGCGTTAACTTTGACAGCCCTAATATATTATATATATATATATATATACACACACACACACATACATACACGCCCGAGCGCTCTGCTCAACTACTTCAGCTAGACGTACCACATTCACTAAAAACATCCAAACATCGCTCTTCCAAGTCCCAGCATTGCTTGGCATATTGTATGTCCTTAGATGTTCATAACATGCTCAGAATGTCTGTTGCACGTCTGCTCTTATCCCAGCTACTTATGCAGGCATCTTAGCAATTATGAAACTCGTTCTATTAGCCTCTTAACTATGAAACAGCTCTATTCTTATCTTTATGTACCACAGCGATATATTGCTGTCTCCTTCAACAAATGTACTCTTTGTAAGTCGCTTTGGATAACAGCATCTGCCAAATGCCCTACATGTACACACACACACACACACACACACACACACACACACACACACACACACACACACACACACACACACACACACACACACACACACACACACACACACACACACACACACACACACACACACCTTGCTATTTAATCTTTTTGACTACACTTTTGTGTACTGTCGCCTGCCATGTCACATGTTTTTATTTCAATGGGATCGAAAAAAGTATCGTTTAGGAACCGGTATCAAAGTCAAGGTATCAGTATCTGCACCGGTATCGAATCATTTTGAATGATACCCAGCCCTAATTGTGACACAGAAAACCCAACGTTAAACCTGAAGTTAGCTTGATAACGCCCCACCCTGCTTCGTGGTACAAGCCTCAGGTCTATGGCATCGACAACATAGACAAAAACAAAACACAAATGCAGTAACATGGATGGGAATCTTACCATACTTTTGACAGTCTATTCTGTTGAACTGCCAAATGAACCAGTCTGCCCTTCTTGTGTTTCATCTGTACACATACCTCCCACTTCTCCCAGACCCGTCCAATCAGTTGCTTATCAGCTAGCAAAAACAATGTCATGACAAAAATACAAAGCTGTTAAAATGTGAAAAATAAGTATTTGGTGATTGGTTATGTTATGTATTTATAATTTTCATACCATAGGATTCAGCCTGTTGTGACTTCTCGATCTTCTGCCTCCTGGTAGCTATGAAAGTATGCCAGCAATGGAATGTCCAATTATACAGGGTATACCTAAAACACAAAATGTCTAAATGTCATTCTTGTTGTTTCAAGTGATCAAAGACATCCTTCCACATATATATGCATAACACACATATCTGCTGAACTCCAGTAAGGTTATCATGCTAAAAATATGCTCCATCTGTAAACATTCCTGAGGAATAGACTGACTTATTGTGACACTCTGCCCGCACAACAAGACTCCACTCCCTCCGTGTCGTCCACCAATCTTCTTTCCAGGCTTCAAACGACTTGAGCAGAAACCTTCTGTCGTGGTGGGACCTGTGGTAATACAAATGCAAGTGTTCAAATGTCGTGACTCGTGCTCATGTAATGACAAATTGCATATCAAGTAGTTACCTTGCTCTATGTGGAAGAACTCGACCAAAAGTGTTCTTCAACCATATTGTCAAATACGTTCTTGCCAGGTGCCTGCGGTGTTCAATGATCACATACATACAGATACGGGTAAGTTATCTGAAAGATCCGATAACTGCCACGTACAATGAAACTATTAGGATGTTACCGTATTCGTAGTGCCTTGAGTCTTCCACATCTGTTCCAGTTGTCTGCAACTTTAGAACGCGTCCTGTAGGACACAACTTTGTAGCCTTCTTTGCGGTTACCAACTGCACACGATCTGACAGCTTTTCGCTGCTGGGTCTGAAGCGCATCTTGTTTTCTAACGTTACGTTGCATTGTCTCATACAAGCCGGTGCAGTTTCCCCAAACGAATCAACTGCGCGAACACTAATCATAATATGCAAGACAGAAAATCAGGTGTGGAATACGTTGTAATATTTGTCCGCACCTGAGATTAAATGCTATTGTTTATAAAAACACTACTGCTAACGAACAGCCGCGCGGGTTTTTCCCCAACAGGCGCCTACTGGTTGCAGGATAATCATACAGATAAGGTCGGAGATGAACATCGAAAATATGCCATTCCGACTAGCGTACATTTAATACATGACCAATCATGATTAAACGGGAAACTGTGACCCAAAATATCACACCTGCTTTGACTTTTGTACGTTTTTTGACAATCCGTCTGCCTTCAACATGTCAGTAGGAGCTCGTATATGTTAGTTTTAAAGGGCCAGCAAACACTGGAAACCGAGCCAACCACAAAACAATGAATTGGTGCCTAAATCAATGCCTCTTCAATAAGATACATATAAGTAATATTCTTAAATGATATGGTGAAAATAACGTACACATTTCTGAATACGTATGATTATGACGATACGAAACTGACTTTTAGACTACATTCGAGCTGTTGCTACTCACAGCCGATGAAGCAGATATTTCTAGACAGGCGCACTGGGCACCCTATAATCTTCCAGAGGACCTTCATAAAGCGGCGGTCCGAGGCCAGGGCGCTGCTACGACTGGGAATACAGACAGAGAACCTGTACTTCACGATACACACTGTGTCGGCACCAGATTAATTACTTGCTTTATTTTTTATTTTAAACGTTGTTATTGACCTTAGTTGTCTTTTGATATTGTTCATCCGTTTATTACCGAAGTGACCAGGCAGACTCGGGGCTTTGTGTTCGCTGGGTGGGCATTATTCCCATTGCCCAGCTAGTTGGTTAGCTAGCTGAAGCTAGGTTAGCTAGCTAGCTAGCTAGCTAACCAACGGCTCATTGACGGCTAGCATCAAACGATATCCCAAACAACAAAAAGTGAGTGTTTGTTTCATTTGCATTATTATTAGTCGAGCTGTTGTACGTCTATTCCCTACTTCTGAGATGTGTATATGTATCTATATATCTCCATCTATATCGGTGGCGTGCTCTATTCATTACATTCAGTCTTGTGATTGTATTTAATAGCGATAAACGCACCCATATGTCTCATCCTGTGTATATGTATGGGTTCACTCAAAGCAACGTTTGTCATGTATTGGCGACGCTGTGCCAATAAAGTGTGTGACACGTTCACGACAACGCCGGAGAATTGGACTCAGCGCAGACTTGGACAGAAAGTTGGTCTGAGATATTTTTTGTGAAGCCAATGGCGATACAAAGAGGTTGACTCAAGCTGTCCTCGGGTACAATTTTGGTGGGTTTATCGCCATTAAATACAATCCGAAGTTGATGCTAGTGATTCCATATTGTTGCGATTGACAATAATGTAGTTCTTTGTGCCCAATTTGACGTGTTGGTCTCACGGAGCCGGTCTTCGGCCTGTATCAATTAAGTGTGATTAGCCGCTGAGGCGTACACTCGCGCGACTGCCCAATCACACCTGACATTTGTTTAAATGTGTAACATTTATACATTTTTTGAGAATCAGTTTAATTAAAGCACGTATTCTGCACGTATGGCTGTTTTGGCTGTCAATTTTTACTTACGTTTCCGTTTATAACAAAAACGATGTATTCCGACCTACAATAAAAACGCGTAGAATAAAACTAATTTAAGACTGACTTAAGGACTGTTTATAGAGTTGTTTAACATTATTTCTTAAACTGGCGTTTAACAGGAATAGTTCAGTTCTTGGGTTTGGGCTTGGTTGGCTATACCAATCAGTCATGGAGAATGAGGCATGTGCTGAGGAGAAGATCTGTGATGTGGCAGTGGAGAAGGAAACACCAGTTCCCACCTCTCCTTACAGATACACCAAGGTAATGAGCACATTGAATGGTAATTTTATTAACTAATAAAATGTGTATACATTTTTCATGTTAAATCTTAACATTGTGAGCTGAACTTGCAGGAGCAACTTCTGGAAATAAAGGGATTGCCATGCTCGAATGAAAGGCCGGAATGTCTTGCTGACAAATATGACAGGTAAATTGTTATACACGTTACCACTTCGGATATCTGCTGCAAATGCAATTTATTTATTTTCCCTGTGTTTTCTTACAAGAGTAACGTTTTGACTTGTCTCTTGATAAAAGCTGATGCCAGGGGAAACTAATTTCTTCTGTTATGAGTGTTGTGGTGTTGATACATTTTCCTTGGTGTCTCTTTAGTGATGGTGTTTGGGACCCAGAGAAGTGGCATGCGTCATTGTACCCCACTTCAGAGCGCAGCTCACCAGTGGAAGGCTTCAAGAAGGACTATCTGGAAGATAGAGTTCCTTTGAAGCGAAGAATTCCAGGCAAGAGGCTACAGTTTGTCTATTGTCTGTTAAATGTGAGCAGCAGCGCCAGAATTATTTTGGAAATGGTGTTTTGAGTAGTTAAAATTACATTTGTAAGCTTGTATTATGCAACATCGTTTTTCCCTCAGACATTTATGCGAGGGGTGCAGGGCTGTGCCGCACACGGTGTTCACAGCTCAAGTGCCGCTCTCCTTTTATTTTATTCTGGGGGTATATTCTCTTAATATACCCCCAGATGTGAGTGTGATTAGCCATTCCAAGCGGTTTCAGAATCTCTGGCTTATGACATCAGCAAGCATACATATGGGCCGACACTCCCACTTGTGATGTCATAAGGGGACATTTTGAAACTGCTTGGACTGGCTAATCACACTCGCACCTGGTGGAAAAATAGGGGCCCTTTAAAGCTGCACCTGGCTTCAGGGATACACACTACATGACTGGGCTTGACTGTCAGTCTTTGCCTTTCTGTCCGGGTAGGGGTCCACACTAGGTGACTGGGAACATGTTGCAGTCCTCACTCCCTTTCCTGTCTTTACCCCTATTAAAACGTATTATGATGATTCGAGTGTTGTAAAGAGGGCAGCATGCAGTTTGAGGGCAAGATCTTCTAACAAAATGACCAAGAAAGCATCCCCCCCCCCTCCGCTCCTGGTGCATTTCACACACCTGTGATTAATGGGCTAGCTTTCCGATTGGTCAGAGTAGTCTCAATCATGTTGTCTATAAATATTATCTATAACAATACCTCATCTCCTCTCGTCATCATATGCAATATTCTTAATGTGATGTCCAATAATATTTCACTTCATTTATGCCAAATTGTTTTCGCCGTCGGAATATCTTATCTTGCCCAAATATTTGTATTTAACTGTAATTTGCATATCAGTTTTATTTTTATCCTGTTTTCCTTGTTTATTGTACTGTATCGCTATGCAACCTGGCACAAGAATTTCCTTCGGGATTAATAAAGTTCTATTCTAGTCAGAAGTCTCAAATCTAAATTGGCGAATAGAGGTGCAGTCAAATTGCAAAAATATCCTCATGGCTCACTAACAGCAAATGGATGGCTAGGCAATTTCTAATACATTGGCCAATTAATGGCTCTTAAATGTGTGCCATTCTGGAGTAATGTCTGATGTTTTGAACAGGACAAACGTTACAGAAATCCATTGACTAGAAATCCGTTGTCTATTCACCTTTTAATTTGGGTCTTAACATTTTCCCCGCCCTCAGATCCACGTGAAAGGCTAAAGGACGATGATCTTGACGTGGTGCTCAGCCCTCAGCGGCGGAGCTTTGGAGGAGGCTGTCAGGGCAATGCTGCCCCTGCGCCCCTCGCTCGCCGCCCCATCAGCCCTCTGGAAAACAAAGAGAATGAAAGTCTCCGGCTGGGCGTCGTGCGCAGAATTGGTAGTGGCCGCATCATCCCTGCTAGAGCCTTTGAGAGGGAGGCACGAATGGAGAAGGAGAGGGAGCGTGAAAGGGATTTCAAGGATAAGAGATTCCGGGTTAGTTTGGGGAAACTAGTAACTAATTGGTTTTCAGCTACCAGAACATGTTTTCCCTTGGTTAGATAAATATAATTTATTTCTAAAACAGTGAGTGTAATAAGCAATCATGTATTGTCATGTGTTCAGTTGAAATAGCCAAACAATCATGTTTTCTGTGGAAATTGTTTCATTGTGTAAGCCTCCCCTTTTTGCCATGGTAATGTGTAAAATATTAGTTAACTGCAAGATGAATGTTGACACATATCTCCCTCAAGCAGAGAGATTTTGGTGACAAACGAGTCTTCAGTGAGAGAAGAAGGAACGACTCTTATGCAGAGGAGGAGCCAGAGTGGTTTTCAGCAGGTCCTACGAGCCAATCAGAGACTATTGAGCTCATTGGATTTGACGACAAGATCCTCGAGGATGATAAGCGTAGATTCAAGCGGCAACGGAGGCGTACTGAATCTGTAAAAGAAGGCATGTTTTTTCAAATCAATTTTAGATGAGAAACTTCATGGGCAATCTGTCTAAGCCAAGTTTAATGTTTAATGTAATATGCCATTTCTTGCTTTGGAATAATTTGTGCATACATTCTTAAGGTTGGCCCCAGTGATGGCATTGGCCCCCTGGTCAATGCCATCCTCTACCATTTAGATGGGGCTGCCAATATTTGATGAACTAAATGTAGATTTAATTATTGACTATCTGTACAGTTTTTTCTTAAATGATTGTTGATTGATGTGTCAGAAGAATGTAACGGTGGACTGGCTGTGGAGCCGGATGTAGTCAGAGACTCTACTGCGGACCAGGAGGTGCCACATCCAGAAGTTTTGACGGAGCAGTCAGCTGGCGACTTCGACTTCAATGAGTTCTTCAATCTGGAGAAGACTATGCCAGCACTGGCCTCTGTAAGTCCCAAAGACCACTCGTCTGTGGTTGTAACCTACTCTCGTGGGCCAAAATCAAAATGGGGATATCAAACATTCTGTCTGGTGTATACCCTTACACTAGTTCTGGTCGATCATCCATTTGGGATGATCGACCCAGTGAGTTGTTTAGCCTTGCTTTTATGAAATTATTCAGATGATGAACTCAATCTCACAATGGATGTTTCAGAAGATTATTATTTATACAGCGGCCAGTGGATTACTCAAATTTGACATTAAACCTTTACAGTAGGAATGCGCAGATTATGAAATTTGTAGCCGATACTGATTAAAATAACAATTTGGTCGATCGCAGATATTTAATATTCAAATAGTCTTTATCGAATAGACTTTATGCGACTACCGTCCTGTTTAAATCAACTTTCTCCCGGTCCGCATGGGGCAGTAGAGTGCGGGTGTAGGGGTCAAAGACGTATCAAAACGATGTCATTGCATACACATCTCACACAGTACTGCTGTACTCGTTGAGTATGTTCTCGATAAAACTTGATAGTTTTCCACCAATGTACACATCAAAATCGATTTATCCTGGTCCAGTCTAGCTGCATTGCATTCGTGGGTTTTTTTGTTTCGGAGTAGGGCTGGGCGATAAAACTGACTGATCGCGATTAAATGTATGTCAATTACGATCGATAAGCCTTGACATTTTTGCTCTATATGGATAGATCTAACAGCCTTTCACGCAGCAGAAATAAATGTGACAACAGCCAATCAGTCTGCTGTTTTTGGCTTGCACACGCCCATTTCCTACCGCATGGTTTTGTTTACCATCGGCAGCGAAGAAAGCTCTGTAAAGGAGAATTAATGAGTGGAACCGGCGAGGGGCACGGAGCGATGGTGAAAGAAACACTGGCATCCTCCAAAGATGAGGAAATTGTGATGAAAAAGGGCACACAAAAAGCACCAATTTTTATATTACTCAGTTTAATGTTCAATGTCATGCACCAATTTCATAAAAGCACATTGTCTGTAAAAAGTAAGGCAATGAATCTCATTCTGATATGAAAGGCGATTGAAAAGAAGCACGGATATCACTTGTCGTACTTGATTGTTTCTTGTTTTGTTAAAGTGTGTTTGCACTTGCAGTTAAATGTTTATTACGAGACACAAACTTGCGTGTCAACACCGACCGGCAAACATAACGCTGCGTGTAGAACGTACACAACCATACCACTGCATGTAGAACGCACACAACTAAGCCTGCATAGGATATAATTAATGAATGCACACACACAATTGTAGTGTCCTCTAAATTACTTTATTTTATCTTACTTTATTTTATCTTATGAATGTACGCTTTGTGATTCACTCGTTTACTTTTTTGTCTTGCTCTACAAAAATTTGAGACGTTTGCTGCCCTGCTAAAGGAATTTATGATGGGTAGTCACAGCTTTTAGTTTTATTTGCTTCATTTGAATAATTTGCAAGGCAAGTGAACTTTAAGGCAGATAGTGCATATTTGCACAGATAAATGTTTACATTTAACTGACTTTTTTTTTTTTTTAAATTAAACTACAAAAAGGCTTCAGTTCTCAAACTGGCAACCTTATCAAATTATATAGTGATAAAAATCGACCACTGCCATCTGTGAATTCCACCTTATTATCCATTAATATGCCAATGGGCCGATGGCGGTCAACAAGGCGAATATCGGCCGATGCCAATTGTCGGCCAGTGCATCCCTACTTTAGAGGTACTTAATCTAAAGATGTTTGTTCGGACAGGTCTTCCCACCTGCTACTAGAAAAGTTGAGTTTACCCGTGCTGGCTGTGTTTGTGTTCTCCCTTGGCCAAGGAGCATACAGGTAATGGGAAGATTGTTTTTGTTATCAGTCCTATCATATGTTTGTTGTGCTTCTGCCTGTCAGGTTTCCAGTAGACCAATGTAATTGAGACCAATCATCCCAGCAACATGATTGATCTAAATACAGTTGAAGCGAAAGAAAATTAAAAGCCCTGTTCACCCTGTTTTCAGCTAGTCTAAAATGTATTTTATAAAGTTATACCTAAATGTGAGTGTTTTAAAAAGAAAATGTATATATATAGGCCTGCGATTGAAAGACTTATGTCACACAATATGTGACTCAGTTTGGGAAATATTGTTTATTAGAACGTAATTGGTCTTCCAGAGGAAAGTTGGCTTTGAGGGAAGGGGGCTTCAAAGGGACAGACTCAAATACCTCTGACTCGGAGGGGCATCATATAGAGCCATTGCGATGAGGCTTTTTCCATTTATTCGCTGAATCATGTGACGCTATCAATGTGTTGGAGATGTTGGTTAGAGAAACAGCCATGGATTAATTGGCCAAATCTTCCCAGGTCTTTAGACCATTGTGGAAACTCTGATAACAGACAACCTATAGTCCTGGGACGAAAGGTTCTAGGTACTTGAGGTGAAAATGTGACTCATGCTGCTTGCCGACTTCACTCATTGCTCCTGACTGATGTACATGAACTGTGAATAACCTTTGAGACTTAGTTTTGGGGGTTTTTTTCTCCCCCTTTCAGATGATCGAGGATGTTTTAGGAGAAGGTCCCACGTCAGCCAGCCGATTCAGTCAGTGGTTCTCCAGTAATTTAAGTCCTTCAGGCAGCCATTCCAGTAGCCTGAGATCTACTCCGCATGAGGAACTGGAGCGTCTAGCAGGTAAAGACTGCAACACTTATGGTGCAATCACATCAGACGCGGCAGTGCGTTCGTTGTGACCCACTCAATTGTTTTTCCTGTGGGGAAAACGACACGGCTATTTCCAGAGGTGGGATGGGGCAACGCTCGACCTTGTGCTGCCCGAAAAATGTAAATGATTTTACTTTGCCACACCATCCATCATTACGTAATGCGCCAACCAGTAGAACGTTTGAAGTTGTTGGGGATGTCTTTTAAACTCTGCCTGAGAACAGGACACTCGAGGACGCCCAACCTAGCGCTGCGACCAATGCGGTGCTGCATCTCATGTGATTGTACCTTAATTCCAACGTGTATTGATGACCCAAATGATTCTTAAGGTTAAACTACTGTCTCATTGTACTAGGCTGGCAAGTGAGTAGTCTATGAAAGCAGTGTACAAAGTGGCGAGTTTTGGCAAGTTTTACCTGGGGTGGCATGAGGTTCCAGCTTGGGGGGGTGCAGCAGCGGTCATCTCACCAAAAAATGCTAATTTCTGAGACTTTTCCTGCATTCTGGTGAGGTTTTATGCACTTGAATCACATGAGAAGTCTAATCTAGACAACTTAGTCCTATTTATTTAGAGATTTGTATATTTCTTTCACACATGCAATAAAGACTCAATTACAGTGAGTCTTTAACACACAGGGCTGCAAACCATAGACATGTATACATAGGCACTGCACTGGCCTTTGGATCGTACGGCAAGGTCTCCTCCATATTGGACCAGGCAACGCTGCCTGGAAACCAATGCAAGTAAACGGAGTTGTGGTTTTTATGGATTAAAAAACCACTACAATATTTACATTAGATTTCAATGAGTTTTTATATTTGAGGGTTTATGATCTACGTGGAGTAGAAGAAAAAGTTGTCTCCAGTTACTTAGAATCTCGATGGTTAAGCAATAATCACTGCTAGATTCTTAAAGGGAAGTGTATCAATGTTGGGCTCACATGAACTTTTACTTTAGATTACTTCCATGGTGGAAAATAATTGTTTGTCATAAGGAATTGTAAAACGGCAAGTGTGGATTTGGCACAGTTTCCTTGGTTAATACTCTTGGCGACATCCCTATATAATTTGTATGTACATGTAATGTGCAGAAAGTATATATATATATATTTTTTTAACTTGCAGACACTTCCTTACTCAGACCGTAGGTGAAATGTGTAGTTGTGCAGACAGTCCTTTGTTCAGACCATAACCACCTTAAGTATGGCGAGAGTGCTGTGACGCATTTCTCAGATAAATATTGATGGCGACAAGAAATATTTTCTTTTGCACATCCTATCGTGTACTTTCCATGACCTACAGCATGTAATTAAGCTTGAGTGCTTTGTTGTTACCGTGGCAGGCCCATTTTTTCTTTATTCAGAGGAGGCAAAGTGAAACTGAGTAAAGGAACTACTGAGACGTATCAAACATTTTTTATTTTAATTGCCTACAAATAGGGTGGCAACTGGGGTGGCAAGGCTTTTTTCGGGGGTGGCAGCTGCCACCCTGTGAGTCTACATTAGATGGAGAAAAGACATTTACCGCATCCTTTACTGAGGGCTGCATGTCAATATAATGCACACAATCACACCCTGCAGAATCATAATCACACTTGGATAAAGGCAATGGCTGATCTGTTATCCAAAAAAAGTGATCATTCACTTTTTTTGGACGACTTTTAGAAATGGCCTGACTAATTTTCATTTTGAATCAACGAAAAATAGAACTGCCAAAGGTTGGTGAGTGGTAGTGCTGGGCTGTGTTCCAAATGTGATCTCTAAATGCTAAGGAAAGGTGCTTCAATGCTTCCTTTTGTACCTCCTTTAGCATAGGATACACTGGGCCTTCCTTTACCAAAGGAAAAGATGGTGGCGTCCCGCAATTCCTTGCGGAATTGCAGGAACATTTAAGTCACTCACCATTTGGCTGTTCACCTAAACTACCGATTATCATGTAAACAATAACGCAGCTGTTCATAGTGTAAACAATAACACTAATTGGGATTCATGTATTAGTTGACAGGATGATTAGTGTGAGTAATGAATGGAGCAAGGAATGTAAAAAATCCAGTCCTCTGCAACAAGACTTCTCAAGAAATTATTAACGAGCAGATTCAAAGTTTCTAGCAAAAAAGTGTCAAACGGATGCATATCTGCTGTGAAATGTATAAAAGAAACGATCTCCTGAAGCGCCTATCAAAATGGAGTCTGAGGAAGTCAAACCAAGACTTTGGTTTTTCATTTATGCCAAATGTAACCATGAGTTTGTTTTTCTTATAGGTCTAGAGCAGCACTGCAGTTCTCCAAACCATGGCCCTGCACCTTACTTCACGCCCATACCCATACAGTCATCTGACCGCAAGGAGAAGGTAGACATACTGGAGCTGCTCAACAAGGCCAAAATAGATCTGAAGCCCCTTCTCTCCACTCTGACCGTCAACAAAGCACGACTACGTGAGAGCAGTGGGTGCCACTTCAATTATGACTATAAAAAGCTCCTAATTGTTTTCTGATTTATTTTTTTTTCCTATGCATTTTGTAGTCAATGTTTTTATTGAAAGTTTTACTGATTTCCCAGCTCACTCAGGAGTAGTGTTGTCCCTTGAGGAGGTGGAGGGGGGGATGAAGGGCATGAAGCTGCAGTCTGGGCCGCAGGCTCGAAGGGTTCCCCAGCAAGCCAGAGGAGATGGCACACCCTTCATGGCGGAACACCTGGAGGAAGCCTTGACTGGTGGTTCCAGTGCCCGGCCGCGCTCTCGTGACCCTGACATGTCTGCCTTTAATAAGCTTGTTAGCAGCATGAAGGCAAGCGGAACTTTGCCAACTTGTCCCAAAGGTGGCACTAACAATGTAAGTCTATTCCTCATGAGTTACTGTAAGTGTTTTCACATGGCCTTCAACCATTATTTACTTTCACAAAGGACACCTTTATCCTTAGCACTTATATTTTGATGTGCTTGTGATGGTCTGTCAAATTTCAGTTGACTGCATTCAACTGTTAAATGCCTAGTTTGATGCTTTGCCTCTTGGAAATGTATTTTACCTGCCTCTATCTACCAACAGCACCCTTCAGACCCTGCTGTGGTGAGACTGTCTGAAGTTCCCCCACCTGCTCAACACCAGAAGAACATATTTAATGTATGATTAGTATTCTTTCTAGTGCTATCGATCATTGGCCTCACAAAGCCAGCCTACATCTCATAGTTCACCCCCCGTTTTCAATCATTACATCTGGAATAGGGTTGCCTAATTCCCGAATCTGACCCTTTTTAAATCCCGGGATTATAGAGCCCCTTTCCGGGATTCCCGTAGAAACCGGAAGTGCCTTTTAATACTAATTTAATGCTAGGCCTATATAAATAAATGCAACAGAACGCTATTTTATCGAATACAAATGTTTTATTTCTATGAAGAACATGCAGCAATTCTATTGATTCTCATGAAGAAAAAAAAAACAACGATCTTCGTTACATTCTGTAGCGGCCAGGGGGGGCGGGGCCACCACATGGCCGCGCAGATGACGTGAGGGGCCGGAGGGATTATGAGGAATGTTATGTATGGGAAATGTATTATGAGAAAGCACATTGGCGTAGAATGTAGTGGGGATGCTGGGGACATGTCCCCACCAATGTCCAGCGATATCCACCCCCTCCCTCCCGGATCAGAACCGCGTATTAACGGATTCATGTCCAAAATAACAATCCGTCCTTGTGAAAGCACAATAAAAGGTAGACACTCTGGGTGGTGTCTGGGCCACAGAGCAACAATACAACTACACTCCGCGTCTCGTCTCTTCAGCTCCTCCGTGGTGTTCGCAACAATTCGTTACATCCGCCCAAGTGATTATTTTTAGATCTTCTAAAGGTAGTTCGTATGCCTGCCTATCTAAACAAGAAAATATTTGCACAATATATTGAGTATGTATTATTAGTTTAGGCTACTATTAATGCAACAGTTATAAAAAGTTAACAAATACCCTCTCCAAAAAAAAAATACCGGGACCCGTTGCTAATTCCCGATACTAAAGGAACTGAAGATTTCCCGGGGATCCCGGCGAGCAACCCTAATCTGGAACCAACCCCCAACACGGGCAGCTTGAACAAAATTCAGTTGACCAGTCGGTGAACAGTGCTGTTTTGGAGATTTCATTGGTATAATGTGTATGCTGTTGGAATTACATTTAATTTTTTTGTATAATTAAAAATGGTACTTGTAACATTAGCAGCTGTGTACTTTCGAAAAGCTGCACCATTTGAAGTAATATTGATTGCGGGATGAGACTAGCTGAATATAATCCAATCAGCTGCAGAGTAGGTTGATGACCTCAAACATTCCCGCTATCAGACTTTCCAGGCCTAGTGAGCAAAGCGAATACGATTTGGCTCTGGTCTGAGGCTAATGGATCATGTTGTCAAATAACATGTTACAGATGGGTTGTAGGTTTTGTCTTTTGGTTTGACTTGAGACCTAATTTGGATCACACCAGTCTGATCTTTTTAATGATGCGTCTGCTGCAGGAACTCCTCGGTGGCCAGTGTCGTCCTCGCACTAGCTCGCCCACATTACTTGGAGGCCTGCTAGGTTCCGATGCCCCAAACCCTGCTCCCCTACACAGCCTCCTGTCAAAGGGCCCATCCCCACCCATGTTTCCACAGAGAGCCCCTTCACCTCACTACTTTCATGGACATTTGCAGCCTCCAGCAGGTAAATCTATCAATGGTAAGCTATGTTAATGTTCTAACTTTTTCCCCCTTCATGAATATTAAGGTTCATCCCTTTTTCCTAAATGTTTTACTGGCACAGGCCAACGCATTGTGTGCATTGACAGATTTCTCCTATTTGTTTGCAAGAGTTTCCTGTTGGGCCTCAGTCTTCGCTGGCAGAGCAGTTTACAGATTTGCATGGGTCAATCAGCCCAGGCCCCAGCACACAGCAGCAGGTGATTTCTAGAGCCATACAGCGAGTCTACTGTTGCTGTATTCATATTCCCCACCTCTGTCGTCTTAACTGCTGTTTGGTGTTTGTGCAGATGAGGGCCCTATCTATGGCAGTGAACCAGGTGGACCTGGAAGCACTGGCCTACCAACAGGACCTTGGCATACATGCCCACCACCATTACCAGCAAGGTTACAATAAGCAAACACAGGACAAATCCTACAGGAATAGGTACATTAAATTCTAATTCTAAGCGTGCACACACACACTGTTCACCTTTTTCCATGCTCAAATGTTGCAGATTCCTCAGGCGTTTCCTTACAATTAGCTGAAAACTCTAAATTCAGTGAGGGTTCATTGAGCTATTATGCACTCATCTGATGCACCTGTACAAAAGAAGCGATCATTTGTGAAACGGGCATTTTAAAAGCTTTTTGTGGTCATGGCTTCATGACAGTATGCCAAAAGTAATGTCCCTCCAAACTACAGGCAACCACGAACAAATCATTCCCCAGGGCCCAGCTCTCACTCAGCTGATCGAAACTCTCCAGGAAATGCAGTCACTAGCATGGTGAGCTAACTGGACTGATCATTGTACACTATGTAAAGGCTTAAAGTTAATTTCTATTGCCCTCTTGTGAATGTACTGGGCAACTGCTTAATTTTCAACAGACGAATGCTCCTGAACCACATACTGCACTAGGGCTTCTAACATGTTTTGGCTTGTGTTTCTGATCACCCACCTGGAGTAATGTCTGTACTTCTGTTTTAGATATCTGCATCGTTCACACCCACATCGGTGATTCGCAAAATGTATGAGACAAAAGAAAAGACAAGAGATGACTCAGGAAGTCGGCCAGATGGCAAGGAGGCGATTCACTCTCAATATGGTATACAACATGAATACACTTTATACCGTGGGATTTCTTGCAAAGCAATTGCATCAACTAAAGTGATGTTAACTTTATGCGTTTTTATTTCTGAAATAGATGGGAGTTCCCTAAATCAGTGTCTAGAAACAATGTCTGGAAGTGGTTCTCAGCCTGGCGGTTTGAAGGCCGGCTTACAGAACATGCCCAGCAAGGACAATGAGCGCCTCAGGCCAGACTTGGCCAGCCACCATGCACCTCCCATGATTTCCTCTGGGCCCGGATCGGCCTTCCCTCGTCCCATGTACCCAGTTCCACTGCTCTCTCACCTGCCCATGGTGCGTCCTCCTCCTCCTCAGCTCCATCCCAGTGTTGTGCAGCGAATGCTGGCGCAAGGTATCCAGCCCCAACAACTAGGACCCGCCCTGCTGCAATCTGGTTGGTATTATTTCTTGTCCTGCAGTCTGTTCTGCTTTGTTTGTATGGCTTCATGAGCACTATTCTCAACATCTCCTTGATGGAAGGTTTTCTTTTGCAACAGGCATGTTTCCACCACATGTGGACCTTGCACAGCTCCAAGGTTTGCCTCCTGCCCTGCTTGGTCCACCACTGTACCCTCTAGGTGCAACGGGACATCCCCTTCTACCTCCCAGAGCAAATGCTCAGATGCAGCTAGCAGTAATGCAGCAACAACTCCACCAACAGCGACCAGGTAAATGGTCATTATTGGACATGATTGGCTTAACATATATGATTGTGCCAGTGTTAAACGTCTAGTTTGTATTGGCAAATTGTGGTTTAAAGGTGTACTCTAAACATTTCTCAACATACCTTTCCTAGCATAGGGTTAAGCTAGGGCCCACTTAAATAACCCCTTTGTGAAATTGTGGTTGAGGACATGGCAGAAGTGCTGCTCGGAGCGTTCGACTTATGCGCTTTGTCATGTTCATTCTTTATTATTCTCCGCAAACTCATCGCATGGACATTTGTATGTTTTCTATCATGCACATTCATTACCCATGTGTAGTTAAGAATTAAATTATTTATACACTAATTTTTTATTGTTTGCAGGAGTAGGAGTATTATTTCATATGCGATCCTTGCTATAATTGCTAGTATTTATTATACATATCTAGCCATATCAATCACGCAATAATTGGTCTAGTTCACTTCACTTTAAAGGGACATGAACATTTCACTTCCCGTCCTTGTCACAGCATTGCACCGGATTATGCAATCTAATTAAAAGGATGGCTATTTTAACATGTTCACGTAGTACTATGTCGTATAGAACTGTATCAAGTTCCACGGTATTGATACTATATTATAATCAAGTTTTGCACATTATTTGAGTTGTCTGGTTAAGCTTGGGATTCGTCCATTGCTTTAGAATCATTTGGTTTAACTTGGGGTTGGAGCTAACCCAATGTGTAAAGCTATGGTTTGTTTGAAATTTCAGTAGTGATTCGGGTCCTGAGTTTGACTGTTAGGCCAGTGTTCATATCAGCCTTTTACCTTTGACATTTGGTAGTCAGTCATGTGAGTTTTTGTCAGTGGCCAGCATTTTGAAATGCAAAGCCCCTTTGAACGCATGTTTCAGCAAATTTTACTCTAGCACTCACGACACACAATTTTCTAGTCAAATTTGCCCTTCTGTGTGTATATAGATATTGCTCTGTATCTCTATAAAACTCGATCTGCAAATCTATAAATCGATGGATATTCATGTATAATATGAAGTGTTCATTTTTGCTATGGGACTTGGAATACATTTCTTTGCATGAGATTTTGAGTGACTATATTTCGTCTCATTACTGTTAAAATAAAAGCCTTCTTATTCCTTTGCAGTACATCCAGGAGCTGGGGTCTCGCAGTCGCAGAACCATGGCCCCCACCGGACAAACCCTCAGAGGCATGGCGGAAGCCCCCCCCTCGACCTGACAAAGTGGTTTGGCTCAGACGTGCTTCAGCAGCCCCTTCCCTCCATGCCTGCAAAGGTCATTAGTGTGGATGAACTTGAGTTTCACCCGTGAAGGCTTAAAACCTGACTCTGGGTCACAAGATTTCCTTTCCATCACCACCTCCCCATTATTGGGATAAAATGTGAACTTTAATTTGAAAGACGGTGCAGACAGTTTGTCTGACCTTGCCTTGTCTTCATCCTTGAAGTCACTTTGATTTCGGAGAAGCCTTTGTGGTGAAGTTATGGTGAATTGCTTTTGTGGATTTTTTTTTTTTCCTTTGTATTTTACTTGCAGTAAATGTATAGACCCTAAATTGTACAAATGGTAAACATATTCTCCCTCTGTGTGTATATATAGCTATGGTTTCTTGGGAGAGGGAAGATTAAGCTATCCATAGTCTGATTAAAAGCAGAGACGAAATTGAGCCCTCCATAGATGGTAGCGTTCCTATTGTCTTGGCGTAATGTCCTCCACTCCCAGCTACACTGTAAGGGCTACTGAAAGTGTTTCATAGTGGTGTGACTCCGGGTGTACTCTAAATTGTCCTTAAGTACATGGTGTGGCCCCTAATCTAGATGTGACTGACTGAAGCAATTCTGGAAGTGTGGGGGAAGTGGCAAATGTTGGTGTGCCTTTTCTTACTTTTTTTCTTTTTAACTTGCACCCTCTCATCCAATTTGTCAATGGGGGAGAAGCACTGCTCTAAATCATGTTATTGTATTTCTTTTGGAGGGGGTGGCAGGGATTCAGTTTATGCGTCTGTGCTGTTAAATTATAGGAGCACAATAGTTCATAAATAAAAAGTTCAGTAAAACTCAATTGGTGTCTGTTACAATGTGTACAGCAGTTTGAGAGTCAGTCTTTCAAATTTCAAATGTGGTAAATGTCAACTTATAACTAATGCCAGGAGCAAATCCACCATGACTACATATTAAATGTAGTGCGTTTCATTTGTAGATTTATGCTTTGGTGGTGTATTGGCATTACTCAAATGGCCTGTTCACAGTATGCAGTTTTTAAAATTGACAACTGTCTACAACGGACATTACCATGTTGGATGTAAATGCAATATGAATGGTTGCATAGCTGTCAAACAGCTCTGTATGACGTGTGGGCAGGATGTTGGATCGGGAAGAGTTTGGTTTACAGACCACGTCCAGGGATTTCTTTATGTAAAGACTTTCCATTAAAATGTACATCTAAAGATACCCTTACAACCATGCGGTTGTCAGGGGAATAGAGGTTAAAGTTCACAGGAAGCTGGGGGGCTGCCATTTTTACCCCGTCGCTGCTAACGTTTAGATGCTAAATCGTCGATGGGGACTGGAATGCACGGTTAGCTTGCTGAGCTATTGTCTCGTTTGTTTTTCTCCGCACCGTTGTAAATACCAATGATATTGGATGAATTCGATATGGAGAAAGTAGTGGAACAGCCTTGGGATTCCTCGTATACCTATCAGGTGACCCAGCACAGTGTCGAGATGCTTCATAACCTCAACGTACAGAGGAAAGATGGAGGCAGGTTCTGCGATGTGGTCCTTCGCGTCGGCGAAGAGAGCTTCCCTGCCCACAAAGCCGTGCTTGCCGCATGCAGTGAGTATTTTGAGTCGGTGTTTAGTCGTCAACCAGAAAGCGAAGGCGATGCCAAGGAACTAGAAATGCACACGATTAGTCCGAAAGTTTTTAGAGACATTTTGGACTTCGCCTATACCTCCAAAATTGTAGTACGGCTGGAATGTTTCCCTGAGTTGATGACAGCTGCCAAGTTTCTTCTCATGCGGTCGGTTATTGAGATATGCCAAGAGGTAATAAAACAATCTAACGTACAAATTCTCGTTCCGACTTCACGAGGGGGAGAGGCTAGTCTGTTTCAGGCCACGGGGGCTTCGGAATTGGAGTTTCAACTCGCACAGCAGGATGTGGTGAATGGGACCGGCGCGATTGCGAACGGTTTGCCTTTTGCAAACAACGGACATGTGGATGGAAATCAAACCACCACGGAATCATCAATGCCAGACATGCATCCCGTCGAAGCAGTATCCGTGACCCCTTTGTCGGAAGTGTCAGGAAGCCCATTTCAAGACACTGGCTCACCGGGGTCTAAGAGAAACAGAGGCAGACCAAAGAAAGCGACGGCAAAGGAACCTACACACTTCAATGACATAACCGCTCAAAACAATGGATTATTTCCCTGTGGGTCGTGTGGGAAAGCCTTTACAGAGGCCTCACGGTTGAAACATCACGATGCGCAGCATGGAGCATCCAATGCCGTCCTAAACAATGCCAGTGAAAGCCTTTCTCCAGAAGGTGATGCTCGTTTAATGTCACTCGCTCAACCATGTGTAGTGGAGAACGGTGTGGTACCGCACGGAGGAGTCGCACCGGAGTCGAACCGCAAGCGGGAAAGGGTCAGACGACACGTTGGCTGTGACATTTGTGGAAAAGTTTTCCGAGACGTTTATCACCTAAACCGACACAAGCTCTCTCATTCCGGAGAAAAGCCGTACGAATGCCTCATATGTGGACTGCGTTTCAAACGAAAGGACAGGATGTCGTACCACGTTCGTTCACACGACGGATCGGTGGGGAAACCATATGTGTGTCAAAGCTGCGGAAAGGGTTTTTCGAGGTGAGTTATGTTCAAATCAATCACCTGGTATACAGTACAACTACAATGATGGAGGAAGAACTCAGTGTCACTCAGCCCATGTATCACTATATATCCTAATGTAATATACAGGGTCATCAACTGTACAGAACGAATTTCTAGGTGTTAAATACATTAACTTGCTAAGAAGAAAGTATCAACACATTTGGTAGAAACTGTGATACATGTGACGTACATATGATGAAGTGAAAGTAGGCTAATTTTCTTCCAACACGCAAGTCCATTTAGTTCAGGTCCAAATTATCCGACTTGGATTAGTGTGCCTGTGCCATACCACCACAATTGACTGGACATATAAATTGTCCTCTTGGCTCAACAGCTATAACCTTCGGATCCTGCAGGTGCATGCTTGGTGTATGTTGTATGCTTGTTCTATTAACCTTGCAATTATGAATGCTTCTTATCTTTGTGCCACAGCGATATATTGATGTCTTTTTCAACAAATGTACTCTTTATACGTCGCTTTGGATAAAAGTGTCTGCCAAATGCCCTAAATCAGGGGTGTCCAAACTTTTTTCACTGAGGGCCACATACAGAAAAATACACAAAGGGCTGGGCCACTCACTATAGGTGGGGTATATCGCCTCACCTCTAGTGTATTAAAGTTCGCAAAATCAATCAAATGTAGATAAATTGTGCTTGATAATTGAATATGCTTAAAGAAAAAAAACAGCCTACATCAGTTTTCCATTAATGGGTTTTTATTTATTTTGTTACAAAAATGGTTGACTACACATTCTCAAAACAGCAGCCTCAGATTGCTTCTTAGTCAGGATAGTGATCAGCTTCACAGCCCTGTATAAAGGGGGGGGGGGGGGGAATAAGGGGAATGGGTATATTTCAAACTTGTTATGCAAATAAGTTATTGGGCTTGTTAACACAACCACTAACGTTTTTTAGAAAATGCTATCAACATTAATTGACTCAATTTATTAAGTAATTGGGCTTATTAATGCATGAATAGGCTACTGCGTAGTATATTTTTAACTCGCCTATAAGGGAACAGCGTTGCACTCAGTGGGAGCAGTCATGCTGAGCTTTGGAGTGAAGGATGGCTGGCAGGTCAGGAATAAGTTTGGTGGTTGAGATGCGAAGGATCGGTCGTTTTGGTTCTCAATCTGCTTTTGTTCAAAGTTAACAGAGAAAATGTTTGCTCACATACTGTATGTATGTTGAGCTGAACAGACATCATAATTTTTGCGTGGCGTCTCATCAGAGGAAACTTGGCCTTTTCCAAGCTCTGGTAGATGTCAGTTAGGGAGAGAAGCTGATGTTGATTTTGCAGAGAATTATCACATTGCATTTCGATAAGTTCTAATTGTAGACTCTCTTCCACTTCTTCTGCATCCACCATGAAGGGATTCGAGAACAGCTTGATTTCTTTCTCAGTGTTAGAAAAATGTTGGCAGCGATGACTGAATTCTGTCATGAGAGATGTGATCACAGACACATATTTCCCCTTTTTAGCAGAAATATTGGCCTTTGGAAAAGCATTGTTGATTTCGGACAGCGTGGGGAAGTGTGAAGTTGTGTCTCAAAGAGACAGCGCTTCACTCAGAATGCTTTCATGTGTGCATAAAGTTGTGGTACAAGCTGGTCTTTGCCTTGTAGGCTCTTGTTCAGTGTGTTAAGATGATCATTAAGATTAACTAAAAAAGCCAGCTCTGCCAACCATAGAGGGTCACTCAGCTCATGAAAAGGTCGGTACGTACTGTATCTTTCAAAAACTGATCGATTTCTGATCTCAGGGAATAAAACTGCTTCAGCACGGAGCCGCGACTTAGCCAGCGCACATCAGAATGGTATCAGCTAGGAAAGCTTGAAATTCTCTGTGGTAGAGCCCTCGTGCTCAAATTATGTTGACAGTTTTAACAACAGTGTTCATCACATCGCCAAGCTGGACTGTCTTGACACAGAGGGCTTCTTGGTGGATGATACAGTGCATTTTAACAGCTGCACCTCCAGTCTCATGCACCTTGGCGCACACCATAGAGGCCATTCCTTTGCGCTCGCCTGTCATTGCTGGAGCCCCATCCGTTGCAACTCCACACAGCTTGTCCCATTTAAGTCCCATCTTGACAATTGCATCTGACGTAGCTTCAAAAATGGCTTTACCTGTCGTTGTGCCCTTTAGACTCCTAGGATCAAGCAGCTCCTCCGTAACGCAAAAGTTATCGTCAACTCCCCGCACATTTTTTTTACAGCTGTGCGGTGTCTGTGGCATCTGTACTTTCATCACATGCAATCGAATAAAAATCAAAAGCACAAGCTTTATCTGACACTTGCTGTTTTACGTTAGCTGACAAGTCTTCGATTCGCTGCACAACTGCGTTTCTGGACATGCTCACGTTGTTGAATTCCTGCATTTTCTCTGGGCACATTATTCCTGCAACTTCAGTGAGACACTGTTTTATGAAGTCACCATCTGAGAAAGGTTTCCTGTGTCGAGCAATGAGTTGAGCTACCTTGTAACTGGCTATTGTGGCATTTTCTTGTTTTGTTAGCACAGAAAAAATGCTGTTGTTGAGCCAGCAGGCTAGCTGTCATTTGCTTAACTTTCTGTTCCTGCTCGGCACCAGTGTAGGATGTGTAGGTCTGATGTTTGGTTTCATAGTGTCATCGTACATTATAGTCTTTCATCACTGCAACAGCTTCATTGCAAATCAAACACACACTTCCCCTTGTATTCTGTGAAGAAATATTCATTTTCTGAACTCACTCGCTATTTTGCGTTTCTTAGATTCTGCCATGTTTGGTCGGTCACCTGTAGCAACGTTTTGCTTTGATTGAAGCTGCCTTTTCAAGACAGTAGCTCCACCTAGTGTTAAAACTGAGAAGTACAATACAGTAAAGCGCAAGTTTTATGTGTCCATCACATTTTCAGAATTAGCTGCGGGCCAATTAAAAATGGACCACGGGCGGCAGTTGGCTGTAGTTTGGACACCCCTGCCCTAAATGTAAGTAACCATAAATCAGCCTTAATGCGTCCATACTTAAGGCTGATTCATGCTTGGGCTCAGGCTTTTTAAAAGTGTCGCTCAACACTTTTTTTTTTCATGTCGCGTACCTGGAGAATTTTCTTTTGTCGCGGACGTCGTCAATTTTGTCGCGCAATGTGATTGGGTAGTTTTCTAATGTCGCCAGGGATTTTTTTTGGTTCTATTTCATGTAGGCTACGCCCTCTAGGTTTGCCTTATGGGATTGTCCCGTGCGCGTACCACATGTACTGAAAAATTTCAACAATGTATCGTGGGCCCTGCCCACATTCCCCACGTCACCATGTGTATATAATGCCGAGTCGGCCAGTGCTCGTCCTCCCTTTTATTTCAGCAATGAAAGATTCCTAAACGCGATGACTTACTTTATCTATCAAGATTGGCGACGGAGCAGACCGCACACCACAAACGATCCTTTTCCGGACCAATATGTGTTTCCTGTCCAGCGGCGCTCCCCTGATGATCAGCACACCTAAGAAGCCTGTTGCTTGGGGCTGAGCACGTCACGTGGTCTGTAATCTGCACCGCTGCTACGCTGCCTTACGAAGACAATGGACCTCATTCTCGAACGCAGTTAAGAAAAAGTGAAGAAGAAGAGGTGAAGAGGTGTACGAGCACGCGCATTCCATTTAAGAATGAGTGGCATTCCTCATCGGGGGAGCACAGCTAAGAACACTTTGGCGGTTTAAGAACACATTTCCATGCGTTCATGAATCCGGTGGGCAGATTTCTTAAGTTTGTTCTTACGAAGTTTGTAAGAAGATATTTAAGAAGACACTTAAGGAAATGTTCGAGAATGAGGTCCATTGTTCTTTGCCGATAATCCACACCGGTTCGCAGACCTCTTGAGAGATCATCAAAGAGACTGCGTCCATATTGGGTGTTGCCACGCCACCGAAGCCTAGGGCTGGGCGATATGGCTGAAAACTGTATCACGATATAAGTGTTTCATATCGGTCGATATCGATAATTATTGATAATTTCTATGACCTATTTAAAATAAGGACCAGGAGAAAAATATACTAAATTTAAACATTTTTATTTTAAACTTAACCTTCCTCTGATTGACAGGGAAAAGGAATGTAAACACAACCAAAAACTCAAATAAATATAAACATAACTCTGAATGAAAATCACAATGACAACTTAACAATTATTAACAATAAAGTTCTTAACAAAAATAAAGTGTGACAATAACATGTGCAAACTTAAGTGTTAAATGTAAACATAGAGAAACCTGAGAAGAACTATCTTCATATATATTTGTTATTGCAAGTTTAGTGCAAAAAAGTTCACCCTCTGGTGAATATTTTTTTAAATATATGCAGTGTTTAGTAAACATAGAAGTAAAACTGAGGTAGACTTAGACTTTACATCTGTAACAACTATTCAAGTATATTTTCACTCTAGGTTTTGTGCTAGGAACACCAGCTGGTTGACCTTCTCTGGTTTTAAAGCTGCCCTGGTGCATGTAACAATATTACCCCCAGTACTAAAAATTCTTTCTGAGGGGGTACTGGTGGCTGGGATGCACAAGTACTTTTTTGCCAGCTGAGACAATCTGGGGAAGTTGTGTTCATGGAGCCTCCACCAGTCCAGGGGTTCAGACTCACTGTCTGCATCAGGGCACATCAGGTACCTTTCCAGCTCACTCTCCACTTTTTGTTCATCAGTGAGAGGCAAGTCATCTTCTTCTTGACTCTGCTTTTTGAAGAAGCTCCCCAATGACTTGCGTTGCTTCTTCTTCAGTGTAGAGGTGGTTCAGTGGCAGCCGCAGCTCCTCCTTCTGCACCTTGGTCTGCTGCTCCCTCAGAAGCCCCTGCCTGTGACTGGCCTTGGCCTTCATTCACTACCTCAGACACTGCTCTCATTTTAATGGCCCCTACCTTCTCTGGTCTGATGTATTGGACTTTAAACCTGGGGTCCATCAAGGTAGCCATGTCAAGGAGATCATCTGTGTCAGGGCCAGCATATTTATCATCAAGATATGTCATTATTTTCGTCTTCATCTCTTTTGTGAGCTGAGTGTCCCCCTCATTTACTTTAAGCAAATTGGAGCGGAACAGGTGGAGCACAGGCTTCACATATGAGACTGTCACATATGACTCCCCAGAAAGGGAGTCTGTGAACTCCAGGAGAGGAGTTAAGGCCGCATTCATTGACTCAAGGACATCAATGTCCTGCCACGTTGGGATCAGGTGCCTGTTGTACTTCAGTGATGGCCTTTTGTTGCTCTAGGAAACTTGCCACCATCTTCTGTCTTGAGCCCCACCTGGTTAGTGACTCTGTGACCAGCTGGTGTGTGGGAAGATGGAGACGTTGCTGTGCTTTGGAGAGCGCACTCTTTTTCTTCCATGAGTAAGAAAAGGCAGAGACCACTTTCTTGCAAACACCTACAGCCCTGTCCACTCTTTTATCCTTTCCTGCGGCACCTGCAGAAAAACAATGACACATGACAGCGTAAATTACAATACAGATAATAAATGAGGTTGAGTCAGTCAGTAAGTCAGTGTAAAGCTGCTTTCATGGATAATAATAATAATAATAACTATCATTATTATAATAATAATTATATAATCTCAATGTATTGGCTAATAAAATCAATACAGGAACCAACATGGATGAGTACCATCAAAATGACAATGCTACTCACCAATAGCAGAATGCAAACGATGGCCAAAACACTGTAGCCGGGTCCAGTTGTTCAGTGAAGTCGCCTTCACTACATTTGCCCCACTGTCTGTGGTGATGCACACCATTTTGTCTTCAATTAGAGTCCAGGACAACAGTGCCTCCTTCAAGCCTTCTGCTATAATTTCTCCTGTGTGATCGTCAGGGAAATATGCTGTTTCGAGGCATCTGGCTTTCAGATTCCATTCGTGGTCTATGAAATGAATGGTCAAGCTAATGTATGGCTCTGAAGTATGGCTTGACCACAGGTCAGAGGTTGTGGCAAAGTACCTGGCTGACAAGATTTCTTGTTGCACAGATTCTTTGCACATCAGATACAGTTTGGGAATGGCAGTCTTACTTTCGCCCTGGAATCACATAGCGTGGGTCAAGCACGTGAAGGAGATTTTTATAACCGGGCTTCTCGACGGTACTGAGCGGAAGCATATCCTTAGCTATGTGATATGCCACTGCTTGGGTTATGTCTTTGTAGCGTTTGGATGCTTTGTCATAAGGCACTGATGCTGAGTACCTCTCCATGGTGGTCTGCTGCTGCTTTTGTGGTGTTGCATTTGCAGATGTTGTTGGCCGTTGTCGGATATGGCTGTGCTCCAAAGGGTGAGAGCGGCTAAGGTGGTAAAACAAGTTGGTTGTATTACCAGTCTTGGCGGGGATGATGGTCTTACATAATTTGCAGACGACATTGGTCTGACTACGATCTGATTTATAAAACCCAAAAAACTGCCATACTGGCGAGCTGACCTTTCCATTTTTTTCGACAATTTCCTCTCTCGCTGCGGCACTCATCGTTCTCTTCGCACTCCACGCTGTTTCTGCTATTCAAGAAACAAACACGAACATGAGACAACGAGACGGCGCAACCAAACTTGATACTGGTACATGATTGGCTGTTAGCGTGTCACTCCATACGTTGCCGGGTACCGGAGGACAAGTGCCTTTGTTCATGCAACCAACCTTGCTTCGCAACCTCTGGTTCAAAGCGGAGCTAGCTCCGCTTTCTTCCAACGAGGAAAACAAAATATCGAAACGTTCTATCGAACGCATTTTCTATCGATATTGATTACGTGTCTATCGCGATACATATCGTTATTGTTTTATCGCCCAGCCCTACCGAAGCCTCCATTCCGGACTCCAGCCTCACACTCCATGTGTGGGCAGTGGCGGGATGGATGGGTGCGCTACGCCGTGCCTAGCCTGATGACCACCGCCTAGTGAGCGGCGCCTCGTCACGTGCTACGGACCCGCCGGCATTTCCCTACTCGCGGACACTCCTCCCCCCCCCCCCCCCCCCCCCTCCCCTCTGCGCTTTCGAGCACCCCCTTGGGTCACACTGGATGTGACGGCGGTAGGGGCCGAGGTGACCAGCGCTCCTCAGCTGTCTGCACGCCCTCTCTCAAAGCACTGCGTTTTGGAGAGAGTGATGCGTTTTACCGACATGGTTTACCGACATGGTTGGACAGCACACTGAGGTGGGGACATCCCACTCAGTTCAAACGCCGTTCATGGGGCTGGTGGAGACAGCACATGGACCATGTTGCGAGCATGGCTCTCAGCAGAGGTCTCTCGCCTCTTGGAGAAGGGGGCCGTCACGGTCGTCCCTCCTCCCGAGTCGTGTCAGGGGGTTTACTGTTGCTATTTCAGGTTCCCAAAAAGTCATGGGAGATGAGACCCATCCTGGATCTCTGCAGAATCAACAAGTCAGTCACATCTGGAAAATTCCGGATGCTCATGGTCAGAGCTTTGCTCCGACCCGTGAGAGAGAACGATTTGTTCACGTCATTGGACCTCAAGGAAACTTATTTCCACGTTCCTATTCTCAAGGTTCACAGGAAATGTATCCGCTTCGCCTTCATGGGTTGTGATTGGTGATTGGTGATCTGTGATTGGCTGTACGAGCACCTGTGTCTGCCGTTCGGTTATGCCCTAGCCCCACACACTTTCTTGAAGTGCGTGGAGGAACCTCAAGACGCGTGAACCTGTCACTCGAGTGCTCACGTCATGTTGGGACATTCCTTCCGTGTTGCGTGGGTTATGTCGGGCTGTGTCGGGCTCCTTTGGATGCTTTGTCTTTTAAGACGGCGCTTTAACTGGCCTTGGTGTCTGCCAAGTGTGCCGGTGAGCTGACCGATCTGTCTGTCTGAGTTACCTTCTGTTACTTAACGGTGACAACTCCTTTGCACTGATAAGACCTAACCCAATGTTCCTCCCTATGAACATCGATAGTTCTTTACGGTCGAGGGATGTTGTGCTGAAGGCTTTCCATCCCCCTCCTCATGCCAGTAGGCTGAGGAATCTGCTGTGCCCGGTTCAGGCGCTGGCGATGTATGTGCAGTGCTCTGCGGCTTTCAGGTCCATGCAACAGCTGTTTGTGTGTTATAGCAACGCTGCCAGGGGCCGCGCTCTCTCTAAGCAGTGGCTGTCTCACTGGTTGTGTCAGGCTATTTGCTTAGCATACACTCAGCAGGGGTTGGCTCCTCCTTTGGGGGTTAGAGCCCATTCTACCTGGAGTGTAGCCGTAGCCACGGATGTGCTCGGAGCCGTCGCAGTGGAAGACATTTCCGCCGTGGTGTCATGGTCTTCTCCCAGCCCCTTTGTCCGCTTTTACTTGCTGGACATGACCAGGGGGTCTATTTGACACTCTGCTGGAGCTGCAGCTCTTAACTCCTGACACGGTGTGAGCATAGGCTTGCTACTCAGCGCCGTTACGATTCGTAATGTTGCTTTCCACATCAACCTATCCTCACTGTTTTTCAGTGGTTCCTCGGTGTTGCGTTGGAATTTAAATTGACCGTATTCTTCACTATGGTTACGTATTGTAACCGGTGTCATGAATGTCCTGTCCACTGATCGTAGCACTGTGTGGCGCTCGCCAGCTTCCGCAAGAGACTCAAGACCCACCTGTTTAGAATTCACCTGGACTCTACATAACCCCCCCAGCACTAACCTGCGTGTTTATATGTCTTAACATTTATTAATGGCACTTAGCATTGTTGTTCGTTCTCAGATGTTGTATCATGCTTAGAATTGCACGCCTGCCCAGCTACTTATGCAGACAACTTGGCAATTATGAAACTCATTCTATTCGTCTCGTAAATAGGAATGCTCGAAAACAGCTCTATTCTTATCTTCAGGTACCACAGTGATATATCGCTGCCTCTCCTTCAACAAATGTACTCTTTGTAAGTCGCTTTGGATAAAAGCGTCTGCCAAATGCCCTAAATGTAAACGTGTGATATCACCCCTGCCTCTGCTCGCTTTGCATCTTATGGTCAGGTTATGTGTGATATCATATGCTTGGATGGAGTTTGTCTATCCTCGCTTATATTTGCTGGCCGGCGCCTACACATTTTGTGTTCGATATACGGCTGCAGTAGCGATAGCCCAGTTGTAGCGTTCTTTATGTAAAGAGGGCTGCTAGGAGGCACTTCTGTGATTGGCTGTCGAGCGGGCTCATTTGCCTTTGTGCCTCTCGCTGTATGCGGACGTAAGAGAAGCCTTTGGCTCTCCTCCGCTAATTATCAGGGCTTCGGGCTGCACCTCTGTGGTGGTTGGCGCATTGGAACCCTATCACTCTGATTCCCTTTCATCTTTTATGGGGTCCATAAATGTGATGGCTGGATCATGGTTATGGACTCTCTCTATCCTCTTACTCGCCCGCCTGCATGTGTAGGAGGAGAATTAGAAGTTTAATATTGTTGTTGTGTGTTACACAGTATGGCAGTATTGAGTCCGGTGTGCCCCGGGGATTTTTTGGTCCAGCAGGGGTACATTCATTGGGCTCCGCTCGCAGCTTCGCCTTAGCCCATAAGGCGAAGCCTAGATGGCGTAGCCTACATGAAATAGTACAATAGTTACAGTGCATCCGGAAAGTATTCACATCGCTTCACTTTTTCCACATTTTGTTATTTTATAGCCTTATTCCAAAATGGATTAAATTCATTTTTTTTCTCAAAATTCTACACACAATACCCCATAATGACAAAGTTTAAGAAAAAAGGTTTTTTTTTTTATTCTTGCTAATTTATTAGCACTTATGTACATAAGTATTCACATCGTATACTCAATACTTTGTTGAAGCACCTTTGACAGCAATTACAGCCTCAATTCTTCTTGAGTATGATTTTTGGGCAGTTTCTCCCATTCTTCTTTGCAGATGTTCTCAAGCTCCATCAGGTTGGATGGGGAGTGTCGGTGCACAGCTATTTTCAGGTCTTTCCAGAGATGTTCAATGGGGTTCAAGTCTGGGCTCTGGCTGGGCCTCTCAAAGACTTGTCCCGAAGCCACTCCTTTGTTATCTTGGCTGTGTGCTTAGGGTCGTTGTCCTGTTGGAAGGTGAACCTTCGCCCCAGTCTGAGGTCCAGAGCGCTCTGGAGCAGGTTTTGATCAAGGATCTCTCTGTACATTGCTGCATTCATCTTTCCCTCGATCCTGACTAGCCTCCCAGTTCCTGCCGCTGAAAAACATCCCCACAGCATAATGCTGCCACCACCATGCTTCACTGTAGGGATGGTATTGGCCAGGTGATGAGCGGTGCCTGGTTTCCTCCAGACATGGCGCTTGGCATTCAGGCCAAAGAATGCAATCTTGGTTTCATCAGACCAGATAATTTTGTTTCTCATGGTCTGAGAGTCCTTTAGGTGCCTTTTGGCAAACTCCAAGCAGGCTGTCATGTGCCTTTTACTGAGGAGTAGCTTCCGTCTGGCCACTCTACCATAAAGGCCTGATTGATGGAGTGCTACAGAGATGGTTGTCCTTCTGGAAGTTTCTCCCATCTCCTCAGAGGAACGCTGGAGCTCTGTCAAAGTGACCATCGGTTTCTTGGTCACTTCCCTGACCAAGGCCCTTCTCCCCCAATTGCTCAGTGTGGCCGGGCGGCCAGCTCTAGGAAGAGTCCTGGTGGTTCCAAACTTCTTCCATTTACGAATGATGGAGACCACTGTGCTCGTTGGGACCTTTAATGCTGCAGACATTTTTCTGTACCGTTCCCCAGATCTGTGCCTCAATACAATCCTGTCTCGGAGGTCTACAGACAATTCCTTTGACTTAATGGCTTGGTTTGTGCTGACATACACTGTCAACTGTGGGACCTTAGGCACAGAGGTGTGTGCCTTTCCAAATCATGTCCAATCAATTGAATTGACCACAGGTGGACTCCAATCAAGTTGTAGAAACATCTCAAGGATGATCAGTGGAAACAGGATGCACCTGAGATCAATTTTGAGTGTGATAGCAAACGATGTGAATACTTATGTCCATGTGATATTGTAGTTTTTTTTATTTTTTAGTAAATGTGTAAAAATTTCACAACTTTTTTCACTTTGTCATTATGGGGTATTGTGTGTAGAATTTAGAGATTTTTTTTTTTATTTAATCCATTTTGGAATAAGGCTATAACATAACAAAATGTGGAAAAAGTGAAGCGATGTAAATACTTTCCGGATGCACTGTATGTTATTATAGCTGTAGTTCTATGATTGTAGGCGTAGCCGTCTCGTTTCCTGCCTGCTGTTCCCTCCATTGCTGAAATAATGCGTGGATGATGAGCGCTGGCGAAGGCGGCCTTATATACGCATGGTGATGTGGAGAATGTGGGCGGAGCCCATGGTACATTGTTGAAAATGTTAAGTGCACGTGGTACGTGCATGGGACAAGCCCGTAAAGCGAAGCATAGACGGCTAAGCCTACAATCATAGAACTAGAGTTATAATAACATAACTATTGTTTTCACTTCCTCATTGGTGTTTTGGTCTGTAACGTAATGTGAAACGTAAATCTGCAGATAGAGAACGGCTGGGGGATAGCCTGGTTACCATGGAAATGACAACCTTTTGCAGAAGCATATATTGAAAACGTTGCACGACACTTCATTTCTGTCGAGCGACACTTTTCAAAAGTGTCGAGCGCCAAAGCATAAGTCAGCCATTTGCCTCGCTCTGCAATTACACTGCCCAGCCGAGGAAATGCGATGCGTAGTTACATTTAGAGGTTGCATTGAGAGGTGCACATCAAGCTAAGGCGTATGGCACGCCGCGACGCATAGCTACGCCATAGGTACGGATGCAGACGTTTAAATTGCGCATTTGTATTTATAGCTCTGTGTTTGACTCACTCTGGAGTCACACCGCCCATAGGAGGAAATGCGATTCTACGAAGCGGACCAATCACAGTGCTTGTGGTCTCCGTTGCTGTGACATGCAGTTAAATTTCTGAAGAGTTCCACGTCAAGCCCTGGCGTAAGCAAGGCGTAGGGTACGTGGCGCCGTAGGTACGCATGCAGAAATCACAATGGCGAATCTTATTATATATTGTTGACTAATGACTATGGTATAAGCGGGATAATCAACTCGTAGGTGTGCATTACACGGTATTAATGCATTTTGCGGGGCAACCAGGGCCTCATTTATCAATGTTGCGTACGAAGAAATCAGTACGTAAACGTGCATACGCAGTTTCTTGGCAGGATTCATCAATTTGTTCTTAGCTCGAAAATGTGCATACATCGGGAGAAATTTCACGCACAGATCTGAGCATGCGTACGCACAGAAATCGTGGAGTGAATGGGAAAATGACCCTATAGGCATTGCAAGTGACCAATAAATGCTGTTGATTCACAATTTGACAATTTATATGATTAAATCGACTATAGCGCATATTGTGAAAGTCTGCTCCAAGATAATTTGAGCCCAGCAAAGAGACTTCTCACTTTGGAAGAAACTGGTGACCCAGAAGGCAAAACTAATTATTAGTAAAACTGGCCATGTTCTGTCCAGTGAATTCACTGGACAGTGCCCTCAGGCCAGCGTTATAAAGTGCACCTTAGGAGAACAAACTATGACTCGAAGTCCTTCATTCCTTCTTTCAGGCTACTAAATGCAGACAGTAGTCATTTTAAATGAGTCACATTCTTTTATTCTTCTATTCTTTAGACGCTGTTATTTATATGAACTACAACAAAGGTTTTATTTTATTTTATTTTAGCTACTGCTGCTCGTTGTTGCTTGTATGGTTGCTTTGACATGATATACTTTAGGACTGGTAAGCTGCAAATGAATTGCCCTTCTTGCGATTAATAAAGTTGTTTGAACTGAACTATTACTACTACTCATAGTATAGTTATAGTATAGCTGCCGTTTCTCAGCCCTCACTATGCTATTTAATGCCTGCAGTCTTTGACGGATCATCACTTCACGCACACAGCAGTCAATGTGTTTCCATAAACCGCAACAGGCCGGTGTGAAGTGGGATTTCCAATCCAACATGTCCTAATGTTATTGGAGCAATCACCACCTACAATGAATTCAATCACGTAGCCTTAACAGAAAGGCAATGCACTTGATGATGCGATGTGCATATAGAGGACTTGGCTCAGGCTCACGCCATCCCCCACCTGTTGGACCTGCACCTATAAGCGATCACTCTTTTATAGCAATTCATTTCAGGTGAAGATTGCACGTCTGATATAGGCTGTGCGGGTAGGGGTAGAGTGACACTCGATTTACAGCAAATGCACTCGCTCCAATGACAGATTCTTTTGTTTTAAAGGGAGCATGGTAGGAAGTTTAACAAAAGAACTTGAATCTCGTATATGTATTTTCAAATTTCCAACAATTTAATCATCAATTTCCATTGTGTCATATTCATTCACACATTTCCTGTGGCGTTAAAGGGGTTGTTTTGTGACCATATATGGTGATACATAGGGCTGGGGTGATATAGCAAAAAATTATCACAATATTTTTTTCCATATTGATCGATTTCGACATTTATCACAATATCTAATTTTATGATACTGCCAGTTTGAAGAGTATCCTGATAACGTCTGCAGCCTGAAGAAATCAGAAGGTTCATTAGGTAAACGTTAGAACATAGTTAACATAGCTAACAAATAGAATGATATAATGTAGGGGTCGACCGATATGGTTTTTTCTGGGCCGATACCGATTATTAGTAATTAGGGGTCGATAATCGGCCGATAATCGGATCTGATATTCATAATTTTTCCTATTATTGGAATCATTATTGATCTGATCTGATTGCCGATTAAATGAAAAAAAAATTAAATGCGCTCTTTGCGGCAAAATGCGCTCCTTGCAGGCGGCTCTGATGCATGCGGCTCTGATGCAGTCACCTCTCTCTGGCTCAATGTCCCACCAGCAGCATTATTGGATTGGCTATACATCACGATTGGCTCGACACGCCCATGGAGGGCAGAAAAGAGTACCGGCAGCTTGTGAGAAGTGTCTGTACACAAGAAAAAGTCCTGGGATGCCGGAGAGTAAAACGTAGAAGTGCTGGTACTGCCTACCGCTATGTACGAGCCCACTTCGAGCACAGCTAGAAACAATAAATAATTACAAACATCAGGTACTGACTACACATTTGTATTTCTAAAGTGCAGCATATAAATAATATTTTAATAAACAAACAAATAAACAAAAACACAAATAGCATTTATATATTTGTACTAGTGCTAGGGTATTGCTGGTCCGTAAATTATAAATGTCTAAAATCTGACAAAAATGACGCACACATTTTTGGCTTGTTGCTGAGGTAGACACCATTACCCATGACCTGGGTATTGCTGGTCTATAAATTATAAATAATTTCTTAAATTGAACAAAAATTAAGCACTGTACATTTTTGTACATACATATCATTACTCCTCACCTGGGTATTGCTGGTCTATAAACAATAAAATAATATTTAGATGAGCAAATACCAGCTTGTATATACTGTATGTCCATATCCTCACTCCGGGGTGGAGGAAGGAGGTGGGGATGATGGAGAGAGGGGGACTGAGGGTAGCGTCCATATCCTCACTCGAAGGAGATGTGGGTGGCATTGATGACATGCAAGCAAGCTAAAAGGAAGTAAAAAGAATATAAACAATTATGGGTTACACACACACACACACACACAGTAAATTGGTAGACAGAACTACTATAGACAACACAATGAACTAAGAAATAGAGACATGTGGGTGTCATTAGAATGTCGACGAAGCAAGTTGTAGAGAAATGTCATAAAAATGCAACTCTGGCAATCACCATGTCAGTATCCGAGGCCATTAGGATGTCCTTCTCTGTGGCCATCAGCATGAAAGCCTCTAGATGTTCTTGCTCCTGCGTCTGCGTTTAATGTCCTTCAAGGTAGAGAAACTCCGCTCACAGGCTACCTGGGTGAATGAGAGGGTGAGCATAAACCTGTAGCCAAGGATATGGTTTCAAGTTTTATTCAAGTGTTTTATTGTCACTTCACAGTTTACACAAGTATAAGCAGTGAGTGAAATTCTTACGTGCAAAATGCCCGACAGCCGACCGCAGTTATAAAAGAATACAAATAGAAATAGCAGTAACACAGCACTAGCAGTAGCACTAACACTAGCACTAGCAGTAACACTAGCACTAGCAGTAACACTAGCACCAGCAGTAACACTAGCACTAGCACTAGCAGTAACACTAGCACTAGCACTAGCAGTAACACTAGCACTAGCAGTAGCACCGGCACCAACACTTAGCACTACTACCAGCACTTGCACCAGGACTAGCACTAAGCAGTATCGCTAGCAGTAACACTTAGCACTAAGCACACCAGAGCTAGCACTAGCAGTAACACTTAGCACTAGCACTTGTTCAGCAGCCTGATGGCCTGACTGTGGAAGCTGTCTCTGAGTCTGCTCGTGTGGCACTTGATATTGTGGTATCGCCTGCCTGATGGTAGAAGTGTGTACAGTTTGTGGCTGGGATGGTTATTGTCTTTAATAATCCGTTTCGCCTTGGCCACGCACCGCCTGGTGTATATATCCAGGAGGGAGGGAAGCTCACCTCGGTGCAGTTCCCGTACCAGACGGTGATGCATCCAGTGAGAACACTCTTGATGGTACTGGAGTAGAATGTTCTGAGGATGCGGGGGCACATGTTGAATTTCCTCAGTCGCCTGAGGAAATACAGGCGTTGTTGGGCCTTTTTCACCACGTGTGTGGTGTGCGTGGTCCATGTGAGGTCCTCAGAGATGTTCACGCCGAGAAACTTGAAGCTGCTGACCCTCTCTACTGCAACCCCGTCGATGGAGATGGGGGCGTGCTCTCCTCTCCGCTTCCTGTAGTCCACGATCAGCTCCTTGGTCTTCTTGACGTTGAGGGCGAGGTTGTTCTCTTGGCACCACTGTGCCAGTGATCCAACCTCCTCCCTGTAGGCTGTCTCGTCGTCGTCGGCGATCAGACCCAACACTGTCGTGTCGTCAGCAAACTTGATGAAGACGTTGGAGCTGTGCATAGCCATGCAGTCGTGGGTGTACAGGGAGTAGAGGAGAGGGCTCAACACGCATCCCTGAGGGGCTCCAGTGTTGAGGGTCAGCGGCTCTGAGGTGGTGCTGCCCATCCTCACCACCTGGCGGCGGCCCGACAGGAAGTCCAGTATCCAGCTGCACATGGTCGGGTGCAGGCCTAGACTCCTGAGCTTGGTGTCGAGCTTGGCAGGAACTATCGTGTTGAACGCTGAGTTGAAGTCCACAAACAGCATTCTCACACAACAGTTCTTCCCCTCCAGGTGAGAGAGGGCGGTGTGAAGTGCCATGGCAATGGCGTCGTCGGTGGATCTGTTTTGACGGTACGCAAATTGCCATGGGTCCAGCGTGGCAGGCAACATGGAACAAATGAAGTCCTTGACCAGCCTCTCGAAGCATTTACTGACAATCGAGGTGAGGGCTACGGGTCTCCAGTCATTCAGGCAGGTTACCTTGGGGTGTTTAGGGACAGGCACGATGATGGACATCTTGAAGACCTCGGGAACAACAGCCTGGGACAGGGACAGGTTGAAGATGTCTGCGAAGACTCCTGCCAACTGGTCTGCGCATGCTCTGAGGACGCGCCCCGGGATGTGGTCTGGGCCCGCCGCCTTCCGGATGTCCACCCGCTTGAAGGCTCTGCGCACGTCAGCCTCTGAGATGTTCAGCAGGCTGGCCTCCTCAGGCAGCGCTGACTTCGGCGGGCTGCCGTTCACGTCGAACGAA
>PIJE02000140.1:345643-428143 GCA_002895965.2 Coryphaenoides rupestris
TATCTCGCCATGAGTGTCTCATCTTTGGAAGTCCAGTTACCATCAAGTTTCAAGTGTTTTATTGTCACTTCACAGTTTACACAAGTATAAGCAGTGAGTGAAATTCTTACGTGCAAAACGCCCGACAGCCGACCGCAGTTATAAAAGAATACAAATAGAAATAGAAATAGAATAGAAAACTATATTAAGTTATAAAAAATCTAAACAAAAGAAAACTGTATAAGATAAGATAAAGTGTCAAAAAAATATTAAGGGGAGCAATACAAATATAAATCAATGTAATAAAATATACATTGTTATATTTTGACATTCACAGAATGTCACAGAATACTTCCTCAGACAGTCACACCAGAACACACTAGAACAACACTAGCACCAGCAATTAGCACCCGGACTAGCCCTAGCAGTAACACTAGCACTAGCAGTAACACTAGCACTAGCACCAGCAGTAACACTAGCACTAGCAGTAACACTAGCACTAGCACTAGCAGTAACACTAGCACTAGCAGTAACACTAGCACTAGCAGTAACACTAGCACTAGCAGTAACACTAGCACTAGCACCAGCAGTAACACTAGCACTAGCACTAGCAGTAACACTAGCACTAGCGCTAGCAGTAACACTATCACTAGCACCAACACTTAGCACTACTAGCAGGACAGGCACGATGATGGACATCTTGAAGACCTCGGGAACAACAGCCTGGGACAGGGACAGGTTGAAGATGTCTGCGAAGGTTTGTATCAGTCATCAAGTTGTAGCTTTTCAGTATCTGGTAACAACACAATACACACTCTTGACAGGATAAGCAGCTTTTACTCACCACTTCCACCCTCATCTTCTTCTCCATCAGGTTCAGCTTCCACTGTCCTGGTCCTGTATTCCTCCAACACTGATGTTTTGAGCCTCTCCCACTGTACAGCTAGATTCGTCAGCTCACACTGCAAATTGGCAACTGTTGCCTTGCTGTTAAACTTAAAGGACCCATAGTATGCCCTTTTCCACCAGTTGACAGTTCCTTGAGGCCTTAATGAAATGTCTGTGACATGCTTTGGTCAAAAAACCACAAGTATCAAGCACCACAGCACCCTGTCAAGAAAGCCCTGTTCTCCAGTGGTCGGTTTCAATTGCTTACACTGCTAACACCACCAGTTTCTTTTTTTTTTTGCTCTGCAAAGCTGTGCATGCATCTGCGTTTTCTTTATCCACCTGGAAGCTCTAAATGGAGCAGGATGTCACCGCTACGCCGTTATTTAACTGGCTGTTTGTTACAGCAAGGACACAAATACAATTAATTGAATACAATTTACTAGGTGAATGTTTTCGCTAAGAATCTGTTATGCGCAGTTTCGAGTGGTCATCTACTGTGGCTGGAGTTTTTCACTATTGAAACCGGGTTCTGAAGCTGTGCTGCAGAACAGGATATGCTAGTTTTGATGCTAGTGTCACAACGAAGGAATGTGGAAGTACTAGAAGAAGCGCTAGAAGAAGAATTGCTTGAGAAGCGCTCTGAAAAGGAGGTTGTGTGTTTACGTCTCTGTCCAGGCAAATTAATCAAGATAAGTGGATGATCACTACAACCAAATTTCTTTTCATGTAGATTCTCATCTAATTGATATTTCTATATATATCACATTACTAAAGTAATGGAAGGGCAGCATCGCTATTTACTGAATTTTATTTACTTTCAAAATACAGTACAGATTCAAAAGCAAATTAACTACAATACAGTACAGTACTGTATATACATATAGCTTACTGTAGTTTAATTTATAGCCTATAACAGGACTGTCGTTTACAAGTACGGTAACTTAGGTAGTTCAAATAGGCACTAATAAGCCACAGTTTGGTGGTGGTTTCAGTGCATTTCTACTAGGGCTGGGCGATCTGGCAAAAAATATAATCACGATTGTATTTTTCCCATATTGATCGATTTTCTTTTTTTTTCTTCTAACAATATAGAATTTGATAATGCTGCCAGTTTGAAGGGTATCCTGACTTTAGAACAGTTTATTAACAAAAAATAATGTAAATATTAAACACTGCAAACATGATGTAATAGCCTTAATAAAACACACCTTTCAAATTATTTTAATGTAAATAAAACTGAAAGCTGGGCAGCAAACATCTAACAGGTTTTTCGCGGTTGACAAAAAGAAAAACCAAGTGGCTCAAATGCCCTGTGCAACTTTAAGATAAAATAAAGTACAAAATATGAATTATGAAGTGGTTAAATATTTTAGAGGTAGACATTAATAAAAGGTGCAAAATTGGTAAAAGGTGCAAAATGTAAACATTTAGAATTAAAAAACAAACATTTATCTGTGTAAACAAAAAAATAAACACTCAAATGTACAAACATGCAACAAAAGTAAACAAGGCACGTTCAAGTACAACTGTAGTCATAATAATAATAAAAAAAAAAGTAATATACTGGTTTTACATCTCTTAAAAGAAATCTGTAAACACTGTAAACTAGTCATTATGCTACACATTTAGCTTGTGCACATCATTTAACACCATTGTCGTTTTTTTTGCCAGAAAGGCATCATGTCTTTGACAATGATGTACGATACTGCATTATTTATATCCGTGCTTCTTTTTGAATGTTTTTCATACGAGGAAATGGCAGCAAATGAGATACAATCGATGCTTGTTTGGGCCCCGCTGCTACTTGTGGAAGGACTTTCTTGATTGCGCAGTCCCAGGCTATCGGCGTACTCACTGGGGTGCTACCGTTGCAGGTGCTTCAATAGGTTGCTCATGTTTCCCATCATGATGCTGCTGTCAGATCTATCCAGATCGAGAAAATCGCGAAGACTTATAGATCGAGAATCATTTTATCGCAATCTCGATTCAAGATCGATTAATCGCCCAGCCCTTTTGAGGATTGTTACAATCCTCAAAATTTAAGATAAGATAAGATTTACAAATTTACAGTAAGTCTAAATCCTAGGAGAAGTATAAAAATATCGGCAAAGTATAAAAATATTGGTAAGATAAGATATTCAGTCCACAAAAACAATTTGGCAATAATTGTAGTGTAATAAAAGGGTAATAATAATGGTAAGAGAATGCACATAATGATGTGCACACTCAATGTGTGCTCAAGAGCTCAATGTGCACACTACACCAGTAAAAGAATACAGTAGTCAGCCAGATTCTTGACCGGGAGGGAGATACGGTAGTCGTGCTGATGCAATGTGGTTTTTAATGAGAAAATCGGCCAGTGGCATAACAAAGAATAATCAATTTGAATCAGAGGGACGTCTTTGGGGTACGGAATCGGCCTCGTCACGGCTTCTGGATCTCCGTCTGAACCCTGCATCCTACTGTGGTTAGCGCAAACATGTGTCAATATATACGTTCCTCAGGAATTTGCCGCTCCGCCCCCCTCATTATTTATTATTATTTTTATGTACCACCCCCCCACCCCCCCCCGACTAATGTTTGGACAGTAGAATAATACAAATAAAATAACAGATTTACAAATTTACAGTAGGTCTAAGTCCTAGTAGAAGTATAAAAGTCTGTCTAGGTTAAGCTTCAGGTGGTTGGTGTGGGTTAAAGAGTAGGTAGTGGAGAGGGCGGCTGGAGCAGCAGTGTTTTCCGGGGTGATCCAGGTCTCTGTGAGAGCCAGGAAGTGGAGAAACTGGAGGACGGCATAGGTCTCAGTTTCCTTGACCGACGATTGACAATTCCAGACTTCCCCTCTCCCATCAAGGCCTGTGTAGGTGATCTTTGGGTAGAGGAGATTGGAGGGGTTGCGGCACTGATTGGAGGGCCTTCGGCGGCATCTGCTATGGTAGGATGTCCAGACTGTAATGTACTGAGATATGGGACTGGATAATGACGTCATACTATAGGCCTATATTAAGCTTCATGGGATGTGTGCAAATGAAATGAAAAAATAGCATTTTTCAAATATGTATTATATATAAAAACTGTCTTCCTCCAGATCCCACACACAACAATTCACACCTAAAATGTGACTGCTTTCCTTCTTTGTCCACTCCCAGCAGCAGGCAATCACACCAGTAACACACACACGCACATGCACACACACATGTGTGTGAACCCCACTGGAGGTTTGGTCCTGATGTCTGCCACGGTCATTTTTCAGTTTTTTACAGATTATGAAAGTGTAAATTGTAAGCTTTCAAATGATGTGCCATGCATTGTATTGTTGTATCTGCAAATATTTGAAGAAGATATGCTTCTGTGAATGTTGGTACACCTGAAATCACTAAGCAGAGAAAAACTGCTTTAAAGATTCAGAGCTGTTCACACCTCTCACAGCCAGGTAATGGGTGGGAACAATAGCTGGTTAACCCCACCCCCAACCACTCCCCCACTGGACTAGCTGTCATTATCTGTCAGTGGTGGTCTGATGGGCTTTTCAATGACAATAATGTCGGCTAGTAAGCTTAATAAAAAGTAATACATTAAATTCACTAAAGGCAGCATTCATAATTCTAATCTATATGGTTATGCACAATCCCCATGTATTATTCTATGAATAGTTCCAAAATGACAAACCATGATTCTACCAACAGACCATTACTCCAGCAACCCAATTTTTTACTGGCCGTTCTGTCTGAAACTGTAGAGCCCCCGTAGTTGGGAAGATGAATGTAAATAAACATAATCAAATTGGACATCTTTGTTAGCTAGCATTGTTGCTAGTGCAAAGCTACAATTAACTCTAGACTAGCTAGCATTATGCTTGCCTACACAGCTAGGTGATCACACAAATAAACAATAAATATTTAACTTACCCAACAACAAAGCAGAACGTTGCACGGCATACCACTGTTTGTTCTATGTTGTACTCTGTTCTGTGATGTTTTCCTTTGTTTTGCACTTTCTTTGACCGTTCAGTCATTGCTGTTCTAACGTGGCCCATAATGTATCCCAAGATAAACATGTCCTTCTGATCTGGTGACAACGATGCTGAGTTCAGTCTGATTCTGTAGATCAACTTTGAACATAATTTTTTGGTGCACGATTCGGCTGGTATACGCGAATTCTCTTTTCGAGTCTGCTGGCATTTGCAATCAAAGCTTTCTATCTTCTTCATCTCCTCTGCATCCTCCAGACCAACTGTATCGATCTCATTTGTGTCCAACTCTGTATCGGTGGTGTCCATTGTTACAGCATGTTCAATGTCGATCCAATTGTCCTCGTCGTCCTCCTCATCACCAGAACACGAACTCTAGATCAGATAAGTTGTCATCGTTGTCAGTTTCAGAATCAGAGCACTTTTCACCATCCCAAAAGTCCTCAATAAACGAGTTCATGATCGACTTATGTTCTGCATCGTCAATGCCACTACGCCTACGATCTTCATCAGAAAGTTTGTTAATAGCAAGGGCAACTTGAGAATACGAAGCGTCCGCCATAGTACCGTGGTCACACTTGTAAATAAAGACGCTATGTCCATGCTGGTTCATTTATGGGCGGTGGCTTGACCGAAACTAGCCAACGAAACTGAATATGTTAATTAAACGCCACCCCTATCACGCCCCCAAACCCAGACTTGAAATGAACACAAACTTGCCATACTTTGCGACAAAGTATGACTATTTAGTGATCTTAAAACTGTTGTTTGTTATATTGAGTGGCTACTTCGCAACTTCAATTTTCGTAATATGGGGGGAAGAAAGGAAAACAGTAAAAAAAATTCCAAAAAATATTTTGCCCCCTAGCGCATTTTGAGAAATGCCGACATCCGGACCAAACCTCCAGTGGGGGTCACACATATATACAATTATGCACAGAATATCATCCATCCATTCTCGTCCGCTTATCCGGGGCCGCTTGCGGTGGCAGCCGGCTAAGCAGGGCCCCCCAGGCTTCCTTCTCCCCAGCCACACACTCTAGTACCTCCTGGGGGATCCCGAGGCATTCCCAGGCCAGACGAGATATATAATCCCTCCAGCGGGTTCTGGGTCTGCCCCGGGGTCTCATCCCAGTTGGACGTGCCCGGAAAACCTCTAAAAGGAGGCGCCCGGGGGGCATCCTAATCAGATGCCCGAACTGCGGAGGAGCAGTGGCTCTACTCCGAGCTCCCTCCGGATGTCTGAGCTCCTCACCCTATCTCTAAGGCTGAGCCCAGCCACCCTGCGGAGGAAACTCATTTCGGCCGCTTGTATCCACGATCTCATTCTTTCGGTCACTACCCAAAGCTCGTGATCATAGGTGAGGGTTGGAACGTAGATGGACCTGTAAATCGACAGCTTCGCCTTCCGGCTCAGCTCCCTCTTCACCACAACGGACCAGTACAGCGCCCACATTACTGCAGACGCTGCACCAATGCGTTTGTCCATCTGCCGCTCCATTTGGCCCTCACTCGTGAACAAGACCTCGAGATACTTGAACTCCTTCGCTTGAGGCAGCAACTCATTCCCAACCCGGAGGGAACACTCCACAGTTTTCAGCAGAGAACCATGGCCTCAGACTTGGAGGTGCTGACTCTCATCCCGACCACTTCACACTCGGCTTGAGATCTTGAGATTCTGTCCATGAAGATCACGAAAAGAATCGGTGACAAGGGACAACCTTGGCGGAGTCCAACACCCACTGAGAACGTGCTTGACTTTGTACCGAGAATACGGACGCAGCTCACACTTTGGTACATGCCATTCGGTCCTTGTACGAACAATGTGCACAGAACAGTATGATACAATAGTCAATGGCCAAAACATATCCATTCATCTATACTATTTGTAAGTAGGCTCACTTTTACACCAGGAAATCACTTTAACTAGAGAGATGGCCAAGATGGTCACATTTACGCACAGTGATACATAGCCCCTGTGTGTGTGTGGGTGGGTGGGTGTGTGTGTGTGTGTGTGGGTGTGGGTGTGTGTGTGTGTGGGTGTGTGGGTGTGTGTGTGGGTGTGTGTGTGGGTGTGTGTGTGGGTGTGGGTGTGTGTGTGTGTGTGTGGGTGCATGAGTGATAATACGAGAGACAATAAGTATAAACACTTGCATCTGCAAAAACATGCCATCCCAATCACTTTGTTTCGCTGATTGCATACCTACCAACCTTACTATGCAATTCTTGGTCATGATGTGCACATATTGCATATTGAGTTGCAGGTTAAAACTATGCATAAATAGACAGCCTACATTTAAGATAACTTTTTTTCAATCTAATGGTGATTTGTGAGACAAAACAATGAACCTGAATTAAATTGTATCCGCCATACATCCAACTAGCATCAGCTGGTAATAAATCATAACTGATTTGTCTACTTAATATTGATATGCCTGATTGATATGACTACCTTTTATTATTTTGACTTTTATTATCATATTCCAAAAAATCTGGAATTATCTTTAAAAAAAACCTGCTCCTTGTGCTGTAAAGACTGTAAATAGTGTGGATATTTGATTCTCTGGTTGTTTGTATTTGTTCGGTTGCATATTCCACTGAGCATCGCCACTTTTTCTTTTCAGTGCTCATTTATGTGTATGTGAGCATTAAAGTTCTTGAATCTTGAATTGTGTGTGCTGTTGTCTGCCATGTCACACTGTTCAGAAGCCTTGTGTTATGAAGAACATAATACTGTCAATAAAACACTTAGATTTTGACTTGACGTAGGTTACCTGCAATGCATCAGTTCACTGAGCAGTGGAGTGCAGTGAAAAACATTACAATGAACACGTTAACAAGCTTTGAGTCTTCAGGGAAAGAACCTCCATCAGCAGCAGGAAAGATTATGATGAAGAGGAAGAGCTGATATTCTTCACCCCGACTTGTCTGACAAGTGAGTAGCTTGCTCGCAAACGTTGGCATTAGCTGTGTGATTGACTACAAACCAAAACAGTGTTAGTTCATTTTGTGACGATACGGAACTGCAAATATTTCACAGATTTTGCACATTTGGCTGAATATCCACTTGTAACTAGTAGTATTTCACAATTTTACCTGGTAGTAGTTACAACAGTTACAACATTAAATGCATCATTCTTGGTATCTTGGAACTGGTAGTGACACACAGTACACATATACATATATGGTATACATTCATGTTAAACCCTGGTTAACATAGCCTAGCCTAACACTGTAGTTCTCTGTTGTTTAAAAAGGTTATGTTGGAGGTTTTGCTCAAGTCTGCATTTCATGATTGTCAGAAAGTGATTAGTTTCATTCTATATTCCAGCTCATCTTGATAAAGGGATGACTTTTGAGAGTTAATGTCATGAAGAAGACCTAGCTAGAGGTGCTAGGTGGCAGGTTGAGTGGCAGGTTGTGCTTATTTTTCCGCACACATAACTGTCAGCAGAATTTAAAAAGTGTTAAAAGTGATGGCTGCGCCAACCATAACTAAATGCAACCATGTCAACAGTTCTAATTATTGTGTCCAGTGAATATGACTCAGAATATCTGACCTTTCAGTCCATGCATGGAACGAATTCACTGACCCTTAACCTGTAAAGTGTTTACAATTAAAGTAAATTACGTTGCTGTTTAATAAACTGATATTACACACAATTGTAAATGTCTTTTTTGTGACCTTCATACAACGGCGTATTAGGGCCATTGAAGGTAAAAAAAATATATATTACAGAGTTAGGGGAGGGGTGGGGGTAATATTCTGAGAAGAAACTCACAAATTTGTGAGAAAACAAAAAACAAAGTCCAAAAAGAATGGGGGGGGGGGGGGGTTCGGTCAAGGAGTCATCGATTTAATTTGCAAGGTTGGACAGATGTCGCTTGTTGTGCATAATGGATGCAGTGGAAGACCTTATCAAATTATACTTTTCAATTGGATTTAGCAATAAGACAATACTTCTTATTTTAGTCCAGAATCACCATAGGTGATAAGCATCCAGACTTTGAAGAGACATTGCCGTAAATTGGGCCTATTTCAAAGAAAACACCACACTGATATGGATGAGGTGGTTGGTTTTGTGCATCAGGAACTACAACGCAATGGACAGATGCAAGGATATCACTGGTTACATCTTCTAGTAGTAGTAGTAGTAGTAGTAGTAGTAGTAGTGGTAGTAGTAGTATAAAGCTTTAATTTCCCCGAGGGTCAATTTATCTAACACAGCAGTCGGTAATAAATAATAAATAGTTATAAACCATACAAAGTACATACAATATACACATAAATACATACATATACATACGAACACAGCTAGCACATACATACGAACACAGCTAGCACAAATGTAGCTAATTGTCATTTCCAATTGTCACCAGACTATCAAGAGAAGCCATAAAACCCAAGATGAAACCCATTTTGTAGACATTTGGCAGACATTTGAGATTTTTCCCACCACATTTTTGTTCTTCACACTTCACACTGGTGACCAAACCAACAGATCATAGTGAATGTTAAGAATGACTCAAGACACAACGTGTCCAAAACTTTCAATAGCGACTTGAAACCTTCTGAGTTTCTTTGATTTGCCTTTTTATAGATTACATCAGTATTGGCATCAAAGTTAAATTTGTCATCCAGGATTGTTCCCAGGTATTTCGACTGCTGAACTGCATTTACAGGCAAACTTAATCATATGCCTATCCTTGTAGTGACACTGGCAGTCATCTGTATACAAGGTAAATAAAAGTGGGGGAAGCCAACAAACAATAATAAGATCCATATTAAAATTTGATACCAACCTATGTGCAAGTATATGAGACTGAATACAGTTAAAAGCTGAGGAAAAATCAATGAAGAGCAGTTTTGTATGTTTTTTGTTCCCTTCCAGATGCTTTAAAACAAGGTTTAGCAGGGTCGCAGTGACATCCTCAACCACTCTCCTTGCCTTATAAGCAAATTGGAAGGGATCTAGTCTGCCCTGTGTCATGTCTATAATCTGGTTTTTAACTATCATCAATCTTCATTACAAGTGAAGTAAGAGTCATTTAACATCTTTGTTGACGCGACTTCGGCTTCTGGAACCACAATAGATTCCTTCCAAAGTCTGGGTACCTTCTGGTGTTCCAAAGAGGACTGAAATATACAGGTAAAAATTACACTAAGTTGTTTAGCACAACTTTTCAGGAGTTTACCCCTCATGCAGTCAGGACCCAGACTTTTCCTCCCATTGATAAGGCTGAAAGATTCATACACTGCGGCTTCATCCATCTGTATCTTACAGCTCTTTACCCTGTCTCGGAACATATAAAGAGAGTTCCTGATTAAAATCCAGTGTATCAAACCTTAGATAAAACCTATTTAGCATTTAGTTCAGTGTCAGACATATCAAAGCTCTTCACGTGTCTCTTTTTATTCTGAGTTTAGCTAGTTTTATCTCCCTCTTAACACACTTCTTGACCTCTTTTTGTCATTGCTGTCTCCTCGGTAAGAGGTTAGTTTCTTCTAATACAGTACCTGTACCTACAGTACCTAATAATCATATTGTCACAGAATTTAATGTAACATGATACTGTGTCAGGAAGCTCTGTCCAGGTCTGAACAGGAGTCTTTACAAATGTCCCGATTTGTACATTCAAAACAGTGATTTAGTTCCTGAGTGATTTAGAGTCTTTAGACCACACCATGACATCCTCGTGCTTCGTTTTCTCCCTTTTCAGAGTCGTCTGGTAGACCGGAACTAAATGAACAGAGTTGTGGTCAGAGGTGCCTAGAGGAACTTTGCAGTGAGGCTTGTAGGCCCTTCTGATACTCCCATAGCACAAGTCCAGCACTTTACCATGTCTCGTTGGACAGGTCACGTACTGGAAATATTGGCTAAGGGACTTGGCCATAGAACAGTGATTAAGATCTCCCATAATACAATTAGGTGCATCAGGGGATATGCTTTGCAAACACTGCATCACTCTGGTGATGACTAATGTTGCATTGTCCACGTTTGCTTTAGGGTGAATATTTACAACTGTAATAAATAGTTGCGGAAATTCTCGTTTCAGATAAAAGGGGCACAGAGAACCAGTCCAACCACACCACCATCTGCCCCCTTCACCCAATCCTATCCTGCCTTCTCCAAGACATCTCGGGCGACATCCTTCCCTTCCTCACCACCCTAATCAACACCTCCCTCAATTCAGGCTTGTTTCCGACCGCCTTCAATACTGCCAAAATCAAGCCACTCCTCAAGAAACCCACCCTTGACACCACCGACGTCCGAAACTACAGACCTTTATCTCTCCTATCATTCCTCTCCAAAACCCTAGAACGTGCTGTCTCTACTCAACTATTGTCCTATCTCTCAAAACAACCTGCTAGACCCTCATCAGTCAGGCTTCTAGGCCACACACTCCATGGAGATGGCCCTGCTTGCAGTAACAGAGTCCCTCCGCGACGCCAGAGGCTCGTCCCTCTCATCTGTGCTCATCCTTCTTGACTTGTCTGCCGCGTTCGACACAGTGAACCACCAAATTCTTCTCTCCACCCTGGCAGAGCATGGCATTGCTAGAACTGCATTATCCTGGTTCACTTCCTACCTGACAGATCACACCTATCAGGTCACATAGAATGGCTCCCTGTCCAGACCCTGCACCCTTGACACCCGAGTCCCCCAAGGCTAAGTACTGGGACCCCTTCTGTTCTCTTTATACATTAGATCTCTCAGCCCTGTAATCACATCTCACGGCATCTCCTGTCACTGCTATGTGGACGACACCCAACTGTTTCTTTTCTTCCCCCCCATTGACACCCAAATCGCAACATGCATCTCTAAATGCCTGGCCAACATCAGCAGATGGACAACCGCCAACCACCTGAAGCTCAACCTATACTGAGCTTCTCTTCATTCCGCACATCACAGCGATATAGTAGTGTCTTTCAACAAATGTACTCTTTGTAAGTCGCTTTGGATAAAAGCGTCTGCTAAATGCCCTAAATGTAAATGTAATTACCACATCATCATGTGCAATACTCCTCATGTGCAATACTACTTCTCACTACTACTTCTCAATACCATTCCCAACTTGCTTTGTTTACTGAATAGTTTACCTTTATTTTTCCTTAGGCTTATTCACTGTAAAATTCACTGTATTATTTTAGTATTCTATTGTTTATTACTCTATTGCTATGCTTATGTTGTTGGTATTTTGAGCAAACTCTGGCACAAGAATTTTCTTTGGGATTAATAAAGTTCTATCTTATACGATGGGACACAACCAGATTGCAGGGAGCTATTAATAATAGACACCAGGCAACTCAAGTACATTTAAAGATGTTGGTAAGATCTAAGGCAGGGGTGTCAAACTCAATTGCACAGGGGGCCAAAACTCAAAGCACACTTTAGGTTGTGGGCCGAACAGGATAAACATTTATTAAACACACTAAAACTAAATGTTTTTTGAACATAAATATGAATAAAAACAGACAGGAATATTATTCGAGAATAAATAAACTTAAACTTTAAATAAATATATTTTGCTCTCCATAAAAATATATCCTGTCAAAATTATACAAGTTATAAATATGAACATGCTGCAAAAAACCCTGAAAAAATAAATAAAAATTGTGCTTTTAAGTAAATGTTAAAATAACCACAAATCAAAACATGTAAATTTCTTTGCTCTTATGCCATTTTATAAAAAATAAACTTAAACTTTAAATATCTGGAAAAATTTTGCTCTCCATAAAAATATCTCCAGTCAAAATTATACAAATTCAAAATATGAACATGCTGCAAAAAAAAAACCTGGAAATATAAATTAAATGTGTGCAAAAGTTAAAATAACAACAAATCAAAACATTCAGTTTTCTTTGCTCTTATGCCATTTTGTCAGAGCTGGATGCTTGGCATCTTTTTTTGGCAACAAGTTCGTTTAGGTTTGGTGTGAGGTGCTTGTGCTGTGGAGATTCTCAGGATGGACTGCAAGTGTTCATCAGTGAGACGACTCCTGTGTGCTGTTTTGTTATTCTTCATCACTGAGAACAGCTTCTCACACAGATATGTGCTACCAAACATGCACAAGGTTCGAGCCGCATGTAGACGGAGCTGGGGCATTGCTTCAGGAATGGAGCAAATAAACTGTGCGGGCCCTGCAGTGTCGTATTTTGCCTTTAGTGTCCCATTACACTGCAGCTCAATCAGCTCCATCTGAATCTGTACAGGTGCAGTTTCCACGTCGACGGCAAATGGGTTGTAAAGCAGCTCAAAATTCTATTTTTATGCTTCAAAGTCACCAAAGCGCCGTGTGAACTCAGTGCGCAGTACGCTCAGTTTATCAGCAAAGTGCGCATTTGGGAACACTGTTGCGCCGACTTGCTTCAACATTACTTGGCAACAGGGAAAGTGAGGCAAGTTGCACTGGTGCATTTGTGTCTCCCATAAGAGCAGCTTCACCGCATCATACATGTGGTCACGTCCCTGGAGCTGAAGGTTTAAGACATTGAGATGAGCTGTTATGTCAGCCAGAAACGCCAACTCACATTTCCACTTTTCATCCCGCAAAACTGTGGAGTCTTTTCCTTTACTGTCCATGAACTGACAGATTTCCTTGCTGAGCTCAAAAACTCTATTGAGAACTTTTCCCCGACTCAGCCAACGCACCTCTGTATGATAAGGAATGTCGGGAAACTCTGAATTTATTTCCCGCAGAAAAGATTGAAATTGTCGGTGATTTAAACCTTTTGCTCGGATAAAGTTTACCATTTGCGTTACAGTACTCATTACATGCTCCATTTTTAGGACTTTACCACACAGCGCTTCCTGGTGTTTGATGCAGTGATATGCTGTTAACTCACCAGTACAGTTCTCCTCCTGCATCTTTACTCGCATCCTTCCCGCTAGTCCACTTTTTTCCCCGCACATCGCCGGTGCTCCATCTGTTGTAAGTCCAATAAGTTTGTCCCAGGGCAGTTGCATGTCGATTACACTTTGACATACGTTTTCAAAAATATCTTTTCCTGTCGTTGTCCCGTGCATCGATTTAATGTCCAATATTTCCTCTGTTACGCGCAAATTGGAGTCCACTCCATGGATAAACATGGCTAGCTGTGCCGTGTCCGTCATGTCAGTACTTTCATCCAAAGCAAGAGAGTATGCAATAAAGTCTTTGCTTCTTTCACTCAACTGTGTTCTCAAATCAGTGGCCATCTCACAAACCCGATCAGCAACCGTATTTCTACTCAGGCTTACATTTGCCAACATCTGCTTTTTGTCTGGACAAAAGACGTCACACACCTTCATCATGCAGCTCTTCAGAAACTCTCCCTCGGTAAATGGCCGGCCTGATTTGGCTATCTCCTCTGCCACAATAAAACTTGCTTTCACAGCAGCTTCACTTTGTGATTTTGCTCTGGTAAAAAATGTCTGCTGAAATGTCAGATTCTTCTTTAACTCTCCCACTTTCTGTATCTTCTGCTCTGCATTCAGGTTTTTCAGCTTATCCTGATGTTTCGTCTCGTAGTGCCGCCTTAGATTAGATTCCTTAATTACAGCCACATTTGCTCCACAAATAAGAGACACGGGTTTACCGGCAATGTCAGTAAACATATACTCAGCCTCCCATCGGTTTTGAAAGGCTCTGTTTTCAGAATCAACTTTTCTCTTCGCCATTCTGAGGGGCTAGCTTCGCAATAACTTTGCAATAGGATTGTATACAACAACAGAAGCTTGACTTGATTGACGCGGGAATGTTCCCACGTAGCCTAGCGTTCGGCAAGGCGGTTGAAGCGCTGCATTGTGGGATCTGTAGTTTGTGTGTTATCAGAGCTTCATATCGCCGGGCATTTTTAATAGCTCTATATAAAATGATCTCACGGGCCGGATATAATTGTAAGCCGGGACGGATGTGGCCCGCGGGCCTTGAGTTTGACACATATGATCTAAGGGGCTTGACGGCGTTTTCATCGTGCCCACCAGATCAATGAGGTCTTGCAGGGAAATGAATGAGAACCCGTTCAAAATGACTGCAGAGTCCCCCCTTCCCGGGCAGATGGGAGTGGAAGCGGGGCTGATGCTTGCCCTAACACCTCTAACCTCAACCACAAAAAAGGAGAGAAAGTTACTGCAACCTCATTTGAAAATACAGGCACATCAGGGGGTGCAGGTGTGACAATGTTGTTTATAGTGTCAAATAGGACTTTAGTATTTAATTTACTCGCATCCTTAACCATATTGTTAAAATCAGTTAAGAGATCATTGCAATAGATACGGTGAACTTGGAGCTTGGTGGATTTCCACAGTCGCTCCACCCTCATTTACATTTACAACAAAGAGTCGAGTTTTACGAGGACCCACTTCATCCAAAATGGAAGCGCAATACACATTAAAGGAGTGGACCAGACAGTTAATGTCAGTGCGAGAATTCTGCACTGCACTTTGGTCAACAGCTGCAGAACATTTTCTGCTGAGAGGCGATTTAAGATACAAGAGCAATTTACTAATTTCCATGGCAGAAAACTAAACTTAACTTACTAAATAGAAAGTATCAGGTACAATCAGCTATCCAAGTGTAATGTGACCCAACACTTGAAGTAAGCGTTGGCTTGAAGTAAGCACACCCAGAGCTCATGTGTCTAAATGGTACTCTATGGTATTTGAATGATGTTTATTTGTTTCTCACCAGGCCAGACCATCTGAACGGACACATAAAACAGGTTCACACAACAGAGAGACCCCACAAATGCCAGGTGACGACTTAAATTAATTTAAAATCCTGTTTCATTGTATACGGTCCTGAGTGATCAGTTAACATTTTGGTTCAATGTTTCAGATTTGTAATGCATCTTTTGCTACTCGGGATCGACTGCGGTCGCACCTTGCTTGCCATGAGGACAAGATCCCCTGCAAGGTGTGTGGCAAGTTCCTGCGTGCCGCCTACATGACCGACCACCTCAAGAAGCACAGCGAGGGAACGCATAACTACTGTGGCATTTGCAACAAAGGTAACTTAGTAGTCTCACAAATCAGACTTTAGTCTGATTCTAAAGTCGAATAGCAGACGAGCTCAAATCTGTGTGAATAAGGCATTTCACTTTTTTTGCTTCAAATTTGTATTTACCAATTTCGTGCCTGTGGGTGGAACTACAACAAATGTGAAACGGCACAAGCTAGTAATAGGCAAAAACGTGTTGTTAAACCAGACTACTACACTACTAAATATTAAATGGGTTGAATGGGAATTTCACACGTAGTTTCACACCTAACCAGGCTTTTGTACGCACCAGTTTTTAGGGTGCTTGCTTCAACATTTTGACATTTGATGAAAGTGTGAGCAACTACCCCCACCCAATAGAAGCCCATTCAACAACAAACTCCATGTTAAACTAATTGAACACACACATTAAACACGTCCATGCTTCTCATTACTGATTTTGCCATTCTAATGAATGCGTCTGTATTAATTTTTCAATTAGTCATTATGTTAATATTTTACACTGATATGTTGCTTTCTTACAAATGCAGGAAGTAGAACCAGGCAGTTTCGTGTCGACCTTGAAAGTGCATGTCATTGCGCGACTTATATGTGACAATAACTAGAGCCCGACCGATTTATCGTTATCTATCGTTATAATATTGGATAATTAGTTTACCGTTTCAATGCACTGATTTTGACAACGTTTATTATTAAACCGTATTGGTATACACTGCTAGACATATAGGACTCAGACCGATGATTGCGTCTTTAGTTCCACGCTCCAGACCGATGTAATTCAGAGCGTGATTATCCATTGAATAAAGATGGGGTCACCAGTCCTGTGTGTCTAGTGGTGTATTCCTGCCCTGGTGATGGGGATTCCGAGTGAAGCCGTTTGGCAGCAGCACTTCTCTATTGTTTGGTCAGTATTTCTACACAATAGGCAAATTCCTAAGTACACTGCACTAAACTAGCCAGCTATGTCTTCTGATTCAAAATGTCTCCAATCGATATGGCATTAAAATAGTTTAGAAGTGTATCCCGCTAGCTCTGCAACAGTAAAAAGCCAATAGAAAATCCAATGTGAATGTAACGCAGATAGACTGTACAACAGAGAGGTTAAACAAACTTTTGATGTGTGTACATTGATGGACTTTTCATTGCGAACATACAATGCAAGTACAGCAGTATTTTGACGATGTGGAGTTGTGTATGCTATGCTATGCTATGACATTGTTTTGGTTTGTCTTCTTCTCGAACCATACACCCACAGCGCAGCGGCACTATATTATACTGCCCCCATGCGGGGCAGTATAATATACTGCCACAATAAGGGATGTAGTGGCATAAATTATTAGATTTTTTTAATAATAAAACTGCTATTCAAATCATGACCCAGCCCTACATCAATTGCAGTGCTGATATTTGCAGAGTGAAATAGTCACAGTCAAGCAATAAAAGCAATACCAGTTCTCTTAAGATTTTTGTGTAATTTTGTCCTTCTTGACGGAATGACAAAATGACCAAAAAAAGCCTTCAAAAAATCGAAATAATAGAAAAGTATCGATAGCTATATCAGTAAAGACTCGGATCATTAAGCAGTCTCAAATGGTGTCAATATCAAATCCCCATCCCTAGTAAAATAACCTGCCTCCATTACATATCTTTGTCACAAGTGTTTGATAGCCACATTTGAAGGGTCATTGCAAATTAGTTTATCTAAGGATATCGGCCGATATATTGTTATCAGAAATGTTTTACTCTCTAAGATTGGTATTGGTATCGGCCCAAAAGTAGCGGTCAGACTCTAACAATGACATTAGGTTGGCCAGTGAGCTGTCTGCAGCTGTAGAAATTCATGACAGACTGCAATTGTGATAGCTGGCCTGCTTAGTACCTACCTTGAGGGGTTCGACTAACTATAGAAATAATGTAGGGGTACTGATCTATGCTTCAGCTGCCTTGGTAGTCAGTGGCTTCAAAGTGATCTCTGTATATCCTATTAGTCCTTGTTTGCGAACTTCTTTGCCTGTAATATTTGGGTGTCTGATTACATGTCTGGCAGAAGGTTGTATCGCATCAAAAGCAATTAAAATTTGCTTTCAAGGCGAGTTTATTTGGGGCTTTATAGCGTCAAACAAAACTTTGTTTGTTCGGTTTCAATGCAAGTTAACAATGTTTTGCTTTGCTTCTGACTGATTTTGTCATGACAGGAAGAAAAAAGATGGTATTACTATGTGGACTGAACTATTCGGTAAATGCTGACACATTCAGACAATTAGGACAATATCAGTCATGAGAAGCAAGGACTTGTGTTTACAATTCTTTTAACATGGAGTTTGATTTTGAATGGTCCATACAAAACCCCAGGTAAATGTGAAAATCACCCAAGAATTAAGCAAACCGGTTGACATAAGCGGTAATGCCAAGGTGCACCGATTGCAAGACTCTTCTACAGCGCTATCATCGGAGTAGTGCTGTAGCTCATCATATTGGATGTCTAACTAATACATTTGTTGAAACTCATGTGAAACCTCTATCTCCAGACAAATATCTCCATAATAAAACAGGAAACCCTGCATAACTCCTCCCCTCGCACTTGCTAGTTTCCGACGCAGGCTCTGTGTAGTCTCCCTCCAGATGTTTGGCTATAGCATTGTTGAATTTCTGGATCCAAGATTATTGCCTAAATAATCAACATATTGATCTCCCCATTGGTGAACCTGGTAAGGTTCCTAGTTGGTGAGCTAGTTGGTGAGCACTTCTCCTGCAGACCTTTTCTCATATAGTGGAACTAGTTAGCAAGAGGTGCAGAGTAAAGAAAATATAAAAACTTGACAATGGTAGTAGTAATTTTGTAGAGGAGGGAATATTTGACCGGATTTACCTTAAAGCAATAGATGCATTGTTACCTTGCTACATAAAATATTGGCCTGTCCTAAGGCCGTTCTTGCTCTGAATCCCTGCTAGGTATGTTGACAAATAACTGTTGAACTGTTTTTGGGTTTGTTTTTTTATGTTTTACTGATTTAACAATACCAGTTAAACGGTATAAAAATACAAAAATAATCCTCACTTTTATGCGGATGTAACATGTACAAAATAAAGGACTAACCCCAAATAGTCAAATAACCAATGTATCTGTCAATAGTTTACTGTTCAGACACGATGACATTTTAGTTGTAGTTTTTAGTACACTTTCCATGTTCACGTTAGTTTTCCTTTAAGATGGCAGTTACTTTTAATCAGCAAGGTTTGTCAGTGATGACTTAAGGCCTGTCCGTGCAAGAGGGTCGCTGGGATCACTTCTACTGACCACCTGTTAGCCTGTTACATGCTAATCCTACTTTCATAGCTGAAATTGACAGTTTTGTTGGTTGCTCAGTAGTAATTGTTCTAGGTTAACTGTTTCTACGGAGCCCCCCTCGGGTCACATGAATAAAGAAAACACAACGACTGTTGTAAAAGCCGTGCGAACGGTTTCGTAAACCGTTCCCTCGGATTAGCAAATCGTGCGCACGGTTTACTAAGTCGTTCCCTCGGATTCGTAAATCGTGTGCACGGTTTACTAAGTCGTTCTCTCGGATTCGTAAATCGTGCGCACGGTTTAGTAACTCGTTCCCTCGGATTCGTAAATCGTGCGCACGGTTTACTAAGTCGTTCCTCGGATTCGTAAATCGTGCGCACGGTTTACTAACTCGTTCCCTCGGATTCGCAAATCATGCCCACGGTTTACTAACTCGTTCTCTCCGAGGGAACGAGTTAGTAAACCGTGCGCACAATTTGCTAATCCGAGGGAACGGTTTACTAAACCGTTCGCACGGATTTACACATCATAGTTTTTTTTTATCAGGTGACCCGAGGGGGCTCCGTATGTTTCAAAGCTGTTAATAAATCTGGAAAAAATACAAATCTGGTAAATAAGAGTTCAGAAATTAAGTTTTACTTTGTTTCCTTTCAACATTCAGGTTTAAAAAAGATCAAACAACCCGACTATATCCAATTTGGACTTTAGGTCCAAATTAAGAGTTTCTCAATGCCCCTTCAAGCATGGAAATATGCGCACTGATATTTCATTTGTTTATGATGTTTTGAGATTTTAATAACTTTTTAATTGAATTAGCTCTGCCATGAATGATTGTTTTTTTTTCTATGGATCACTTTATTGATGAATCTAAAGGATTAATTTTCATCCAAAAAGCACACAATTCCGATCGTTTTGCCTTTGACTGAGAGCCAGCGATAATTGAGAAAAATAAATGCATAATTTAACATGCAATGGACTTACTAATTATTTAATATTAAGTACTAATATTCCTATGTTCCTTTTAATGTAAACCATAAATTATACAGGTATCAATTTTTGTATTATATATATGCCAAAAAGTTATATACATGACAATCCCCACACAAACATATGCATATAATGGCAGAAATAAAATAATAAGATGAGGTATGCATACCAACTCGTACACAATGTCAACATAGAATATAGATCCTAGCCAGAATAGCAAAAGCTCTGTCTTCTAATAGTAAGTCTTTGGTATTTTGTTTCATCAACATGAATATACCAGTCTTATTAAGGGGCAGATGATCACAGAACCACGTCTTTTCCGTTCTTCAATGTTCCAGTTTATGTACAGGAAAAAACATCTGAGGTGCATCGAAAGAAAGAAATTCAGTATCCCTAATTCCTGTATGTCAGTAATGGATCTGGTTATCACTTAATGTTTGTTGCATTGAGCTGCATATCCACTATCTTTGGGAACTTCTGGTCCATCTTCAATATTTGCTCAGGCCCAAATTGTGTTTTTAATTGGTTCTTATTCCTATCTGTCAATTTTGTTGATCAAAAGCTGAACAATGGATGTCACTGGTTTGTGAAATTCATGCATAAGTATTCAATTCTTGCTTATCTGCTTGGGAACATGTGCATACTGCATTCGCAGACGTCCACATAAACATTATAGAAAAATATCAGAATCCATTTGACCAAACGAAAAGCATTTCGGACTTGGCATTATTGGCCTGTTTCCTCCTTCATACACAGTGCTGTGGAGCCACATTGTGTCACCATCTTCTCGTTTCCAAAGCCTCTCTTGTGTTGTTCCTCTTGTTGTTGTTCCTCTCCTGGTTCCCAGGGTTCTCCTCTGCTTCCTATCTTAAGGTGCACATAAAAGCACACCAAGCTCCGGCTCGGCTCCCCCCGCCTGCGCTGCAGGCCTTTGCTGCTGAGCCACGGGGGGAAGTGCAGATGCACACCGGCTCCCCCTACTTCTCAGGACGCTCCGTGGAAGGCAAGCAGTCGGCCGGACTATGCATTTGCCACTCATTTTGCTCTGCTGTTCATTGCGGGGGGGGGGGATTGGATTGGCATAGATCAGGCAAGCTGCTTGCTTAAGGCCAAATCACAATTCTGCGTCCTGCATGTATGCAAAGATCCATGTTGCTAATCAGACTGTACGCAAGGCCTGCAGTCCCAGAGCATAGCAATCCGTCGACCCACTCTGCAAAGGTTCATGTGTAATCGCTGATTGATCGAGCCAGGAGCGGCTGTAGTTTTGTTTTCAACAGACAGATACAAGAAACAATGACCTGGCAAAATCAATACATTTTTAGTTGGTGGCAATACATCAGCTTTTTTTCAGCAGGGCATTTGAATGATTTTCCACATGGATATATTGCATTTAAAAAAAAATGTACAGTGCAAAACAGACTGTCTTGCGATTCTGTTTCTGTATTTGCTTGTTGATAAATTATACATTTGTGGTTAGAAACGCAATACGGCCCCCTTGCATCCATGTTAACATGACATGAAAGTATAAATGCAGGCTGCAAAGATCAGCGTCTCATTGTGTGGTTGATCTTTGCAAATGTGGGGTATGCACAACTTATCAAGCTGATTAGCCATTTTCTCACAATGGATCTGCCATTTGTTCTTAAGTAAAATGAGTGCTGTACAGTTGAACCTGATTCTGTTATGCAAGGCGGAACATGCTTCTGCAGTGAATGACTACTTTAGAACTATGTCTTATTCAGTTGCTATAGTTGGCATTAGGAGTGTGTCTTTCCCTTCACTTACTATAAAACTTATGTGATTGTTGTAATTGCAGAAACTAGCTGAGACAACAGATAGTTCAGTATCAGATCGGCCATATTGCAAATATTTGGGAGCGTGGCAAAGTTAATGCTACATGCCACCTGAAGTGGCTTATTTTGGGACAATCCTCCAAGGGTCCTCCAAAGGACACAGGCAATAAATGGCTGCTTAAACCAGCCACCAAACACACACACTAGGGGTGTAACAAATAACCAATTTGAATCGGAAAATCGGTTTTGATTTAAAAGATGCGAGTGCATCGGTACACGGACCCCTGGATCGGTCTAAACGTAGCATGAACCGGCCGATGGCCCGATCACAAAGTTATGAATCGGTTTTATGTTTTTGTTGTGATGCCGAATCCTCCGTCTGCATCTCTCTCTCTCTCTCTCTCTCTCTCTCTCTCTCTCTCTCTCTCTCTCACACACATATTAAACTCTCGTGAGACTTGTCATAGTAACGTTAGATAGCGCTCTGTTTGCGAGGGAAAGACAAAAAATGTACGATTCACAACGTGAACACGTTACATTGCAAAACAACACTTTAAAAGACTGATATTCTATAAGAGTGCTTACAGTTTGCCACTTTGTTGTGTTATAATTTTCTACCTCAGTAGTTCATTGTTCCCTGATCTGAGCCTACACAGACCTCTCCAGAACTTTGGCTCTAATTTGTGCCAACAGTGAAATTGAATAGTTTGTTTTATTGTCAGAGGGGCTTTGTAAAGTTCTTAAAATGCAATATGTTACACTAATAAACATGACATGTTTCTGAATTCACATGTTCAAAAGTAACAAAATACTTCCCTGGTCTTTGATAAATCTATTTGAAGGTAAGCAATGCCACATTTATCGTATTGACTTATGTTAATTCATAATGTAAAATGATTGTCTACTTTAAACAAGGAACTCTATCAGATTGTATCATATCTCATCAAATCGTATTGAATCGTATCGAATCGTATCTAATCCTACTGAATCGAATCGAATCGAATCGTTCCATTTAAAAAATGTATCGTCCCTGAATCGTATCGTACCCCATGTATCTAGATACGTATCGGATCGTCTTTTTTGGAGAGATGCACACCCCTAACACACACACTCCACAGGGAGCATTTACTTTTTGTCCTAACCTAAAATGGCAGACCACACATTGCCTTGCATACATTTAGAACCACATACATTATAGCAATAGTTATATTTATCATAAAAAAAATACATTATTAATAAATTACAGACATATATACAGTACAATACAGACATGCTACTGTTGAATTTACAAGTCAAGTCTTTTTTTTTTGTGTAGCCCTTAATCACAGATACAGTCTCAAAGGGCTTTACAGGCCATATGATTATGGACCAAGTGATTATGACACCCCCCTAGCCCTACAAATGATGAATGGAATAGTACTATTGTGATGGGGTGCTGGCTGGAGAGTAAGCTGGTAGCTGTCAGGTGGGGTGGCCAGGTATCATATATCCAGTCATGATCACAGCAACACCCTAAAAATTGGAGACAACATTGATTGAGCTGTAATTGGAGCTGAGGAGCAGCCAAAAGCAAAGGAAAATAGATGAGCCTTAAATATATCCCTGATTACAGGTGGCATACTGTTCCACAGATAGGGCGCTCGATAAGAGAACACCCTTTATTTCCTGCTGATTTTGTATTAACTTTTGGAATTGATAGAAGGCCAGCCCCTGAAGACCGGAGGGGCCGAGAAGGACAATAGGGAACAATAAGGTCCTTCAGGTAGGATGGTGCGCACCCATGCAGGATCTTGTAGGTAAGAAGTAGCACCTTAAAATCTGATCTGGCATTTATTGGGAGCCAGTGGAAGGAATTGAGAAAAGGAGTAATGTGGTTGAACCTCCTAATTCTAAGTCTAGCAGCAGCGTTGCAGAGACACTCATCCTTCGGATAACATTGGTCAAATCTTAGCAATATTTCTAAGATGAAAGATTGCAGTTCTGGTAATACTTTTCACATGCTGATCAAAACAAAGCATAGGGCAAAACAGAACACAGAGATTCTTGACGCAGGGGCTTTGGGCGATAGTAGATCCCTCAAGGCACAGTGTGGCATTTTCAATTTGTGTTTTCGCTTTGGGCCGATGATCATCTCGGTTTTCCCCATAGTTTTTCTTTTAATTGCAGTCAGGCAGGATTCAAACTTCTGGATCTGGGGGGAGGCTTTTGATTAGGAATGTAGATTTGGGTGTCGTCGGCAAAGCAGTGAAGGCTCATTCCGTCGCTGTGGATAATATCGACTGTAGAGCATGTAGATTGCAAAGATCAATTGACCAAGGACCGACCCTTGGGGAACACCAAAGCTTAGGTTGCAATGCTTTGATACAACAAAAGGCTCATTGCTTATATCAATTATGCTGCCAACTCAAATATGTTACAACATACCATACAATAACAATAACAATGGTAAGAATTAGGGCTTTTTATCTGTCTATCTGCTTGGATTGTCTACATATCGCCTTTTTCTGTCAAAGACCCGCACTGGGAAAAACTGGGATGAAGTGCTTCTGTATCTCTGTACTTCGTTTGTTAACATTGTGGGGATAACTTCTTATTATACACCTAAGGGTGATAGAGCAGCAGGATGTGCAGGTGATGAATTAGACCTCGGGTTATGGGTTAGGGATAGGGTTTTTATAGGGTTTTTATTCAAATGTATTCTCCTCCCCTCAACATGACATAAAGGTGCTAGTGACGATGCCACCGCATTTATGAAAAGTTCCGATATTATAAAAAAGACTGGGCTCTGAAAAATATGCTGATTGCTGCCACATGCTGCTGCTCCACTCTCATTCTCGTTCTCTCATTGGGAACATTTGAAAAAAGAGACTCATGCGCTCAGAAAAAGGCGCTATGTGAACATAAGGTCTATCCATGTGAAAAACAGTGGCACTGGCTGTAGGTGTACAGATGAAACGATCTAGTTTCTCAAGGAGTAATTTCAGCCTTAAACGCCCAAAGAATCCCTCAGATGATACAAATACATTCCGATGCAAGTCACAGAGAGAGATGGAGGACTAAAACATTCCTCCAGGATTTTTTCATGACATAAGTCTATTAGGCCAAACTTAAATGAAAAGTTAAGACAAGCGACGTGTGAGCGAGCTACTTGAATAATGTGAGTGGCTTTATTGTAAAGTTGTAATGCAGTGAAATGACGGTAACCAGCTAGCATGCTAGCGCTCTCTGAGTGTGATGGTGGCTGCAGCCCCATCCACCCAGACTCTACTGGGCCAGATGAGGCCAATTACACCAGCCAGCCACCAAACACACACACTCCCACATACCCACCAACACAACGCACCCCCCCCCCCCCCAATCCAAAAACCAAAAGCCCCCAACTCCACTGTTCCCACATGCACACACACTCCCACAGATATCACCAGTGAGTTCCAAGTGTCTAGCAGTGTATTCCTGCCCAGGAAACAGTCTGAGTACCAGTGTGTCTAGCGGTGTCTACCTGCCCAGGGCTTCCGAGTGAAGCCTTCAGGCAGCAGCACTCCTCTCTATTGTTTGGTAAATATTTCTACACAAAAGGCAAATGACTAAGAATCCTGCCCTAAACTAGCCAGCGATGGTTTCAAAATGTCTGGAATTGATATCGCATTAAAGTAGTTTAGAAAGTCATCCCGCGAGCTCTGCAACAGTAAAAAGCCAGTAGAAAATCCAATGTGACTGTAACGCAGATACTGTACAATGGACAGGTTAAACAGACTTTCGTTGTCTGTGCATTGGTGGAAAATTATCACAGATGTTTTATTGGAAATATACAAAACGAGTATAGCAGTACTCGTTGAGATGTGGAGCCGTGTATACTATGCTATTCTATGCTGTACCATTGTTTTGGTATTATTTGGTTTTGTCTTATTCTTGAGCCCTACACCCACCGCACAGCGGCACTATACTGCCCCATGCAGACTGAGGGAAAGCAATGGAATGCTTAACCGGACGGTAGTCACATAAACTATTGGTTTTTTTTCCCGAATAGAACGACCATTAGAATATTAAATATCGGCTATCGGTATTGGCTATCGGCCAAATTGTTATTTTAAACATCAGTATACAATTCTCACAATCTGTGCAGCCATAATAACAATGGATAAATAAAAGGAAAATAATTTACTTAAAAATGTACTGTCAAGGCCAGTCCATTCACCAAATAAAGTATAACAAAGTCAAAGTGTTTTATTTGTCACATGTACATCACAACCCAGGGTCATTCTGTACAGTGAAACTCTTTAAACAAGGAATGGCAGTAAGTAGGAAGTACACTATATGGCCAAAAGTCAGTGGACACCTGACCATCACACCTATATGAGCTTGTTGGACATCCCATTCTAAAACCATGGGCATTAATATGGAGTTGGACCCTGTTAGATCCGTCAGTTAGCCTCCTCTAACGGAGGTGATGCGAAACCTGTTGTCCAGTAACGGTTGTTAACAGGTCGTGAGGGAGACATGCCTAGCCCCTAAATGCCTTATCTTCCGAACGTCTACCCCGCTTGCTTCAGCGCCGCGGCCCAAGGCATAACCCTGGCTCTGAGCCACAGCTCCGATCACGTTCGTTATGGCAGCTCTCCCCTGGGATCCGGGCTCTTGACAATTTACTAGGAAATATTTAAAGGCTTGGATATATCTAGCCCTAGGGATATGTTCTATGTACGGGGACTAAAGTGACCTCTTAGAACCATGTGTTAACATAAACACTCTTGAATCTTTTCACCTTCGGCAATGATCAAATGTCCACAGGGATCTATTCATCAATTACTTGATCATTTTTATTGCAGGAATCTAGCAGGGATACAGTGAAATGCATAGCAAATAAGTTGGTGAAACACATAATACTAGTAATATGATTAGATAAATGTAATGGTCAAAAGCAAAACCCTATGCCATCTCATTTGAGGGCATTTGGGACATATGAGGAATTGTCATGGGGAAATATGGAAAAGGGAGAAGAGGAGAAAGAAAGGAAAAAAAATTATAAATAAAAAACTATAAAATATAATAAAATAAAACTATTTCTTTTTAGATGGCGGGAATAGTTTTCATTGCCAGGGTATAGTGGAGTTATAAGGAAGTGCGTAGCAAAAAGTTGGCATAAATGTTATAATAATAGTAAATATAATTAAATTGGAAAAGGAAAAAACCCCAAAATAAAACGTTATCTGGTTAGAAGGTAGGAGTACAACCTTAAGGGATAAAGTCTAGTGCCCCAGGACGGGTCGTGGTCTATTCGGCTAGGGGGGGGGGGGGGGCGAATGTGTGTGTGGGCCCAGATAAAGTTATCTCTTGTGGCATAGTTTTTATTGCCTGAGTATAACGGGGTTACAAGGAAATGCGTCGCAAAAAGTTGGCATAAATGTTATAATAATAGTAAATATTATTAAATTGTCATAGGGCATAATGGAAAAGGGAAAAATAAAATAAAACGTTATCTGGTTAGAAAGTAGGAGTACGACCTTATGCTATTGGCTATACCAATAGCATTCACATACTTTGGGTAGAAGTGAAGACCGAGCATCCAAAATTGATGGGGGGAAAAAAATAAATAAATAAATACGAGAATCACTGGAAACCAGCTTATTAGGAATGTTTCTAGTGGGAGGTCACGGTGCCTTTTTACCCGCGGTCTCTACTCCCTACGCCGAGAGCACAACATAACTCCATCTATCCATCCATCCATTTGCGTCCGCTTATCCGGGTTCGGGTCGCGGTGGCAGCCGGCTAAGCAGGGCCCCCCAGGCTTCCTTCTCCCCAGCCACACTCTCTAGTTCCTCCTGGGGGATCCCGAGGCGTTCCCAGACCAGACGAGATATATAATCTCTCCAGCGGGTTCTGGGTCTGCCCCGGGGTCTCCTCCCAGTTGGACGTGCCCGGAAAACCTCCAAAGGGAGGCGCCCGGGGGGCATCCTAATCAGATGCCCGAACCACCTCAGCTGACTCCTTTCGATGCGGAGGAGCAGCGGCTCTACTCCGAGCTCCCTCCGGATGTCTGAGCTCCTCACCCTATCTCTAAGGCTGAGCCCAGCCACCCTGCGGAGGAAACTCATTTCGGCCGCTTGTATCCACGATCTCATTCTTTCGGTCACTACCCAAAGCTCGTGACCATAGGTGAGGGTTGGAACGTAGATGGACCAGTAAATCGAAAGCTTCGCCTTCCGGCTCAGCTCCCTCTTCACCACAACGGACCGGTACAGCGCCCGCATCACTGCAGACGCTGCACCGATCCGTCTGTCCATCTCCCGCTCCATTTTGCCCTCACTCGTGAACAAGACCCCGAGATACTTGAACTCCTTCGCTTGGGGCAGCAACTCACTCCCAACCCGGAGGGAACACTCCACCGTTTTCCGGCAGAGAACCATGGCCTCAGACTTGGAGGTGCTGACTCTCATCCCGACCGCTTCACACTCGGCTGCAAACCGCTCCAGTGCATGCTGGAGGTCACGGTCTGATGTAGCCAACAGAACCACATCATCTGCAAAGAGCAGAGATGCAATTCTGAGGTCCCCAAACCGGACACTCTCCTCACCTCGGCTGCGCCTTGAGATTCTGTCCATGAAGATCACGAACAGAACCGGTGACAAGGGGCAACCTTGGCGGAGTCCAACACCCACTGAGAACATGCTTGACTTTGTGCCGAGAATACGGACGCAGCTCGCACTTTGTTCGTACAGGGACCGAATGGCACGTATCAACGGCCCCGGTACCCCATACTCCCGTAGTACCCCCCACATGATTCCCCGGGGGACACGGTCATAGGCCTTCTCCAAGTCCACAAAGCACATGTAGACTGGATGTGCAAACTCCCATGCGCCCCCCAGCAACCCTGCGAGGGTAAAGAGCTGGTCCACTGTTCCACGGCCAGGACGGAAACCGCATTGTTCCTCCTGGAGCTGAGGTTCGACAACATAACTCCTTTAATCTAATTTGTTCATATTATTAAAATAAAGCTGGGAAGCTTCACAGTTCCGTTGGACTGTGGGTGCACTTTCCCCTCAATGGACCATCGAAAACAATCCCTAAAACTAAACTGGAGAAATAGCCGAAAAGGAAACTGGAGAAATAGGCTAAAATTAAACTGGAGAAATAGCCTAAAACTAAACTGGAGAAATAGCCTGTGTTTACTCGCCGCAAACGACTAAGTTCTATCTTGCAGAGTCCTAAGAAATAAAAAGAAAGAAATGTCCGGAGGTTTTTTGGGCTTCTCTCTTTTCCATCTATGGGCGTCCTCCTCTTGGTCCGGGGGAAAATGCACAAATATTTACCTCTATTGCCTTTTTATATCTTTGTACAACCTTGATGTACGTTTACTATTTTTTCTATAGCCACATGTCCCCTTATCAGAGCTTGAGGCCTTTCTCTTAGTTGCCTCCATCTAGTGGTGTCTGGGTAGTACAATGACTTCTGAAACTTATTCGCCTCCATCTAGTGGCTTAGAACATACAGTAATACATACATAATGATGATATATTTGGTAATACCCACTTAATGATGATATACTTGGTAATACACACGTAATGATGCTTCCCAATAACTGAATCATAACATATCAATACCTTGATACGGTAAAATCACTATTATGCAACTACATGATTATTCTGGATGATATAATAACCCCACATCCGTCTTCATTCTGCCATTATCTCATGGTTTTTCGGACACCGGTGAATCAACCCTTCTTGACAACCCCCCTTTGCAGCTATGGCAGCTGCCACTCTTCTGGGAAGGCTTTCCACAAGATTTTGGAGTGTGTCTGTGGGAATTTGTGCCCATTCAGCCAAAAGGGCATTTGTGAGGTCAGGCACTGATGTTGGACGAGAAGGCCTGGCTCACAATCGGCGTTCTAATTCCTCCCAAAGGTGTTCAATGGGGTTGAGGTCAGGGCTCTGTGCAGGCCAATCGAGTTCCTCCACACTAAACCATGTCTTTATGGACCTTGCTTTGTGCACAGGGGAACAGTCATGCTGGAACAGCAAAGGGCCTTCCCCAAACTGTTGCCACAAAGTTGGAAGCGCCCAATTGGCTAAGATGTCTTCATATCCTGTAGCATTAAGCATACCCTTCACTGGAACTAAGGGGCCTAGCCTAAACCCTGAGAAACAAACCCTGAGAAACAGCCCCAGACCATTATCCCTCCTCCACCAAACTTTACAGTAGGCACTATGTATTCTGGAAGGTAACGTTCTCCTGGCATCCGCCAAACCCAGATTCGTCCATCAGACTGGCAGATAGTGAAGCGTGATTCATCACTCCAAAGAACACGTTTCCACTGCTTTCCATTGCAGCGTGCTTTACACCACTCCAACCGACGCTTGGCATTGCGCATGGTGATGAGAGGCTTGTGTGCAGCTGATTGGCTATGGAAACCCATTCCATGAAGTTGCCAACGCACAGTTCTTATGCTGATGGTGCTTCCAGAGGCAGTTTGGTCCTCTTTAGTGAGTGATACAGCAGATGATAGAGTATTAAGCAGTATAGGTGTGATGGTCAGGTGTCCACTGACTTTTGGCCATGTAGTGTATATATACAGTATATATATATATATATATATATATATATATATATATGTTGAAATTGACACAATATACAGAACAAAGACAACACAACATACATAGTTAAGATTTTTTTAAAAACAAACACATTAGCTGTTCTAGGAAATGTAGATATAAATGTAAATATTTATTCAGTACTTCTGGATTCATAGCCTATGAATCCAGAAGTAGAGAATAAATATTAAGTATTATAAATGTACAGCAGTAGTAAGTAAGGGCAGATGCACAAGTGAGGGCAGTAGTAGCAGAAATATGTTAGATTGCATGGAATAACAGAAATATACATAGTAAAGATAAAAGAATCAGAAGCATATTTATCCGGAGTAATTCAATATAGCATATGGAATATAGCATATTGTAGCAATGTTCGTTGCCACAATGCCACGTAATGTGGCTTTCTTTGTGGTTCTTCAGCGGGAGGGAGAGACGGTAGTCTTGGTGATGCTGTACTTATTTATTCAAGTTCAAAATCATAGATAGCCCATGGCATAACAAATAACCAGGGCTGTCAACGTTTTGCAATTCATCTGGAAACCTAAATATTAATCAAATGACCAAGTTTGACCCAAACTTCCTCCCGTATTTCAGCGCACCTGTTTTTTTTTGTGATTACATGGTAGCTAACGCAATGACCGAGATATCTCTCGGTATGTTGAACGGAAAATTCTGATTTAAAAAGCTTCCAGATGGAACTTTAGATAAAACAAATGTTTTGTGCATATATTGTAGTGATGAGCTGTCTTTCCACCGAAACAAAACAAGTCTGAAGTACCATTTTCGGGCAAAGCAGGATTCCACGGAGGACATGGTCATAAGCCTTCTCCAAGTTCACAAAGCAAATGTAGACTGGATGGGCAAACTCCCAGCCCCCCCAAACATCCCTGCAAGGGTAAAGAGCTCGTCCACTGTTCCACGGCCAGGACAGAATCCACATTGTTCCTCCTGAAGCTGAGGTTCGACAAAAGGCCGGAGCCTCCTTTCCAGCACCCTGGAATAAACTTTCCCAGGGAGGCTGAGCAGTGTGATTCCCCGATAATTGGACCACATACTCCGGTCCTCTTTTTTGAAAATGGGGACCACCACCCCACAGGTACTGTCCCCGACGTCCACGCGACACTGAATAGGCATGTCAGCCAAGACAGGCCAACAATGTCCAGACCCTTCAGCATCTCAGGTCGATTCTAATTCCCACCTGGCGCCTTGCCACTAAACTTCCGGAGGTGAGTTTAGTGGACAGGGGCGGACCTCATGGACAGGGGCTTCCACCAGACATTCCCAGTTCACCCTCACTACACGTTTGGGTTTACCAGGTCTGTCTGGCAGCCTCCTCCGCCATCTGATCCAACTCGGATAGGATGGCCATAATCAACCGTTAACCGTCAATACAAAATTTTACCGATTAATACTTTCACTTAAACAGTTACAAAATAAAAACTGTTTAAAAATAATATAGGCCTATACATGAAAAAAAACTCAATACGTGTTGCACTCAACAAGTTGAGTTGAGTCTTTCGGCAATATAGCAAGATGAAGCGAGCAAAGAGAAGCACGGTGTGGGACCATCTTGACCGAATGAACGACAAGGTTATTTGCAAGTTATGCAATGTTGGATTAAAATATAGCAGTTCTATGAGCTCCTGCTAATTTTTTGCATCAAAGCTTTGTTTAATCCATATGGATACACGTTTGTCCCTTTCTGTTCAGGTAACCTGTACGGACGTGACCTAACAGGCACGCCGGGGCGAGTCTCTATGCAGTGTTGAATGCGGGCGGTGCGGCCCGGCAGGGGGGGAGAAAATATCTGCAAAACGTTGCTGCAACTCTGCTACCTGTACTTTGGTTCTCTGACACAAAGAAAGATGGCTCTCAGAATGGACCTGTGTGAACGGCGCCGCTTTTTGGACCTCTGGTCCTACCCAGCTCACCTTCCTCAATTACCGTCCGCAGCCGAACCAGGCGCTCCTCATTCCATAGTTTAAGGAGGTTGACGTGATAGATCTGCGCCCCCAAACATTATCTCAAATGGGGAAAACCCGTAGAGACCTGGGGTAGTCCCCACACTGCGAATAATAGAGGGTCGAGCCATTTATCCCAATTATGACTATCCTTGTGCACGAAATTGCACAGCATGGACTTTAACATCTTGTTAAACTGCTCCACTAGCCCGTCGTTTGTGGATGGTACACGCTGGTGTGAATTAATGTGATCCCTAATAACCGGTAAACTTTGCGGAGGGTGCGTGACATAAACAAGGTGCCTTGATCCGTGATCTCTTTCGGGATTCCAACGTGGGCGATTATTTGGAACAGAGCCTGCGCTATGCTCTTCGCTGAGATGGAGCGTATGGGCGCTGCCTCCGGGTACAGAGTTGTATAATCTATGACGACTAACACAAATCGATAACCCCATGCCCTATGGTCTAATGGCCTGACAAGAGCCACTGCAATTCTTATCTGATCTCTGTTAATGGAAGTGGCCCCAACAGGCTTTTGGGACGGCCGGGGGTTGGTTAAGACATTCGTGACAGGACACACACCATGGCTGCATGTCTGTGAATGCCCGGCCAATAGAATCAGCCCATGATCCATGTCTAATCGCACCCTAAGTGACCTGCCATCGGGCTGTGGTGAGCAGCCTGGAAAATTATTTTGCAGCTGTTTTTTTGAACGAGCAATTGACTTACCTCTTCTCGTGACCGAGTGTCATGACTCACCCTATATAATCTGTCCCTAATTATCACAAGGTGTGAGAACTGAGTCGGAGCGTAGCAATTGACTATCAATTTGTATCACTTGGTCAAGGGCACAGCGTAGAGTATTATTGCACGTTTGCTCCAGGGGGAAATCTCCTACTGGGGGAAACACCGGAGTCGATAAAATCCCCTGGCATCATCTTCGCCAATCTGCCTCTGCCGCTGGTGTCAGGGCCCCTGCTGAGTCTTCACTGCTGGCCAGATTGCCAGTGGTCCGCCTCAGCTGCTTGCGCATGTTAGTGTGATCCTCCATCTGATGTGCGGCCGTGTCGAGCATGGCCCGCGTCTGTTGGGCATGAGTGTGCATCTGCTGCTCCTGCACCTGGCAGATGAGGCACAGAGCCATGGTGATTCTCTTTCCTGGTCTTCCAGGTCCCTGTTAAGGTGCTAATGTTTCTTTGCCACAATGCCACACTTTGTTGTAGGGCTGCACGATTATGGCCAAAATGATAATCACGATTATTTTGATCAATATTGAGATCACGATTAATTATCACGATTATTTGTTGATTTTAACCAAAACAAGTTTTATTGTCACATAGGCTCGTTATAACTGCTTTCACATCCATATGATGCTACATTCCTGCTAATGTACAATTATGTGCATCAAAATAAAATAGGTCCTCTTATTCACCAAAATTCAGTGCATCTCCTTAAAGAATAAATAAAAATAAATAAAACAATAAAGAAAATGTAACAAAACGTCAACCGGGCATTATTTTACATTTTACATTGTGTAAATATATTTTAGGAAGCAAAATATAAACTTGCATTGTACCTGCATAATGGATGTGAATAAAACTCAAAATATACAATCAATAAAAAACAAAAACAAAAACAAAAATCGTTTATCCAGAGTGTTGACCAAGAATTTGAAGCCTTTGTTTGTCACCGTGTTTATTGGACACATGTCTTTGGCCAAATAAAATGCGACTGCATTTGTTATTTCACTGTGTCTTTGGGAGCTGGATGGGTATGGTGATGCGCTAAAGAGGCTCGCTTCTATGGATGCCTGAGTCGATGTTTTGGGATGATTGGTTTTTGCAACGCATTTCTTGGCTCTCATACATTCATCGTATTGAATTTTTGTGGTGGGTTTTTAAGTGGTTAAAGAGGTTCGTTGTGTTGCTTTGTGGCGCCAACACAACTTTATGGCACTCTTTGCATATGACCTGTTCTTGTTTTGTGTCACTTGCCTTGAACCCGAAATGCTTCCACACAATGGATGACGATCCGATTCTCGGGACAAGCCCCTCGGCCTCGCCCTCTGCTACGTTAGACATTTTTTTGTTTTCTTTGTTAAGATAGTTTATCGCCTTCTGACCGGCGACTGCTATGTTATGGAGCTTTCCCTACGTTAGCTGCTACTCTGTCCTCAGTGGCTGTCGATTGTCGACTAGAAACTAAGCTGCGCTGTGGTGCAGGGAACAACTCTGATTGGCTCATGATCAGACAGTGGTTTACGGAGCGTCAGAGGCTTAAAGAGAGAGTGTTTTCTCTATCACTCTGAGGAGTGCTAGATTGGCTTTGCAAAAAAATAAAAAATAAACTTTGATACGGAGCGTTCTATGAACAGAATGATGCATTTTAAATATCGCTCGATCACGCGAATTTGATCGTGGGAAGCCAAAATCGTGAGTAAAATTCGATTAATTGTGCAGCCCTACTTTGTTGCTTTACCCAGGTTCTTGACCGGAAGGGAGAGAAGGTAGATGGTTGATGTGATGCAGCCTCTAATAATTTCTACTTAAATTCAAAAGATCGCCCAGTGGCATAACAAAGCATAATATATATTTTAGCAGTGTCACGTCTTCGTGGTTATGGAGTTGGCCTTGTATGGAATGCCAGCCTCCTACTGTGAGGAGAGCAAACACGTGTCAATATATACCTTCCTAAGCAAGCTCATCCCCTACAGCTGCGTCAATCTCAGGAATTTGCCAATCCACCCCCCTTGTTTCACCTGCCGACGCTAAAACCACCCCACCTACATACCGCACCATAGAACTACTGGTATACAGCAAGCGCACTATGTTTCGCACAGATTAATATTACTGTCGAACAACGGCTTAGACTGTGGACATGAAATGTGAGGAAGCCATCACATGCCACAATACAGCGGACTGCAAATTGGAGAAAGGCGGATAAAATATTTAGAGGCGAAGTGAAGACACAGAGAAAGCACCAGAAAGTGCCACAATTTCTGAATCATTTTCAGCTTAAACAAAATAAACTCTGCACAGTGTGTGCCTTGTAAAATCGAACAAAATAGCACGATTCCATTGCTTCAGCATCTGAGCAGAAGGCATCCAGTCTGCGGAGCAGACCCTATACAATTTTAACGCTAGCATTTAACTTTAATAAAGTTCTATCATATCTTATATTAACCTTGCAATTATGAATGTTTGAAACCTGCTCTATTATCTTTATGTACCACAGCGGTATATTGCTGTCTCTTACAACAAATGTACTCTTTGTAAGTTGCTTGGGATAAAAGCACCTGCCAAATGCCCTGAATGTAAATGTAAAACACATTTCATTCAAACTCAACAGAAACAAAATAAAACTTTGTCCTTCTTGTCCACTTTTTTGCACCCTACAAATGCCACAAAGCCTTCCATGAAGACCCCAAAGACTTATGTTATGCCTGAGCTGTAGTTATGTTCCAGTTCTGAAAGTTAAGTGGCACAATTGTTTTGGTTTTTAATAAGATAAGATAAGATATAACTTTATTACTCCCAAAGGAAATTCTTGTGCCAGGTTGCATAGCAATACAATAAAACAATAGATAAATAAACCGAATAGTAAAAATAAAATAACAGATTGACAAATGTACAGTAGGTCTAAGTCCTATAAAAATACATAGGCAAGATAAGGTATTCAGTCCGCAAAAACAATTTGGCAATAAATAAGACTGTAATTTAGAGAAAACTTGTTAAATCAGCAGTTTGTGGATGATCCACTCTGTTTGGAACTCAAAATGTGTTTATTTTTGGGGGGGTTTAGTTAAAAAGTATAATCCGATCTCACCAAAATAAAGCCTCCTAATTGGGCCTTATAGGTCAGTCAGCAATCTGATCGTAGATCCAGCAGGATACACAGCAATTTTAATGTTATCCATTGAGGTCATTTTGAAGCGTGACATAAATATTTCAACTATATTTTAGGGAGGGGAAAGGTACTTTATAATTCCCCAATTGTGTAGAAATATTGAAAGATATTGAAACGATAGGCCGAACAAGGCCCCTTAGCTGTGATAATAACCATATACCACGGCCTGTCGTGAGCTATTGGTTAAATATAACTCTCTGTACTTTTGTACACTTTCATCCTGGCAGCAGTGTAAGGGGAGGGATTATCCACAAGATATATGTACACATCGCCAAAGTGGAGCTCTGGCAGGGATGTCACTGCTTTTAGTGATAGAAATACTGCGGCGGGTGCCGCAGGATGGATTGCAAGTGCCCAAAATGTAGTGTTCACATATTTTTGTTTTTCTTCTTTTGAGAGCTGATCTAAATAGTCGTGGCTTGAAGCGGATGGAAAATGGACAGGCCTGTGCTGCAGTTCTATGGAGTGTCCAGTGTCAGCCGTGATGTTGGAACAATGTTTTGCACTCCAGGGCTCCCCTCCAATCATGTGACTAAAAACTATGAATAGTGAGGAGTGCTGCTGCCCTAGGGTTTCACTTTGAAACCTCTTCTCCTTGGCAGGAATACGCCGCTAGATATACAGGACTCATACCAGTGATCACGCCTTAGGTCAACACATCACATTGCCAATTCAGAGCGTGAATATTTGTTGAATTAAAAAAAACGACATTCAAACAGCATACACTTCTGTTGAGATGTGTGATGTGTTTAATACCACACCGCAGCAGAGCACTGTTTTGGTGGTGTTTCACTTTCAGTTTTGATGAAGGGACGTTCATGTTGGGTTGGCATTATTCTACAACTTGGGACCAGACACTAAACGTTGACAAACAAACCTATTTTATAGCATGGGCAGTTACCGTGGGGATAACAGCTGAGTCTCAATGACCCCTCCCCCCTCCTTCCTAAACCTTTTAGCCCAGAACACAACAAATTGAGCTAAAACAAGGGGTTCACTTACTCTAACAGTATTTTATGTTTATCTATTATTATTTTAATGTATGCCTTAATTTTAGGTTGTATGTAAACCTCTTTTTTTTAAGTATAGACAGGAAATTGGGTTGTAAAAGAGAGGGAATGACATGTAGCATAGGACCACAGGTAGGAATGGAACCAGAGTCGCTTTCAAATGAAGTAATTTGAAATTGAAGACAATTTGTTTTTGATAATATTTGATTTGATAATAACAGTGCTGAGCAAATCCGCAAACCTCAGCGCTGTGAGCAATTTGCATATAGTGTTCCCCGCAACTGACCAGCAGGCTATGTAGAACACCCTTAGCCATATAGGGGGTGGGTGATGGACAAAATTAATATAATGATCATAATCACAGCAAACTCTCTATGATGATATGTTAGATATTTATTAGTAAGTATTTGATGACTGACACATTGTTTTCATGTGTTTTTAAGTGTTTAACAACAGCATATTTTAGTGATTGTTAGGGTTGGGTATCGTTTAGATTTATCCGATACTGGTGCCAAAACGGTGGCAGAACCGATACCTTCTTTAAAATAAAGAGCAAACAACAACGTTAAAGAATGTCTTTTTTTATTGCAAAGGCAAAACAATTGAACAATATATTAACTCTTCACTCTAACACTGTTTAAACTACAATTGCAATTAAATACAAAACACTATTAAACATTACTAATAATTATTAAATGAACAATATCAACAAATAAACAATAAATAAGTAAAACAGTACAACTACTAATAATAAATAAGAGCAAATAACAGCAAACAAAGCAAGTGAAAAGTAGTGCAAAGTGACTGTCAAATAATGGTCCTGTGCCACACTGGTCCACCCATCACAGGTAATAGCAGCCTTGATCACTTGTGCCAATTCCTGAACAACATTCTGCTTTTCAACAGAGAACCATGCAGGAATGAGGGTATTCATCAGAGTATCCCTGGACGGGGGGCGGTAGCGAGGATTAAGGGCACTGGTCATCTTTCTGTATTAAAGAAATTTAAGGATGTGTATTAGTCTTATTTGTCTTAATGGCACATAACTAGATTATACACACTAAATAAACAAATATTATTTTCACATAATGCAATTACCTAAAACAATTATTTGGTATTTATTTATTTACCTGAACCATGGAGATTCCACAGTGGAAAAAGAATGCAGTCCCTCGACCACAAATCTGGTCACAGCCCTGTGGCATTCTTCCACCTTCTCTTTTTTTAAGGTTCCCTTCTTGGCCAAGGTGAATGGGGTCACTACTGCAATAATAATATATATTACGTTAATTAATTAGTTAATTTATTAATTTATTATTAACGTATGTAACCGTAAACACGTAAAAACATTGATTAATTTATAAATTCAAGATTTGCATCGTTAACGTTACGTAACATGAGGAAATGCGTCTGGAATCCTCGTCAATCGTCTCGTCGTCGGGGTCTCCCACACCACCGGCTGAGGTGCTTGGTACTGGGCTGAGGTGCTTGGTACTGGGCTTGACGATTTCATGGGTCGAACACTGCATGCTTCGGCCTTCAGGTTCATACCGTGACTCGCCAAAAGGTGCTTCATCAAATTGGAGGTGCTCCCCCCTTTGCATGCAATGGTTTTTAAACATTTGTTGCAGGTACTATTGTTCGCGTTTTTTGGGGTAAAATGCAGCCAGACTTTCGTCCGTCGTGGTTTCGGCATTTTGCGGGTACTTGCTGTCACTGTCTGATTGAAATGTTTACTAAAGTTAGGTGTGGGTTGGGCAGCGTGACGTGTGCATCAGCGATGTTTCGTTTCGAGCACTAGAGGGCGCTGAAATGCAGTGGATATTTCAAATGGCATTTTAACTACTGGCACCGAAATGAGGCACCGAAATATGCGTTTTGATTCGGTACGGTTAGTACCGGTTGTACGGGAACCGGTTCCATAGTGGTACCGGTTCTCGGTACCCATCCCTAGTGATTGTGTTGTTGACTGTTGTTGACTCCAGGTTTAGAGTCTGCGCTGGCTCTGTGGCTCATCTTGTCATTTGCAGGGGAAGATCTCTGTCAGAGAAGCATTTGAAAAACACACATAAACCAAAAAAGTTTTAGTCAGCTAATTAATAAAGCTCAATGAATTATGACAGCACATACTATTTATTATTACACAAAGCAAAACGTAAACATTTTAAGCTTTATTAAATAAACAATAAAAAAAATATATATATATATTTATCTGCCTACATTATAATGATGTACTGATTAAAGAATTATGAAAATTGTGTTATAGTCAGCATTATTGCTGTCAAATAAATGAATACTTAATATTGTTGGAAATATCCTACCTTAAATCTTCTCTCATCTATCTTTGTCTCCTTTCCAGTGGTCGTAGAACTTGTGAAGCTTTATAGGGCCCTCTGCTTGTCTTGACTTGATTGTCATCAGTTGGTCCAAGTGAGTGACCTCAAATCGGTTCCGTGATTTTGTCTTTATGTGATTCATGAGACTATCGATACAGCAACGCGTGCAGCCTACAGGGAACGTTGATTGCAGTCTACTTTTACGAAACAGTTATCTTGTAAAGGAGTGTTTACGGGTGTAAATTAGTTATGACACACTGTGCCTTTATGGAACTGGTCAATTTTATTCTGAATAAATGCATGATGACAAACTTTTTGGCTTTTATTAAATCTTGTAAAACGTATTGAGTATTGGGATTTCGAACAGAGCTAGCCTCTCCTGGATCATACCGATCAGTTAGTCTTTAGTTTCCTCGTTCCAGATGGCCATGTTGTTGAGAAAATTAATTAATTTCATTAATTAAATGTTCGGATGAAGTGCAGATGGAAATTGACAGGAGCCTTCTGTGTGTGTCCTCTTGACAGCCATTGCTCTCCTCATGCAATGATTCGTGGACTGATTTCCTAGTTGAACAGGCAATCAGCCATCTCTCTCTCGCTGATGCTGATTCAGCAAGTTGAATTAGCCAAAAAGCCACTGACTACTACCAACGTGCAGGACACACCAAGCCGACGAGGGCCACTGGCGGTCCGACTTTGGCCAACAGCCGAAAGTCGGCTTTGTGTGTCCGGGCCTTAAGAATCAGTAGCCAATCAGGACTTTTCACATTTTTTTGTGGAATGCAAAAACTTTGATTATTTCTTTTCAATTAATGTAATATATTTTATTTTGCTGTTGTTGAAAGCACAGTATTCCAAGACAGATTTTCTATTTGTAAGACTTCTATATTTGATTTAATGTGGGGGGGGGGCTTTTAGAACTGACTTTATAACACAGTATGTAGTAATATTTTCAAATCTCTTGTCAGCAGCTTAATTTTGGTAGGGCCCTATCGAATCTGTGTTCTAGCTTTTATAAATGTTCAATTCTTTGATTCTGTCCGTGACTGTGTTATCACAAAAACTATAGCACCCTACCTTATAGGGCCCTACATTTGCTGCCATCAGTCTGTCGCTGTCCTGTGCCCTTTCAAAGAAGTCAATTGCAGGGTATGCTTTAGGGCGTGGCTAGTGAACTTTCAATCTAGACAGAATTAGTAGCTATGTCACTGTGAACATTTAAATAGCCGTGAACTTGTTTAAGATGTCTCAGAACTTTGACCCTCTCACAGCATGTTTTCAGTTCATGACAGCCAATTGTTACATTTTGGTCACCTACAAGTTGTACCCTCTCCTCACTTCTGTTTGCTGGTTGCAAAAAAACTAAATAGCAATGGCCAAATGCCAAACTTGATGCTTCAAAACGGTAGTCTACAAACCAATGGGTGACGTCACAATGACTACGTCCATTTATTATATACAGTCTATGGGCCTACAACATCACAAGTTAACAGTCCAAGGTGATGTCTTAAATGTGCTTGCTTTATCTGACAAGCAACCAAGACTCAAAACTCAAAACTCATCTATTCCTTTACAATGAACCATGAACCAAATATTTTAATTGAACCGCAACATTAAGCAGCAAATGTTTGTTATTTGTACTTGATGAATTACTTGAAAGATGAATCTATTAATTTGCTGTCTCTCTACTAATTGCAGCCCTAGTAAGGGCTGCAATGTGATTAAATATTTGCAGAAACAAGTACCAAATGAGGCAGCAGCATGGAATATTCCTAATTGTAGATGGATTAGGTATGAAAAGTTTGTTTGTTGGTTGATTCATTAAATGTCTACATTCGAGTGGTCTGCTTACACATACAGAAAACATATGACACACTTTAGACACAAGACTGAACTTCAAAGTAATGGCCTCGATATACTCCCTTTTTGTACATGTACGTATGCCAACACTATGCAAGTGGCATTGTTCCTATACTACACTGCGCTGTTTAAAAGCTATGTCCACTAAGCTGCAGGTTCACCACAAAACATTTTCTACCTGACCAGAAATACGTTGACAACTACTTTCAATTTTAACAACAATAAACATGGCCACTGTAGAAGAGGTATCATTAATGTACAGAAGACAGAAACAGGGGCATTGGCGCCAACAAAGATGGTAAATTAGACCATTAAACTTATCCCAACATGGCGACAGTGTATGTTTCTCACATTCATAATCAGTATTCACATCAGATCTCCCATAGCTGTTCACCGCCATCGTGCACTACCTCACTGTTTTCATCTTGCACAACATCAGAGGATTTCTATTTGTATTGCATCTTGCATATCAATATACTCAAGGCATGGGGAGACCTATACAAATTATGCATAAAACTAATGAAGGATACGTGTATCTGTACATGTACTTGGCATGAAGTGTAGTATGGCCTTTAGATGACTGTGAGACTGAGAAGAAAATATAGAGGTAGATATTTGATGCAAGGAGTAGTAATGTGAATCCTAACGTCTTGGTTGGTTCTTGGTTCTGTTGTCTGTTCCTGGAGCTGCATGAGTGAGCCTGGGGTTGTGTGTTTGTATGAAGAGATTTTTTAGCACAGCACTCTGGTGTCAGGCTTTAATGATGAACTGAAATATAAGCTATGTCATAGTTATGCTATGTATCAATTCTGTCACGATTGCATCTGTGACTGGAAAATACAGTGCGAACAAAACAGATTGTTACTCAACTCTGGATAAGTTGGACTTTGGACTTTTGTTTAGGCAAATTGTTATGTTCAAAAACTATTTACTTTCATTATTTGCCCATATCCAAGTCATATCAGCTTGATGGCAGTAAATATGAATGAAATCTAATCGGCTAACTATTCATGTTAGCTTGACCTGCTTTTGTGTGCAAACAATAATTTAGAAAAGTGGCAAAGTTGGGGTAATTTTATCTCTGTGGTTTCCACTGGCTTGTCTTCTGTCCCACCCCCCACCCTTCTTCTCCTCACCCCTCCCCTTCTCTCTGGTTGGGTGTGGTGTAGACCTGTGCGCCAGTCGCCAGCTGCTTGTCACCTTACCTGAGGCAGAGGGTCGTTTTCATGGACTCTCTGGACACCCATGTCATCCCCAGCCAGGCCCCCCAGCCTTGGGCCTGCAGGGTGCTCTCCCATGTTACTGGGAGTGTTGCTCTGGCTTCCCATTCCATGGGCCTGTCACAGGTCAGTCCAGCAGGAAAAGGGCAGGGGCATGCTGCTAGCTGCTCACTGATTACTGATTGGATGAGTAGAGCAAGTGACGGTTCACATTGCACAAATGGTTTTGGTTTAGCTATTGTAGTTGAAAGTAGGCTTTATAAAATCACAAATCTTTGCACAAATGTGTTGGTTGTATGGAGTTTTGCCAGGTCATGGTACAAGGCAACAATCAATCAATCAATTTCTTTCTCACTTGCATGTTCTGTGGTGGCTCGTTAGGTGTACTGTACATACTGTATAGCAATTTTTTTTATGGTGACTCTGTAACTGGATTGTGTTGAATGATTGCAAATTGTATGATGCCAGGGTCAAACTACACAATTTCAACCCGATTATAGCCCGATTTGGTTGTTTCGAGAACAACAGGGGGCGACAATCGAATGTTTTATGTCGTGTAGTGTGACAATGAAGTTGTTGGTGATGCAAGACGGAACTATGAAACAGAGGAAATGTTTGTCGAGCTCTGGCAACTACACCCCTGTCTGTTCTATATTTCCTCGAGGACTACCGTGACAGAGTAAACAGCTGGCGAGAAACAGCAGAGGCACTTCAGCAACCCAATGACTACTGCCGTTAGCATCAAGCTAGTTTGTTTACATTCTTGTTGCCTAGCACCTCCGTTCCGATGCGTCACGCACGTCACAAGCGATTATTGGTCGTGACCAACGTGTAGTCTGACATGTCTCTCGGACAAGTCGCAGCACAAATGTATCGCTCTATAATCACCTAATCTGACAGTGTGACCGTCGTAGTCGACAAAAAGAATCGCGTACGTAGTCTGACCCCGGCATTAGACTGCTAGCGTGGTGACCACTGACATTTTATAGATTGCTTTAACCTCTGATTTTGTTCTCTTCTTCTCTCTCCTTCTGCCATTTTCTCTCTCTCCATCGCTCTTCCCACACCTCTGACCACTGTGCTGTTTACACTCAGACGGACAGGAGAATCCTGAGAAATGTCCTCATCTGGAGTCCCAGGAGTCGGACCCTTCATTCAGCGAGTTCTCCAATGGGGATGAACTCATTTCGCCACAGAAGCCTGCCGCGGATGATGTGGAGATGACCGCACCAGCCTGTAACGACTCCTCCTCTGCCACTAGGATGGTGACCTCTCCGTTGGGGTCAAAGTTCAAGGCAGATGTTGAGAAGAAGTTCATCTGCAGCATCTGTGGTCAGGCCTTCCGCACAAAGTCCTACCTCAACAAGCACCAGCACCGGGTACACAAGGGCCAGGCGAGGGCTCGATCAGGCCTGGGCCAGCACGCCACTTCTCCCTTCTCCTCCCAGCAGAACATGTCACTGCTGGAGTCTTTCGGTTTTCAGATTGTCCAGTCGGCCTTCGCCTCATCCCTGGTGGACACAGACGCGGGGCAGAGTGGAATAGAATTAGCAGGGAAGTGATTTCAAAATTAAATGGGGGCGAAAAATACGTTTTGGGGCGTCTATTTCAGCTCTACTGAAAACCTTGTCTTCGTTGAGAACCTCTGTATTTACGAATAATTCTTGCCACAAGACTGACTGTTTCATTGCTCACTGTCCATTCACTTTTGCTTCCTATTTGTTCTGAACTTTAGTGCTGTATTGAGTAAAAAAATTTATTATTTTCATTAATTCCAGCATAGTGAAACTGCGCATTAAGAAGATTTTGTTCTTGATTGTTTTGAATATGCTTTGACTCATCATTGCTCTCCACCGTACAACCACATCTATCAGAATTGATGTGTAGTGACTCAATTTAAAAGTCAAGTATTTATCAGAAATTCATGATTACGGGCAATTTGTTGTTGGTTATCCATTTTATTGGTTTTGAAAACTGCAAGTTGCACAAAAACAATGAATGGGATTGGTTGTTCAGGAGACATTAATAATAACCACACTCTAGTTTAATGGTATCTTTACACACTCAATAAAATTTGGTGGAATACTTTTTCTTTACAATCGCTTTTTATCTTTAACAAACCATGCATCAACAATGTATTCATTTTTGTGAAAACAAAGCCATATATTGATTCTTAAATGTTTAAAGTTTAAAAGTGGAATCCTATTGCCAGGCACAGTTGGTATACATCTGAAGAAGGTAGCTACCTCAACAGTAAATGAAGTAACTTTTAAGGTCTACTTTTGCCAGTGACTTTGTTACACTTTTATTTTATGCAAGACTTTTTGGGGAACATTTGTTGCATCATTGCTTCTTAAATGACTAATTGTTGACTTGATAAATGGCGTATCTATTTATGTAATTGCATTGGTGTGTTCCCAAGCTGGACTGTTGAGTATAGACTGTGATCATGCTGAGCTAATCTTACTGAATGTCTAGATGCCTCTAGGATACTACAAATTGGCTTTCCAACTCCATCAACAATTTTATATACAGTATTTACCAGGGGCCAAATTGAGTTGTAATTATATGTATTAAGTCTGAGAAACTGATATTTTAGTAACGTGTGTGTGTGTGTGTGTGTGTGTGTGTGTGTGTGTGTGTGTGTGTGTGTGTGTGTGTGTGTGTTTCCGTTTGATGCCACAGACCAGCACGTATCCTATCCTTAAAATTGAAGTCCTATAAGTGCATTAATCTACATTTTCTTTTCCAAACACGGCTGGATTAATTAGCCTGTCAACTTGTTTTTGTTACCCTCCATGTGCGTATGTAACTTTTTGTTTTAATGTCACTCTGCTTTTTATGCATATTCATTTGATGAAAATGGCTTTACAAGATTACTTCAAGTTGTTTGGGGCCACCCAGATCTTATTTATTAGGCTATGAAGACTGATTTTGTTGACTCATTAGATTTTATTTGAAAAGATAAAAAGCCATTGACTGTCAGACCAAACTGGGTGGGGCTGATTTCAGACCAGTATTGTATAAGATATTTGGTTATCTCAAGTATCATTTTGAATCGTGTAACTCCAAACACAAATCAGTTCTATCACATCACTTCTTTTAGAGATTTTGTGAGCTGTGTTTCACATGGAAGTCATTGCAACAAAAGGCTGGGCTCTGTGTTTGTGATTGTAAAGAAAAGTAATTATGGATTGTGTCATTTTTTGTAGCGTTTTGCTAGTTGCTATGCTTTTTACATTCCTATATTTATGGCTAAATTGCATTGTGAAACAAGTGTATATAATTTCATATTCACATGCTCTCTTGCATATATAACTATACATATATGTACATATTAGTCCATAAATTCATGTTTGTCAGCAGTTCTGTCCATATTTGTCTTGTCTTGTTCATCATAATGTAGAGGAATATACATGTGGTTGACATGTGCTACAGGGTGTTGGTGACAGTCTTGTCACTGTTCACATGGGTCTCTCTTTTTTTTGACAGCACTCCCAAGTGCTGGTGGATTGACTTTGTTGTCGATGGCCAATTTTTTTCCTTTGTTTTTTATTCACTCTGCCGCTGCGCTATTGCCTCCTCCCTGTAGTGGGAATAATGGCGTTTTTTAAATGGGCAAAAACATACATTTACAATTAGAAATACGATAAGACATGCTTGCAGTTTTTGGCCGTCATGGAATCTGTGATTTATTTAAAACATTTTATAGGCCGAGGCAACTTCTTTCTTTTTTGGGTCTGTTGCAAAGTGCCTTCCAAATACTGATTGTGAGCAGCAACAGATTAGTTAGTACATTTTCAGAAAGGTCAGCAAACTTACACACTTGCTTTGACACATTTGTGTGAAGCAAACATGCACGTGCAGAAGACATTTTAACTTGATGTATTTCATCATCTTGCTCGGCAAGAGTTTCTTTGAAACATGTGAATGACATGTTTTTTTTGTTATGTCTTTTGGACATATACGATTCCAAGCATACTTTTCTATAGATATTGGTTTTTGTACTGTTATTGAGTCTCATGTCTCTTTATTGGGATGTTGGGTATGAAATAAATTTGTGTTAAAGTCATTAACTTCTTGTTTCTGGAGTCTGAGATTTACATCAGTATTAGTATTGTTGCCACACTACTGTTATGTTTATTAGTGTGGTTGCAAAGCAAGTAATCTCATTAGCTATTCACCGTGAAACCGAGTAGCTATTGTATCTTTAGGAATTATTCAGATACTGTAATGCCCATATCCCAGCCTGTGGCTGGTCAACAGTTTATTTACAGTACATATACAGTATGTATCCCCATAAAGCAGGTATACAAAGAATGTGGTACCCATAGGAGGTGGTGTTACAATTACACACTCAGCCCGCTGCCCGAAGAAAAAAAAATCTGAAACTTTGTCTGTCTTATTGGACATGGTGAATATACAAATACAATTTTTACACTGGTAGGTGGCGGTAATACACCTTAACGCTGGATGCTACCCGCCATTAAAGTGGAAATAGAAGAAATGCTTGTCACTGGTTGCGGTCAAAAATTATAAATACTTTCTAGGTCCTTTCCTAATCACTTTTCCTTCAATAACCTCAGGCAGAGTATTTTTATGTCTTACATGTCTAATCTTTAAGGGTTGGATTGCCATATGTATTTAATGATTTCCCCACAGAAATGAAATGTTTTAACATGTTTTTAAAAACTAATTACTTCATACCATTGTCTGTTCAAATAAAATGTTTTATTGATTCCCACCAAAGTGCAATGTTTTAAAAATAACAACTCATAACGTTGTCTGTGTTCCAAATGTTTTAATCAGGAGTTAATAGTGGCCCATTCATTTTTCAAAGACAGGTATTTGGGCATTCATGTGTAGAAAAATAAATGGTCAGCTTTTTCTCTGACTGCTCTTTGCCCTCCTTGATCCGTGTATATTCGTTGCACAAGGTAGTCCTCCTGTGCCCACAATACAAAGTTTCACCACTGCATCCTGGTGACAAGGAGTTGTCCTTGCACTTACCAATAATATGCGTGGATGCCAAAACAGGCTGCTGATACTGCCCTCCTGGACCAACCTGAAGGCACATTCCACGAGCTTGTCAGGTCCCATGTTCATCGTGGTCACAACTGGCCTGTCCTCAATACTACATTTTGCATACGTCTGTTATTTTCAGGGATCTGAAAATAACACCATGCCTCTGTAGAATCCACTCCTACAAAGAATTGTTAAGGCAATACAGCATATTAATAAGGGATAATAAAAGGAAAGAAATACAGCAAATGAACAAACGGCAACATGCATTTGTAACACAGGGCAGCGTTTATGGGTCCACCCTAACAGAGAACACATTTACACTGGATGGAATCACTTTATATCAGAACACGAGACCAATAAAAAAAGACTCATTTAAATTACCATTGTGATTGACTCTCACGCCGACCTGCCCTGTCTGCCTATCTTTATTGAACACTGAATGAATTAACAGAAACAATCGTTAGTGTCTGCATTACTCACGCGAAGACACCTTACACATCAGGGCATAGCAGTGGCTAACAAGACTAACATGCAAAATGGGGTTTATTTATTTCCATTCTTTGTTTACATTTGTGGAACCTGCCCTTTATTTGTTTGCTGGTAGCATTTTTATTTCCAAAACACATTGGACCTCATTCTCGAACGCAGTTAAGAAAATGTTAAGAAGGCTGTGGTGCTGCTGTGACTGATTATGGGGGCCCACACGAAGCAGTGAACAGGCTGACTGAGGAGATGAGAGACATGAGAAGGGAACTGAAAGTGATGGCTGAAGAAAATCAATGGCTGAGAGCGAGCACCGGCGGCAGATGGCATGGCTCTCATTCACCTGTGAGATGCCTGTGTCACTGCACCTGTGGGGCTGCCGGATGCCAGTCGCGGCCGTCATGTGAGCTACAGAGAGACCGTTCACCGGACAGAAGATTCTCTTCACCCGGAGACAAACGTAGACCGTTCACAAGGCCCCGCAGCCAGGAGAACCCCGCTTCTGCCTGGTCACCAGGGAGGCGCAGTCCCAGCCCAGGCCGACGAACCTACATACGAGGAGGAGGCACCCAGGAGACGGGGTGTGCGTTTCGCCTCACCACATGGGGAGGACCATCGCCACCGCCAGGGAAACGGAGTGTAGCTGACATTGCGGCCTAAACGCCAGCTGCTCTCTCTGTGGTTCCACTGTCCGAGACTCGTGAGAGTGACTATATTATAAGTGACTTGGTGAACAGCACAGAATGTGAGATACCAGGATCTTATGTCAGAGGAGTGATTGAAGACACAGTGGTTCCTGTGTTGATAGATTCAGGGTCAAGTCTATCTCTTATTAGTGCTGATCTTCATATGTCACTCCGCAACCGCCTACTGAAGAAGGACTATGTGGCTGCTCATGCACTGAATGGACAGATGCTAGATACTCTGGGCACCATTTCTGTTATTTTCTGTCTAGGCGCAGACTCATGGCAGCACACTTTCCATGTACTGAGGGAGACGACACAGGCTGTGTTATTGGGCTGGGACTTTTTGCTGAAAAATCACGCACATGGCCGGTTACAACTATGGAGTGCCAACATTCCTCTACTCAGGGGTAAGGATCTAACCCCTGTGTGCTTTAACGTGTCCATTGCCACCGCCATGACATTCCCTGCTCAGTGAGGCTATCATGCCTGTCAATGTCTGCCTCCCTGGCCCTTCAGAGGCCTATTCAATAACTTTATTGGCTATTTGGAGCCCAATATTCCGGACACGTCAAATCTAGTGGTAGCTCACACTGTCACCTCTGTGAAGAATGGACTGACATGAGCTCAGGTTCTGAACCCTACAAAAACCCTATATTACAGCAGGGCACGCATGGGGGGAGATTTATTCAGTGAATGAGGCAGATTTGGACTTGTTGCCACACACATCTGCTGAAATGGCCGCCAGTGTGTGTCCCCTATCCACCCAGGATGTGCCCCCTGTGTCGCTGGATGGTTCACCCATCTCGACATCGCAGAGGACGACGCTGTCAGCACTGCTGCTGCAGCACAGGGACATCTTCAGCACCTCCAAGCGCAACACAGGCAAATGTAAGCTGGTAAAACACTGCATCAGGACAGGTGATCATCCTCCACTCAAGCAACGTGCGTACCGGACCTCACCGGAGAAAAGGGCTGAGATTGAGAAACAGGTGGAGACGCTGCTCGCGGATGGCGTGATTGAAGAGAGCTGCAACCCCTGGGCCTCTCCAGTGGTGTTAGTCAAGAAGAAATGTGGCCATTGGAGATTTTGCGTCAATTATAGATGCCTAAATAGCGTGACGGTGAAAGACTGTCATCCTCTGCCACGCATAGACGACACTCTAGAACTGTGGGTTGTGGTCTGGGCTGTGCGGGAGTTCCGGCAATACATTGGACTTACTGTGTTCACAGTCATAACGGATCATCGCCCGCTGTTGGGTCTCCGACACATGGCTTTGGACAATGACCCGACGGGCAGGCGAGCTAGATGGATCTTGGAGTTGGATCCTCTTAACTGGGACATGGTGCACATGAATGCTGACGCGCTCTCTCGGTGGCCTGGGAGAGACTGCCCGGCCGACGTGAACATGGGCCACACAGACACCATAGTGGGGATTAACACCATTCACTCAGCACTGTCAGATTCAACTACACCGGGCCCACAGTCTGACTCAGGGGCATGCACGTTGTCGGAGGACTTCGCAGAGACAGAGCCAATGGGTAAAGAGCCAGATAACCTGCCGTCGCTTCTGGCCCTGGCACATGACGTGACGGATATCAAAGCGCAGCAGATATCCAGGTGGTGCTGGGCTGGATGGAGATGGCCTGGAGGCTGTCACGAGCACGGCTGAGGGGGGTCTCTCTCAGCTTGAGGAAGCTGTGGATGGAATTTGACCGCCTAATTGTGGTTGATGGACTTTTATGTCGGTCCGTCACTTCCTCCCTCGCGGGAGACCGACTCACTCAAATTGTTGTCCCCTCTGCTCTCGTACCCGATCTGTTACAGCAGCTGTATGGTGGCCCGGCCTCTGCTCACTTCTCAGTTAAGCGTGTGTGGGAGTGAACGCGCCAAATCTGCAACTGGCCATCTATGTTCAAGGACATCAAGACATGGTGCGAGCAGTGCAAAGCATGCCAGACACGCCGGTCCCCGGTGCCCCCACATCGAGCACCGATGGGAGGGTCTCAGGCGACACGTCCATTTGAGAGAGTGGCAGCCGACATTCTCGAGTTGCCCGTGATGACCAAAGGGAACCGGTATGTGCTTGTAGTTGAGGAATATTTTACTAAATTTGTTAACCTATATGCTCTACCCAATCAGGCAGCACAAACTGTGGCGCGGTGCCTCTTTGAGGACTATGTGTTGGTGCATGGGGTGCCAGAGCGCTTGCACAGCGACCAGGGCCGACAGTTTGAAGCGGAAGTCGTGCAGGGTCTCTGTCGGATGCTGGAGATCACAAACACCTGTACCACTCCTTACAGTCCGAAATCGGATGGGATGGTGGAACGTTTCAGTAGGACCTTAATTGATCAGCCGGCGAAGACTGCTGGACTGTGGAGGTGAATGGGATGAGTATGTGAAACAAGTGGCATTTGCCTACAATACATCCGTACATGCCAGCACTCAATTCACTCCCTACTTCTTTGCCCATGGACGAGAGGCAAGGGTGCCGGCGGATGTGCTGATACCTACCCGTGCAGTTGAATCCCAAATGTCCGGTTCCCACATGGAGTATGTCTCGGCATTACGGAGGAAGTTGGAAGCTGCCTTCAGCGGGGCCAGAATGTGTGGTATGGAAGCTCATGAGCGGCAGAAACTTTACCATGACGAGAGGGCTCGACACAAACTCTATGAGGTGGGTGCTATGGTGTGGCTCAACAATCCAGTGGAGAGCCGCATGAAGCTAGCCCCGCATTGGTGTTCAATGCAGGTGATGAACTCAGGTGATGTACCGGGCCTCACCTAAGGCATTGCCAACCCATTGGACTCTGACGAGCGACAGCAGGTGGTGCATTATGACACGCTGAGACCGTACACATTGCCAGTTCATCTGCCACAGCCGGGATTAGCCCCCAGCCCTCCCTCCTCCCCCGGCCCTTCCTCTTTCTCCATCCCTTGTTCTCCAGGGACTGTGTTTTCAGGTCCTGACCAGGATGGACTGTCTGATGTGGCTGAAGGGCCGTGTTCGACAGGGGTCACAGGGGTGCCTGCCACTGTCAGAAGCAGACAGGGTAGAGCGCTGAGGCCCCCTGGACATCTGGATGGTTTTGTTATGTACTGAATTAAAAAATATATAAGAAAGAAAAGAATACAAGAGTTATGTACAGGGAGACGAGCAGAGAGTGTCTGTTGTCTAGGTGAATGTGTCTATTTGAAGACGTCCGGTTGTTGCCTATGTGATTTCCAACTTGAGTGCCTTATCTGAATATGTGGTTTTGCACAGATTTTTTATTTTTTGGGGGATTTGTTCCTGCCGGTTTGGTGGGGTTTTGTTTTTTTAAATGGGGACGTTTATTCTTGTAGGGGGGGACGTATGTAACGGACTTGGGTATAGATTAGTATGGATGCATTTAATCCCCTCGGGGCTTTCCATAGTCCAGAAGTGCATTCCTGTGCTCTCGTGAGTGTACCTGTATACCCTCCACCTGAACGTGATGAGTAAACAGAAGTCTGATTTCTCCCCAATCTGTCTCCAAGTTTCCTTATTTTATTAAAGTGCCAACGCTCGGTTACACTTTGTTCAAACCACTTATTGACTGACTTATTTACTTACTTACTACTGTGACAATTGGAAGTAGGGTTCAGACTCCATTGATGATGGTATAACCAAGTGGATCCGAAAGCCACTGATATCCATGTAGCAATCCTACATATTGTAGCTATTGTAGTGATGCCTTTTGCGTTTGTAGCATTGTCAGTGCTACATGCCACATATACAGTATTTGTCATGGTTGTGACCTTTTGAGTTTGTTTTGTTCCAGTTTTGTATTTCTATGTCTATTGTGTTCCTTGTCTAGCACTTCTAGTTGTGTTCTGTCTGCTCCCAGCTGTGTCTAATCTGTAATCACCCCTCATGTCTCCATATCAGTCAATCCTTGTCCGTTCATTGTTTCTGCTATGTTTTCTGTTCAATGTCCGTTTTAGTTCGAATAACTTTTATCTCAGTTTATCAAGGTTACCAGAGCCGGTGGTACATGATAGCATGCTAGCACTCTCTGTAGTGTATGTGTGTTGATGGCTGGTTTAACGTATGTGCACTGATTACTCAATGAACCTCAGCAGCATCACCCAACCCAAGACTTTAACTGGACCAGGTGAGACTGCTTAAACCAGCCACCAAACACACATACTCCACAGCATTATTATAAAAACATTGTAGTAATGAGAAGGAAAAATGATCAGCAAACAAATTCATTTTTGAATGACTGGCTGGAAACTGGACAAATTAAGAAATAAGGGAGCTCCTATGAGTTCTGTTGAGTTTTATTGTGGCAGTGTTGCATTGTCTGCATCTGCTGGACTGTCCATTGGCCATCTATTCTGGCATCGCTATGCCATGTGTGAAATGGAGCAAGACAGAAATGTTATCAACCTAATTGCATGTGTAAATAACCAACTGGTTTCCAAGCCATCTGGTTTCCACGCTATCTGGTTCCCAAGCGTGTGCATGCCACATGCAGACTGTGTCAGAGTCACCTCTGGCTCTGGCACTCCGGCTCATTTGGCAAACACAGAAGCATCATATCCAGGCCCAGGATCGCCACCTCCAAGCCCAAAACCGCCGAACGCAGGCCATTATGGAATTTGCAATGCACTAGGCCGGAGGATCAGACAGTGCTGCACGATTTGCTATGGCAGGTGGAGGTGGGTTGTGGCGATGGTGGGGCAGACGCAAAAATGAAATTGAGGCATAGTTACGCTTGTTCAAGGCCTGCGGATGGCCACGTAGCCAATGGGCTGCAAAGATTCTACAACCCACTGATGACTAACATAAAGGATAATGCCATGAGCTGGATGTGATCTAGCCAAAATCGCAGTTGAGGATGGTATTCTTCAACTGAAGCTCACTGGAATTCCACAGGTTGACTTAGACTGACTTATTTATGTCACGCCGCGGTCCTTCCAGATCCTGAGCCACGTTTTCTGACTGTACCCTGTTTCTCATTGACCCAATCAACTAGTGTACTTGTACTCAGATGAACTGAACAGTCACTGCTTCATTGTTTGCCTATGACCACGGACTATGGAACTAAGTCAATTATGATGAACATTGCGTTAATGCAGTGATTCTCAACTGGTGGGTCCCACTGAAAACGGGCCCGCGACCCAAAAGTGGGTCGCGGGCCCGTTTTCAGTGGGTCGTGGGCTTTTGCCTGGGAAAAAAAAATGTAAAAAGAAATCCTGTGCTTTTATTTTGAAGGGGATTTTTTATGCAGCGGAGTGCATAGTTTAGCGCAATATGCGAAATGGATGCGCATCTGGGAGGGGTGTTAGGCATGAAGAAGTTCCGTTAATATTTTACTCTGGTCGGGGGGGAGGGAGTGTTAGGCATGAAGAAGTTCCGTTAATATTCTACTCTGGTCGGGGGCGGGGGTGTTAGGCATGAAGAAGTTCCGTTAATAGTTTACTCTGGTTGGGGGAGGGGGTGTTAGGCATGAAGAAGTTCTGTTAATATTTTACTCTGGTCGGGGGGGGAGGGGGGGGGGTGTTAAACATGACAGAATTCCATTAATATTTGGTTTTGGTGAGAGGGCCTCCAAATTAAATTCCGCTTAGGGCCCGGGCCTAGGGGCGGCCCTGATGGTGGGTCCCGAAGCCAGACCAGTTGAGAACCACTGCGTTAATGGAATATTGCCTTTTTGTTTTGCTTGTTTTTGGTACGGCTGTTTGTTTTTGGATTCACCTGAACAGTGAGATGATAATCCCCTGTCTAAGAATCAGATTTTTGTCACAGCCTCTCTGGCTGTGACAGAAGAATTCAGCAACGAATGGACCAAGCAGACTATGGGCGCTTTCACACCTTTAGTTCTGTAGACTAGGTCTGATTCAGGGGTGAAGTTGATACTTTGTTGCATTTTTCATTTGGTGTGGTTAGCATTCACACGACTTTGGTAAGTGAACCAAACAATGGAAACAAATGCCTTGCACCCGAGGGGGTCACCGCCACCCGCACAAATTGCCACTAGTTCCACAACCCGACGGCACAAGATCTGCAGCCCGACTTGAACACACATATCCTATATTAACCACGGCAAGTGAAAACGTCTCATTATGATCACCTCACACTGAACAACCACGTATTTGGCTGACAAACGTGTGGGATGGAATCATTTCAAGCTGTTGTTCATTTGGTCAAGTAGCCTACATATGAACTGATACTTTTGAGCCATTTGTGAAATTAAGATTATATATTTTAAAACTCCCGACAGCACAAACTTCACCAACGGTGGCACAATACAAACCATAAACATACTAGCTAATTAAAGAATAACACACTTAAATCATTCAACAAATAGCACTATGATCCAAACGCGTAAACATTGTTTAATAACCCAAAAACCCGAACTAAAACAAATATTTTGAACTCCCATAAGTCTTTGCGCCTTACGCATAGCCCCCTCTTCCAGCCCATCGCTCTCGGGGATGCAATGGCGTTGTCCTCATCTTGCTCACCCCCAGCCGCCTACACACCTCACCAAACACCGCCTACACACCCCGCCAAACACTTTAGGGCTGGGACTCAATGTTCCGGCCCTGGTCGCTGTGGAGTTCCGCAGGGACTCCAAACGAACATCTCCTCTACCAGTCTCTCGGCCGTGGAAGTTGCCGTCTGATCTGCCACCGCATACACCTCTGGCCATTTGGTGAAATAGTCCATAGCAAGGAGAAGCGGTTAATGGAGTCAGTGATGGGGAAGGGCCCGAGGATGTCCACTCCAAACTGCTCCATCTCCACGTCCTGTCGACGGCCAGGCCAGTAGAACCATCCGCAGAGGCGGTGTAGGCCCGCAAATTGGCCCGCACCCGCAGCCCCGTGGACCAACTGGAGGACCTGGGGACGGAGCAGGCGAGGCACCAGCACCTGGAGAATGTCGGTCCCGAGCCCAGGGGCCTGCCACCGTTGGTGTACCACCCCGTCGTGGAGCTTGAGGTTGCTCCACTGAGCATGACATTTTCGCCCACGCCAGTCAACGACCCTCCTCCAGCCAGCCCCGCACTCACACCAAAACGGCATCTGCAGCCTGGTGTTGCCGCAGCTCCTGGCTGGATAACGACAGTCACCCTCATCACTGCTGGTCTGGACGGCCGCCACCAACAGCATCCCCTGGGCCCACTCCACCTATCGCTGGCAGTACCAGCACTCCATCGCTGCGCAAGGATGCCAGGAGAGAGCATCGGCGTTGCCATGCTGACATCCCGGCCGATGCTACACCTCAAAATTGTACCCCTGTAGGTCCTCCAGCCAATGGGCCCCCTGGCCCTCAGGGTTTCGTAAGTTCAGAAACCAACTCCCATGCAGGCTCTTTGGTGACAATGCACGCAGGAAAACATGCAGGGCAAGATCCTCTTGGTCTGCTGGGCTGAACCACGTTGGGTGTGGAGCACATCGGCAGCCAATAATAATAATAATATAATAATAAAATAATAATAAAATAATAACCAAAATAATAATAAAATAATAAAATAAATACAATAAATAAATAAATAATTAAATAATTAAATAAAATACTAATAATAATTAAAATAAATAACTAAATAACCACTAAATCCTTCCAATTAGCGCTGTATCACTTAAAAACTTGAAAAGACTTCCGACACCAACTGCTAAAACAGTCTTAAGTGTCAGCTCTTCCTGTGCCATTCTGACTTCCCTCTTTAATTGGCCCCGAGTGGAGTGCAGGCCAGGCTCTTGTAGTGCGGGCGGTGATTGGGAATGGGGATCCGGTGCGGAGACTCGCGCTGTGTGCAACGTCAGCGCCGCTCCACCGTTGCGCCTGCGAAAAAAGTGCCGGGAATGTCTGACTCCGACAGGTGGGAGGAGCCTGCCGAGAGGACAGGGCCGGCGGGGGATGGGGAACGCGAGCGCCCGGCAGCCGGCGGGAACTCCGGAGAGAAGGAGCGCCGTATGCCCGGACCACGGCGGCGCGCAGAGGGCGTGCAGCGGGAGGAGAAAGGGGCGGGCGTGGAGGCGAGGACGGCCGAGCCGTAACAAGAATAATAAAAATAAAATAACAGATTTACAAATGTACAGCAGGTCTAAGTCCTAGTAGAAGTATAAAAATATAGGTGAAATATAGGTTATATTAAGATAAGATTATGGGGAACCATAATGTACATAATTCACCTTGTGATTGTTTAGGGTGGGGGAACGGTTTAGGTAGGTTGTTTTCCCTACGGACTAATTAAGGGGCTGCACCGGGGTTCTCTTGCAGTTTAGTGAGTGCGTGCAGCTAACGTTTTGGATTTGCGCAAATGGAAAATAAAGGAGAAGATGCTGAATCTACTGGGGGAGGAACGTCCCAATTTTTTATTTGTGGAAATGTTCCTACGCCACATGCCGCCCCGCAGACCCACGGGCACCCGGGACACCGGAGTGCCATGCTGAGCAGTGGGGATCGGTGCAAAGTCCCTAGCGCCGTCCAGTAGGGAGGCCCGCTGGGTAGCCGCCGACCAGGGGGCAGTTGTGCTGGGGAAGAATTCTCCCGGGACCCGCAACGGCTGACCATAGACCAGCTCGGCCGAGGAGCACTGTAGGTCCTCCTTAGGCGCGGTTCTGAGACCCAGCATGACCCACGGAAGCTTGTCGAGCCAATTCCCGTCCGTCAAGCTGGCTTTGAGGGCCGCCTTCATCGAGCGATGGAAACGCTCACAGAGGCCGTTGGCCTGAGGGTGGTAAGCGGTGGTACGGTGGAGCATAACCCCCAAACCCTCGGCCACGGCATTCCAGAGCTCAGAAGTGAACTGCGAGCCGCGATCTGAGGAGAGGTCGGACGGGGTGCCGAAACGGGCTACCCAAGTCCCAATGAACGCCCGGGCCACGTCAGCAGACGCCGTTGACGTGAGCGGAACCGCTTCTGGCCAGCGGGTCGTCCTGTCCACCATAGTGAGGAGGTAGGTGAAACCGTGAGAGGAGGGCAGCGGACCAACCAGATCACATGGTTGACATGATCAAACCTCCATCTTCCAGGCCACAAGGAAACGTTCTTAGGGGGGGCTTTAGATGTGGCTGTGAACTTGGCGCGCTGGCCAAGCCGGACGCATTGTATCGACCCAGGGTCCGCACGTCCTTCTTGAGGCCCCGCCAGACGAACTTAGCCGCTACCATCCGCACCGACGGCTTCCCGCCAGGGTGTGAAAGGCCGTGCCACATACACGGGATCGCCTCCAGTTATGGGGGCGACCGGTCGCGGCTGACCCGTGGAGATGTCACACAGCAGTTTTGTGCCCGTGTCACCGAAATTCACATCCTCCAGACGCAGCCCCGTGTCCGCCGCCTTCAGGTCCTGCACGTTGAGGTCCGCGGTTTGGTCCGCCGCCATGCGGGTATATCGAGGCCCAACTGGATGGTACCGACGATGGCCCTGGAGAGGCAGTCAGCAACGAGGTTGGACTTACCAGCAACGTGCTGGATGTCCGTAGTGAACTCCGAAATGTAAGAGAGCTGGCGCTGCTGGCAACCGGACCACGGCTCCACCACCTTGGACATGGCGAAAGTGAGTGGTTTGTGGTCCACGAACGCCGTGAATTCACGGCCTTCCAGAAAAAACTGGAAGTGCTGCATGGTGAGCCAGAGTCCAAGGAGTTCTCTATCGAAAGTACTGTACTTGCGCTCCCTAGGTGTCAGCTGGCGGCTGAAAAAGGCGAGCGGCTGCCAGGCGCCCCCCACCCACTGCTCGTGTACGGCGCCCAAGGCATAGTCCGACACGTCGGTGGTGACAGAAATGGGTGCTGTGGGTGACGGATGTGCTAACAGAGCAGCCTGAGCCAGCGTGGACTTGACATCCACGAAAGCAGCCTCAGTCTCCGCAGTCCAGCTAATGGCTTGGTTGGGGGACTTGCCTTTCAGTGCTTCATACAGCGGCCGCATGATGTGGGCGGCCCGGGCGATGAAACGTGGTAAAAGGTCACCATCCCCAGGAACTCCCGGAGCGACCGGGCCGTGTGCGGGCGAGGAAAAGCCGTGACAGCGTCCACTTTCGACGGAAGGAGAGCAGCTCCACCCTTGGTGACGCGGTGCCCGAGGAAGGACAACCCGAACAGACACTTTGCCGGGTTGATGATTAGCCCGTGTTGGTTGAGCCTCGTGAAGAGGGCCCGGAGGCGGGACAGGTGTTCATCTTCTGAGGCGCTGGCGACGAGTATGTAGTCCAGGTAGACAAACATGAAAGGCATGTCCCGTAGAACAGAGTCCATCAGGCGCTGGAACGTCTGATCGGCATTCTTGAGCCCAAACGGCATCCGCAGGAACTCGAACAACCCAAAAGGCGTGATTACCGCCGTTTTGGGGATGTCCAGGGGATGCACAGGCACCTGGTGTTATCCCCGCACCAGGTCCACCTTAGCAAAAACCAGCTTACCCGCCAGGTGCGCCGAAAAGTCTTGGATGTGCGGGACTGGGTAGCGGTCAGGTGTCGTTGCCTCGTTGAGGCGGCGGTAGTCACCACACGGGCGCCAACCACCATGGGGACGATATGAAGAGGGGACGCCCAAGGGCTGTCAGAACGGCGGATGATCCCCAGGTGCTCCATGTGCGAGAACTCCGCCTTCGCTACTGCGAGTTTGTCGGGGTTGAGTCGCCGGGCCCTGGCGTAGACTGGGGGTCCCTCCATGGTGACATGATGCTCTACCCCGTGCTTGGTGGTGGGTGCAGAGAAGGTAGGCAGCATCAGTTCAGGAAACTCAGTGAGCAGGCTGAGGTACCTGTCCGCCCCTGACAGTGATCCTGACAGACCGTCGTACTCCGCCTCGCCCCGCGTACATGCGAGGGAGGAGAAGGTTAGGGCATCGACCAATCGGCTGTTTTTAACGTCCACTAGGAGTCCATGGGCACAAAGAAAATCCGCCCCTAGGAGGGAAAAAGCGATGTCCGCTGTGACGAACCCCCAGGTGAACCCTTGCCCCCCCAAACATAGTTCAACAGGCCTCACGCCATACGTGGGGATGGGGCTGCCCCCCCCCCCCCGGAGTAACGTCCTCCTCCGAAGCAGGAATAACGCTCCTTTGAGCGCCGGTGTCACAAAGGAACCTGTTACCAGATATACTCTCACTGACGAAGAGCAGCCTGCTTGCATCACCAACACTCAGGGCCACTACCGAGCATCGGTTCCCCCATTTCCCGTCGGCTTGTAGCTGCAGGGGGAAAGGCACCTTTTCGCTTTGGCGCCAAACCGCGCGTGGTAGAAGCACAGGCCAGTCTCCCCACCCCGGCCCGGAGCTGCGGCGTTCCACGCCCTCTTAACTGGCAAGGGGGTACCGAAGGTTGGGGCCAATACGTCCGGACCGGGCTGCTGGGCCGCCAGGAAAAAACGGTCTGCTTCCTCAGCTAGGGCGCGAAGTTCTGTAATGACAGTGTTAGCCAACGCTGTCTGAACCCAGGGCGGCATGTGGCGTAGGAACATTTCCATAAACAAAAAATTGGGACGTTCCTCCCCCTGTAGATTCAGCATCTTCTCCATGAGCTGGGATGGTTTGCTGTCACCCAGGCCTCGAATGGCGAAAAGCTGGCGAGCCCTCTCCTTAGTGGACAATTAAAAAGTCTTTAGGAGGTGGGCTTTGAACGCCTCATACTTGTCTCGGCGCAGAGGGTTCGCAATGTAACCCACCACCCTGGACGCCGCGGAGCTCCCCAGCGCTGCCACTACGTGGTAATACCTTTTTTCGTCGTCGACTATTCCACGGCAGGCAAAGTGCGCCTCCACATGCGCGAACCATGCCCTAGCGTCGCGCTCCCAGAACTCCCAGAACCCAAAAAATATCGCTGCTTGCCATGTTCAATATGTTTTCGGAAACTTCTTCTTCGAAAACGTCGGGGTCACCAGTGTACTGCCGAAGAACGGGAGTCGGAGGCGGAGTATTAAGAATGGAACTCCAAACTTTATTTTCCATTTTGCACAAAACAAAGCGTTAGTTGCATGGTCTCCCGGCAGAACTCGGGTGCAGCCCCTTAATTCGTCCGTAGGGGAAAAAAACCTACCTAAACAGTTCCCCCACCCTAAACAATCACAAGGTGAATTATGTACATTATGGTTCCCCACAGTCTTTAGTCACAGTGGCAAAACAGCATAGATGTTCAATGATGTTGAAGACCATATAAGACATATTGACACAAAAGAGAAGACGATTTTGGGTTCATTGCCCCCTCTTTAAAGAAGCGATATGCCAAGCGACTGCTGCTCCTGGCTTGACGTGAGGGAACACCAGCTCTGTGCAAGCAGTCTGACCCACACTCGATGTGCTCTCTCCTCCTGTAGGAACGTGTGTCTCTGGGACACTCTGGTGACGCCCCTCAACAGCCTGGTCCACGGTGAGCCCCGCCCCCCGAATCAGGACACCATCCGTCACCGTGGAGTCGAAGCCCATGAAAACCCACGATGCGTCGCTCATTCGCTCTCCATTTACTTTGCGCATTGGGTTTTCTGACGCCTCTTTAGCGCTCCCTAATGCCGACCCAGTGCTCTGTACATACATCTCTTTAATGGATGGTCGTAAACGCTGAGCACTGTGGTGTTGCGACGGAGAGAATGAAAGGCAGTGGTTGAGACACTTCCATCCACAGCGACTTTTTAAGTCATTTTAAGAGCAGGTAGGGGGTTTGGGCAAATTATGGCATGACAGCAGAGCAAAGCGTGTTTTGTATTGTAGTTTTTATATTTGTAAACGTGATCAATTGATCAATTATGTAAATGCACAATGGCAAACCTAAGACAATATGGAATATGAATAATATGAATATTATAATATCTATATTTTTGAAGTTGAAGATGTGAATCGATTCAGAATCGTGGAAGATGGGAATTCAATTCTTTCTTGATCTTTTTTTGTTTGTTTGGTTCCATACACCCCTAACCCCTCACTATCATCCCTGATCTGTGTCTCTCTCCGCCTCCTCCTCCCTCGCCTTCCTCGCTCCTCCTCGCTCCCCCTCCTTCCTGCTCCTCCCCCCTCCTCCTCCTTCCTCCCTCCCCCTCCTTCTCCTCCTCCAGCCTTCTGCTGCCACGAGACGGGTGCCACGGTGCTGGCCATGGCATCCCGGCACCAGCTTCTGATCACGGGGGGCCGGAAGGGCTGCATCAGCGTGCTGGAGCTGGCCCGCCGCCACCAGCGCCGCAGTTTCCAGGCCCACGACTCGCCGCTCAAGGCCCTGGCGGTGACCCCCGGCGAGGGCTCCTTCATCAGCGGCTCGGCCGAGGGCAACATCAAGGTGACCTCTTGGCGTCTGCAGCACCGCCACCAGTGTTGTTCCCATGCCTTGTTATGTTTTGTGTTGTTTTGTGTTGTTCATGGCTGCCGGTGTTTGTGTGTTGCAGTGTGTATACCGCACAGGTTGTGTACTGCGCAGTGTGTATACTGCACAGGTTGTGTACTGCGCAGTGTGTGTACTGCGCAGTGTGTATACTGCGCAGTTTGTATACTGCGCAGTTTGTGTACTGCGCAGTTTGTGTACTGCACAGTTTGTATACTTCACACAAACACAAAACACAAACACACAACACACAACACAAACAACAACAACACACACACACACACAACAAACACAACACACACACACAAACACAACAAACAAACACACAACAAACACACACAACAAACAACACAAAAAACACAACACAAACACAAACAAACAAACACAAAACACAAGACAACACAACACAAGACAACACAACACAACACAAGACAACACAACACAACACAAGACACAACACAAGCAACACAACACAAACACACAACACAAGACAACAACACAAACACAACAACGACAAGACAACACAACACAAGACAACACAACACAAGACAACACAAGACACAACACAACACAAGACAAGACAACACAACACAACACAACACAACACAAGACAACACAAGCACAATGTATACTTCACTGGCGTTTGTATACTGCACAGTGTGTATACTGCACAGTGTGTATACTGCACAGTGTGTATACTGCACAGTTTGTGTACTGCACTGCCGTTTGTATACTGTACAGTTTGTATGCTGCAGTGTATATACTTTACAGTTTATATACTGCACAGTTTGTATACTGTACAGTTTGTATGCTGCAGTGTATATACTTTACACTTTGTATACTGCACAGTTTGTGTATACTGCCCAGGTTGTAAGCGAGGCGAGGAGCAACAGCCCGGTCTGCATTATTGAAATGAGCTCCAGCTCATCGCCTCCTTTTAGATGTTCCTCTTATGCTAATGACTTCAGGCAGTTTGAGGCAAACATTTAGAAGTATACACATGATGTATTATGACTAGGGATGCACCGATACCACTTTTTTTCAGACAGAGTACAAGTACAAGTACCGTATTTTTCGGACTATAAGGCGCACTTAAAATCCTGTAATTTTCTCAAAAATCGACAGTGCGCCTTATGTATTAACCTCGAACCGATTTTATGTGGTACACGGCGCTCAAAAATCTGTCAAGCCGCACCGCTTGATGGATTGTCGGCGCATTACGGCTACCGCGGCGTAATACTAGCCTTGCGGAGTAATACGTACTGTGCTTCAACATACCGGTAATATTATGGTGTGTGTATAAGGACTAGAGGACTGCGCGGGCCTGGAAAGTAGGCCCTAGCCCGGCCCTGGCCCGAGAGAGTGAGGCCCCAGCCCGGCCCGGCCCGCCACATTATTAGAACTCTCAGGCCCGAATTAAGCCCGACATTTTTTTAACCTCCCATATTTGCGACTAATGTCGCAAACTAGACTTGTTGCCCAGATGCGACAATTCTAGTTATAGACTTCCGATCTTATTTGAGCACTTTAAATGGTTAAGTGGTTATATTTAGTTTCATTTCAATTTTAAGTTATTTTAGGAAAATGTTTTAAGCATTTTGTAGGCAGTTAAATAATTATTTTTATTTTCTGAAGTGAGTGACGAGCAGCTGCGCGGCGATTAACAGCTGATCCATTCGCTACATATCAGATCAATGTTGAATAGGCTACTACAAATTATATCCCAGTGAATAGGCTACAAAAACAACTCAACAGTTAAAGCGTATATCAGTGTTTATTATTAAACGTAGCTATAAAAACCATTGGAGCAATAAGCACATGGAAGTGCGGAGAAAACAGTTACGCTATTATTAACAGAGAAAACAGCTGGTCTTACCCGAGTAAGCCTTGACTAAAATAAAATTGACCAAAACAGGCCATTCCAAGAATAATAATAATCAAGGGCGTATTTTTGTTTTGGACATTGGTGGGGACATCAACAGATATTGCGCCAAGGATGCGCAATTACGCAACCGTGAGGTGTGGACATTGGTGGGGACATCACAGATATTGCGTCAAGGATGCGCAATTACGCAACCGTGAGGTGTGGATATTGGTGGGGACATGTCCCCAGCGTCCCCACTAAATTCTACGCCCATGATAATAATAAAAAAAACGTCCAATCACACAAAAACAGTCAGCCGCTTAACATGGCAACATGTCTTTTTAAGTCACTTTGCATCATGAAGGAAAAGAATCGCATCCACGGTTTCAGGGGCCAGTCCAGTCCTCCTCTCCTCTATTACTCTTCCAGTGGCGCTGAACGCACGCTCACTGCTGCTGCTGCTGGTAATAAAGCCTCTTTGAATTTAATTTAATTTAATTGAGAGAGAGAGAGAAAAAAAAGCCTGAGCCCGGCCTGCATCCGAGCTAATGATGGGATAATTGGGCCTCGGGCTCCATTGCAGGGCTCTAATCCGGTGCGCCTTATGTATGAAAATAGACCCGTTCATTGACAGTGCGCCTTATAATCCGGTGCGCCTTATGTATGAAAATAGACCCGTTCATTGACAGTGCGCCTTATAATCCGGTGCGCCTTATAGTCCGGAAAATACGGTACTTACATTTGGGTACTTGCCGATACCGAATACCAATACGAGTACTTAATAAAACCATTACAGTTCTAATTAATTTAATTCGTTAATTCGCAGTTCTGATTGGGGGGGGCTGCTCCATTAATTTGCGGTTCTGATGGGGGGGGGGGTGCTCTGTTAATTGGTGGGGACATGTCCCCAGCATCCCCACTAAATTCTACGCCCATGCTCGGTACCAGGCGCAGTTGCTATTAAACATCCATAAACGACAACTCGGTTGCATCTCTTTATTTCAATATTCCTTGGCTAACAATATTACAAGGTTAACGTTGCGTTGCCAAAGTGGTATCGGTGCGGTTGTATCGGAGTAGTTTAACGAGTACGAGTACATGAGCACAGTATCAGACCGATACCGAATACTGGCATCGGTATCGGTGTATCCCTAATTATGAACATTTAGAAGTATACACATGATGTATTATGAACATTTAGAATTATACACATGATGTATGATGAACATTTAGAAGTATACACATGATGTATTATGAACATTTAGAATTATACACATGATGTATTATGAACATTTAGAATTATACACATGATGTATTATGAACATTTAGAATTATACACATGATGTATTATGAACATTTAGAAGTAGACACACATGATGTACAGTAGGCTATAAAACATTTGGTTAAAATGGGGATTATCATGTGTATTTACCCTCTCCAATGAAGCTCTTGTCCAAAGCAATGGAGAATGGAGAGCATCTAGTCTAGTAATACAACCACTGGGAGCAGCTGTCATTCAGCAGCTGTAGGCTTCAAATGAACTCTTCTGTGAGCGTTAAGAAGCTCCAAGCTACGCTACAAGCAACATTGAGCAGAAAGGTTGAGGTTTGAACACAAATGTTTCCTGTGTGTCCTCTATGTGTAATAAAGGGAATAAAGTTGATATAAAGTGTGCCGCTGTCCGCAGGTGTGGAGCCTGGCCGACGGGAATCTGCTGCACAACTTCCCCAACGAGCACGCGCGCCAGTCCCTGTTCCGCAACCTGGGCACGGGCGTCATGCAAGTGGAGGCGGGGCCCGCCAACCACGTCTTCTCCTGCGCCGCCGACGGCACCATGAAGATGAGGGTCCTGCCCGACCGCTACAGCCTCGCTGCCGCCGGAAACAACAACAACAACAACAACAACACCCACCACCACGGCAACCTCAAGAACGACATCAAGTTCATCATATAGCCGGGAAACCCAGGAAGGCTTATAAGTGCCACCGGCTGATTCCAGCTCCCCCGGGGTTTGAGGACGTCCAATCGGCTTCCACCGTTCAGGATGCTTTGTAATGGGAGGGGGGAGGGCGAAGGAGGGAAGGGGGGGGGGGACCAGAAGCAGCAGCAGCAACAGCAGCATCACGGCTGAAGGACCTCGCTGTTTAGCCCTGAACAATGGGCTGTTTATTAGCGGCACCAGATGATGTCACATGACGGAGATGGCTACCCCGTATGACCGGGCGATCGGTGGATATTGATCGCCCACCACTGGGACTTTATGGAGGCCTCCCTCTGTGGGATTTGAACCTGCGGTGGTGGCAGCGCCTGGAAGAACTACAAGCACTCAGACGGGACGGGAGGAGAGAGAGAGGGAGGGGGGGGGACAAGGACAGACTAAAGACCTGCTCTGTGTCGCAACGGATGGGCGTTTAATAATGGATGCGGTCGTCAGGCATTTCTTCCCCCAAAACAACACACAGACACGCATGCACACACACACACACTATCATATCTAGTAAGAGACATGATCTTTACCATTATCCATCACCATGATAAACTATTAGTAGATGGAGACCAGGTGGTACTTGCTTCGTAAGCTGCTGTTGCGTCGACCGCCCCCCCCCCCCTCCCTCCCACGGCACAACGTGAGTGGGACTGATCCCGATGATGGCAGCACATTGCACATTACAGCCGACTACCAGAGCCTCCCGATGCAGTGCGTCATGTGGTCGGACGGTGAAACTCATTGTACAAAAATGCGATCATGAGGATGTAGGAGATTGAAAGTGGTACTTTGCAGGGTTGCTTTGAAAAGCTGCCTCTCATAAGACTAACTCGCCACAGAAATATCATAGGGACCGCTATGTGGGGATTTTACTATGGATAATTAAATTTAATATAGACATATACAGTATATATATATATGTGTGTGTGTGTATATATATACATATATACACACACACACATCAGTTTGACCTCTGATTCGTCCTGAATCGCCCAATCAGCGCTCAGAGAGACTATTTCTCTTTAATCTATTTGCACATTCAGTATAATGAAGAAAGTCCTGTGTAGTATTTAGCATATAGCAACAATGCTAGATGGTACGCATTTTAGGAGCGCAATATGTGTGATGTTTCTAATGTTCCTGGTCTATATTTAACTAGCGGTATTTTTAAGTGTCCTTAAACTCTTGAGTAGTACTTCTGCCAAGCCGGTACTGTGGCTCACCAAGTAGGGCTTGGGTGCTGTGCCGCTGGTGTTGGTCTGCCAGAGACTCAAGCCTCCGTCCGCATCCACGATCCCAAACTGCAACACAACACAGGGCCGACCAGAACCACGCTTACAAACAGTATCAAGAACACAATCAAATCATCTGCCAGACATTCTTCCACACACAGACGTGGCTCTCCAAACCACCACAAGCCTGGCGTCACGCGTCCGCTGAGAGTTTACGATCTCAAAGAGTCTCCTAATTTACTCATTATTTTTGTGTGTGTGTGCAGATTTTGAAATTGCTGTGATATATATATATATATATAAAATGAGAGAGAGAGAGCAAGAGAGCGAGAGAGAGAGAGCGAGCGAGCGAGAGCGAGAGAGAGAGAAAAAAAAAAAGAGCGAGGCGCCTGAGGCAGGCTTCCATCGGCCGGAACCTCCGCTGAGGAGCGCCTTCAGTTCAGTTCTTGGGAGGCTAAACCTCGCCACACTGCAGTGAATTATTGGGGGGAAATGTCACCGAAGCAGACAGCCTCTGATCATTATTCAGTCACTTAGGAACAGCGGATTGAATCCGACGTGTGTGCAATCGGCCCTCCGCCCGCCTGGTTCCCAAGGTTCCCAAATCCGCTAAAACTCCATTTGGATTTCTCACGAGTTCAACACACACAAGGTCCATAGGACAAGTGGCAGTGGTGTAGCCCCCCCCTAGCTAAGGCATAGCACCACCACTGTGTTATTTGTGTGTGTGTGTACTGTGGCTATGAATGGGAATGTTTTTTGCTAAACTGTGTGTCTGTGCATGTGTGAGCCTGTGGATGTGTGACCATGCGTGTGTCCGTTTTGACAAATAGTCATCAGCAATGTGGGACATAATGACTAAGTGTGTAAAGAACAGCTAGACAACAGGAAAAGGTGACACTTATGCCATAGCACAACAAAATCTAAGTCGATATCCAGTCTCAGATCACAACATGGGTATTTATGCGATATCTCTGCAGGAGACCTATAGGAGTCTTGCCTTGTTTCCTTGGTGGTTGAAGCGTATCCGGGTGACCCTGGAGTTCCCCGGGCTCCTGAAGCAGATGATCTGCTGGGAGTGGCCCCACTCAAACATCCTCACGCTGCCGTCCTGCGCCCCCGTCAGGTCTGGAGGAGCAACCGCAGCAACACAACAAGCTTGGAGCAGGCTAGCGTTTTTTATAGGACTGACATACATGGTTTGTCATAAAAGAGAGATTGTTTATCTTCTTTACACTAGGGCTGGACAATGAATCACAATATTATAAAAAATCACTATCAGGCCAAGTGCAATATCCAAATCGCAGGAGCTAATGTGTAAATATAAGGGTCAAATGTGTAAATATAAATGTATAATACCATTATAAATTAAGTACTGCAGTACTCCAGAGATGCACTGGCATACCAATACTTTTCTCCAGACGCCACTCAAAACATAAAAGAGAGATGGTTTATCTTCGTTCTGAGTTTACCCATCTGTTGGACTCATTGATTATTCATCATTATTATTATTATTAATACACAGCGTACATACAACCGTGTTAAGTCATGTGACCCGTGGACCATGTGACGCGGGGATTGCCTCAAAGAGCGTTTGAAGCACCGCAGTGGTGAAGTGGTGATCGCATGAACCAAGAAACCCCCCCCCCCCCGGAGTGTACGGCAAGCTGTGTTTGTGTGTGTTGTTCCTAGTGTAGTGAGAGGAGTAGTGGAGGTGAGGATGGTGCTGGTGGTGGTGGTGATGATGCTGCAGACTCACAGTAAGGCAGCGTGGGATGAGAGGTCATCCTCCGCACGTTGGTGATGTTCCTCTTGATCAGCTAAAAGGAAGCAGGGGGGGGGGGGGGGGGGGAGCAGAGAAACCCACAGCAGCATCGCTAAGTCAAGCATTCTCTTTGTCTGAACCGTGTGGGCGGGGGATGAACTGGAAGCAAGTCAACAGAACAACAACAACCACCACCACCACTAAACAAAGTATTGCTGTAGTTTGCCAAGTAGTGTGTGTGTGTATGTGTGCTGCAGCGACACACACACACACACACACACACACACACACACACACACACACACACACACACACACACACACACACACACACACACACACACACACACACACACACACACACACACACACACACACACACACACACACACACACACACACACACACACTCACTCACACTCAAGTAGGGTTGATTCACCGGTGTCCGAAAATCCATGCGACAGAAGGAGAATGAAGGGTGATGTGGGGTTATTATATCTGTCACATGGTTTTTCGGACACCGGTGAATCAACCCTACTTGAATCACATCATACTCATCATCACATCATACATACATCCATCCATCCACCGACAAACACACGCTGCATTGAGCGTTTTGGATTTGCATGATGAAACTCCCTTATTCTTGACGAGCAGATGAAAACCAACCAGAGATATTATTAGCAGAGTGGCTGTTTGCCTACGGTGACCTTTTGCGTCGAGATTATAAGCTTTGCGTGGATTAGTTTGGTCCATGGTTCCGTTGCAGAAGGGGGCTCGGTCTCTCCCTCCCTCTCCCTCTCTCCCTCTCTCCCTCCCGCTGGCTGTCCGCTCCGCCAATGACAAAGCTGCCTCACCCGACATGACTCATAATGGGGCCGATTTCAAAAGGGCACGGCTACCATTACACAACAAAATCAGACCAAATCAATATTCATTTGAGGCTGGAGCCAGCGTGTGGAGGCTGGACTTGCCCGCCCAAACAGCGAGTTCAGGTGAGAGCGCTGGGGGGGAACGCTGTAGACCACCGCAGTGTCGCTGCTTGTAACCTTCCCTCCAAAACTACACGTTCCTTTTGGAGCAGGCAGTGAGCCGGGGAGTCTCAGCACTACAACGACTGTGCTTGGTAAGCCACGCGCAAAGAAACATCTATTATTAACGAAAAGGACTTTCAAAGCGCATTGGCGACTTTGCAATGAACATGAAGCCTAGTGAAGCATAGTGTTTTGGTTAAAAGGCACCACACAGCATCATAGCAGCTGGGCCTTATGAGTAAAAGACATCTTTGTAATTACACCATTAGGTTTTGTCAAAGAATCATCGTCACACTCGGGCCGAACAATGAATCACAATGTTATGGAAAATCACTATAAGGCCAAGTGCAATATCCAAATTGCAGGGGCTACAATTTCTACAAAAGGGTCAAATGTGTAAATGTAGATGTATAATACCATTAGAAATGAAGCACTGCAGTACTCCAGAGATGCACTGGCCTACCAATACTTTGAATCCAGATGTAAGAAAAAGAAAGAAAGCTTGTTTGGCACAGACCCCAAACCCCGACCGCAACATTGTGATGCATAAATGAGTGAAACACATCGCAATAGCATCTGTCAAGAAGAACCACAATGAACAAGGGCATTCCCTAAGAACAGACTGACTGCTGCAGAGCTGAAGACAAACAGAGGCTGAAAAAGTCTCCGGGGGGGAGCGGGCGAGAGAGAAGGAAGCTCACCACGGCTGCTCCTCTGCCCGTCTGCAGGCCTCCCAGCCAGGGCATGTTGATGGGCGTGCCGGGGTTGCTGTGGGTGTACGGCGTGGTGCCGTGGAGCGTGCTGAAGTCATCGAGGGAGTGCACCACCAGGAAATCATCTCCGCTCGTTCTGAAAAGAGAGAGATAGAGATCAGGGGCGGGGCAACTGCCGTGCATTTGTTTTGTTATGATTGTTGTTTGATTTAAAACGCTCCCTTGATTTAGATATAGGGGAAGAGACTGTAATGTTATGGTTAGGGGCTTTTCCGGTGAAACACTGCATCCACCGGAGCAAATCGCACAACATAAATTCCTGACAGAACGGGCTCTGAACGCAGTGGCCGAATTAATGGTGCAAATGGATTGTGAGGAGTAGAGCAACAGCCTGGCTTTCAGTTTGCTTCTGGGCAGCAGCAGCAGCAGAAGTTCTAAAGCACACAGACTTGTGAGCAGGAGGGAAAAAAAACACAACATTGCTGCCTTCGGTTGGGGGATATTGGAAATAAGAAACACCGCCTGCTGCCAAGTGTTCTCCCAGCGCAAATGTCTGACATGGTTCAAGTTTTTTTCAGCTTTAGTTTTTACGAGCAAAAAAAACTTTCTCTCCCTATACATACATCTCGCGGCCTTGGATGCGCACACACACACACACACAGCTATACACACACGGACGGACACACACACACGTTAGTGGTGGCAGTGGAAACACGTTAATGTGTTAGTGGAAAAATTCTACTAGGTGCGCTGCTCCTCTGTTTACACAAAGGTCGAGAGCTAACATTAGCTAGCATCTCCAGCAGGGCTGAGATATCGTAAGAGTAGCACGTTTTTTTCGTTGTCCTCATTTTACTGACTGCTTTTGGTTTTCGTTTTCTACATTTTACGCCAACATAATCCTAAAATGAATTCCCCCCGCAAGACGTTGTTCCGCCGAACTGCCGATTTACTTTCTGAAACAGTTCGGAAATTAAAACCGTGGAATTGTCCAAAGAAAATTGCCCCAAAAATAATTAGCCTTTTTTTCCTTCCCGCTTTGACCCATCTATGGGCCAGCTTGACTACCATCCAACCAGCTGCAGTAGTCGTGAGGGGTGAGTGTATAGTGGTGAGTAGGGAGTGAGTAGGGAGTGAGTAGTGAGTGAGTAGTGGAGTGAGTAGTGAGTGAGTAGTGAGCGGCTGTACCTGATTGGCTACCGCCTCGTCCGAGCCCGAACATTTCATATTGTGAGCGGGCTCCTCGGGCGACTTTACAGCGTGTTAGTGAAGCGACAGTGCAGACCACAAGCCCCACACACAAGGACACAAAAGACAATGATGCGGTGATACAACATGCGCGCAAATACATACAACAATAACACATGGTTAGTTCATTCACAATGGAATTAATTGAGGACAAAGATCATTAATTATGGACAACTATACTACGATTTTATGATTAAATGGGATATTACGATTACATGCGGCAGGCATGCCGAACAAACATGCAAATTTGTGACGACAGGATTAAAGAAGAAATAACAATTGAGAAAAATAACAATCAGGAACTAATATTAGTTATAGTAGTTATCATACCCCAGACCACTCTCCATCCCTGCTGCACCATCCTTTGAACACCTGGCATTTAAACTTCCCGGCCCTAAACCTCTAGTCATTGCTCTCATCTACCGTCCACCCAAGCCCAACCCCTCTTTCCTATCTGACCTCTCAGAATTCATCACACAACTGTCTACATTTTCACCCTCTGTCTTACTCCTAGGCGATTTAACATCACTGACTCCCCAGACTGTAAAAATGCAACAGATTTCCTGGACATACTCAACTGTTTCAACTTCACCCAACACGTCAATTTCCCCACCCACAGCCGTGGACATATCCTGGACCTGGTTTGCTCTTCTGGCCTCCATATCAACAGCATCTCTAACACCGACCTCACCATCTCCGACCATCTGGCCATCATATTGGACAGCGACATTCCCACCCCCCAACCCAAACAAGATCGCACAATAGCCTTCCGTAACCTCAAATCCATCTGCCCTATCTCCCTCTCCACCTGTATATCAAACACTATATCTGATTTCACCCTCCCTGTTAACCCAGCTCCCATGGACCTTGTCAACCTCTACAACCACACCCCGTCTACCTACCAGCTTGCCCCCATAAAAACAAAAACCGTCACATTCACTCAGTCTGCCCCCTGGTACACCCCCGAACTACATGCTCTCAAAAAACAGTGGAGACAGCTAGAACGTCTATACAAGAAAACCGGACTCACTGTACACACCCTGGCCTACAAAGAACACATTCACCAGTACAAGTCTGCACTCAACAAAGCCCGTTCCACCTTCTACTCCGGCATCATACACTCCGAATCCTCCAACCCCCGCACTGTTTTCCACCATAAATAAGCTCCTCAAACCTCTGGACAATATTTCAACCTCATTCACCCCGGAAAAGTGCAGCAACTTTTTATCTTTCTTCCACTCCAAAATCGAAAACATCCACAACCAACTAGCCGCCTCCTCTGCCACCACCTCCGACCAGGAGCCTGCACTTCCCCCACCAACAGCTTCCGAACCCACCACAGTACTGAAACCGCTCTGCTCAAGGTCACCAACGATCTCCTACTCTCCTCTGATTCTTGCTCCCTCAACATTCTCCTCCTCCTCGACCTCAGTGCAGCCTTTGACACCATTAACCACTCCATCCTCCTCAGTCGCCTGCAATCCTGCATTGGCATAACTGTTTTAGCATTTGCCTGGTTCAAATCCTACCTGTCAGACAGATTTCACTACATCTCCATCAATAACTGCAAATCCCTTACCACCCCAGTCTCACAAGGAGTCCCTCAAGGCTCGGTGCTTGGTCCCCTTCTCTTCATCCTCTACATGCTCCCCCTTGGTCACATCATTCGCCACCATGGACTACAATTTCACTGCTATGCCGACGACACCCAGCTTTACATCTCCACCAAATCCATCACTCCTGCCATTCTCTCCACTCTCACGGACTGCCTCACTGAAATAAAAACCTGGATGAACAACAACTTCCTCAAACTCAACGGCAATAAATCGGAAATCATCATAATCGGGCCCAAAATCTCTCCCTCCCCTCCGCCCAGAACTTTACATCTCCACCAATCCATCACTCCTGCCATTCTCTCCACTCTCACGGACTGCCTCACTGAAATAAAAACCTGGATGAACAACAACTTCCTCAAACTCAACTGCAATAAATCGGAAATCATCATAATCGGCCCAAAATCTCTCCTCCCCTCCGCCCAGAACTTCTCACTCTCCATCGACGGACACACAGTCACACCCCCCCCCTGGTCCGTAACCTCGGCATCATCATGGATCCCACCCTCTCCTTCAAGTCACACATCAGCAACATCACCAAAATATCCTTCTTCCACCTCCGTAATATTGCACGACTTCGCCCCACCCTCTCCTCCTCAGCTGCAGAAACACTCATCCATGCCTTCATCACCTCCAGATTAGACTACTGCAACAGCATTCTTTATGGTTTACCTTCCACTGGCCTTAAAAAAAATTGCAATATGTTCAAAACTCAGCTGCCCGGTTACTCACCCACTCCCGCTCCAGAGAACACATCACACCCATTCTCCAACACCTTCACTGGCTTCCAATACAGCACCGAATCCATTTCAAGATCCTCCTCATCACCTACAAAGCTCTAAATAATCTCGCCCATTCATACCTGACAGATCTCCTCCATCGCCACTCCACCACTCGCCACCTTCGATCTGCCGATGCCAGCCTTCTCACTCCCATCACCAAGACCAAGTACGGCACCTTGGGGGACAGAGCCTTTGCCGTCGCTGCCCCAATCCTCTGGAATTCCCTGCCTCCTAACATCAGAAACTCTGACACACTCACCTCTTTTAAAAAAACAACTCAAAACGCACCTTTTCAAGAAAGCCTACAATATCTGATTTCCACCTCCACCATTCTCCTTCACTCTGCAACCTCTATATTTGGCCAAAATGACTTATCAAGAACAAGCCAATACATAGAGTCAGCCAGAACAGAACCTCAGCGAACCCACAGAAACAATAAACATAATAGAGGTACAATAAGAAGAAGATAACATGCGAAAGCAAGTATCTGACCTCCACCTCCACCATCTCTTTCACTCTACAACCTCTATATTTGTTTTTGTTTCTGTATTCTGCATTCCGTATCTGCTGACAGGTAGGAGGTTAGCGGTGCGAAGAGATGCGGTGTCCCACCTGTTGTCGGTGGAGAGGCCCGCGGTGGCGATGAGTGACGAGGAGCCGGCGAACACAAAGTCGTGAGCCGTCTTGTTGTGGCACTGCAGCGTCTGCCACACGACGGACACCCAAACAAACAAAACACAAACACACCAACAGAGACCATTAGTCCAAGGTTTCCCAAAGTTCAGTGACGGGGAAAACCACACACAAGAGCAGTAATGAACTAAAGATGATGTCATTCGGGGCCTTGACCACGGTTTGTGATTTAAAAATGGCAGAAATTATATGTGTGGACTATCCACACACTTTAAAATCTGTGCATATATATATATATATATATATATATATTTAAGAAATGTACAAAATAAATCAAGAATGAACGCTTTGCTGCACAAGTTGTTGGCAAATGATTTTGCAACAACGACTGATTTAATAGCTTGTCTATTAAGTCTTTTTTTCCCCCAATTTGCCACTTTGCTGAGCTAAGGAGTTCATTCATTTAGTTCAGGGAAGGGAGTGACACTGTTTTTTGTTTCGTTAAACAAGAACAGTGGAAATGGGGTGTAGTTGAATTGGTTGAGAACCACTGCATTGATCGATTTGTCAGCAGTAGAGAGACAATGGCCCAAGAAGAATAAGCAGAAGATGAAGAAGAAGAAACCAGGGGAGAGGACTGGAGGAGGATGGATGGAGGAGGAGGAGGATGCTGAAATGGGGCTCACCAAGTAGGGCTTGGGTGCTGTGCCGCTGGTGTTGGTCTGCCAGAGACTCAAGCCTCCGTCCGCATCCACGATCCCAAACTGCAACACAACACAGGGCCGACCAGAACCACGCTTACAAACAGTATCAAGAACACAATCAAATCATCTGCCAGACATTCTTCCACACACAGACGTGGCTCTCCAAACCACCACAAGCCTGGCGTCACGCGTCCGCTGAGAGTTTACGATCTCAAAGAGTCTCCTAATTTACTCATTATTTTTGTGTGTGTGTGCAGATTTTGAAATTGCTGTGATATATATATATATATATAAAAATGAGAGAGAGAGAGAGAGAGCGAGAGAGAGAGAGAGAGCAAGAGAGCGAGAGAGAGAGAGCGAGCGAGCGAGAGCGAGAGAGAGAGAAAAAAAAAAAGAGCGAGGCGCCTGAGGCAGGCTTCCATCGGCCGGAACCTCGCTGAGGAGCGCCTTCAGTTCAGTTCTTGGAGGCTAAACCTCGCCACACTGCAGTGAATTATTGGGGGGAAATGTCACCGAAGCAGACAGCCTCTGATCATTATTCAGTCACTTAGGAACAGCGGATTGAATCCGACGTGTGTGCAATCGGCCCTCCGCCCGCCTGGTTCCCAAGGTTCCCAAGTCCGCCTAAAACTCCATTTGGATTTCTCACGAGTTCAACACACACAAGGTCCATAGGACAAGTGGCAGTGGTGTAGCCCCCCCCCCCCCCCCGCCCCCCCCCCCGCCCACGCTAGCTAAGGCATAGCCACCACACTGTGTTATTGTTGTGGTGTGTGTGTGTGTACTGTGGCTATGAATGGGAATGTTTTTTCCTTGCTAAACTGTGTGTCTGTGCAATGTGTGAGCCTGGGTGTGGGACATGTGTGTGTGACCATGCGTGTGTCCGTTTTGACAAATAGTCATCAGCAATGTGGGACATAATGACTAAGTGTGTAAAGAACAGCTAGACAACAGGAAAAGGTGACACTTATGCCATAGCACAACAAAATCTAAGTCGATATCCAGTCTCAGATCACAACATGGGTATTTATGCGATATCTCTGCAGGAGACCTATAGGAGTCTTGCCTTGTTTCCTTGGTGGTTGAAGCGTATCCGGGTGACCCTGGAGTTCCCCGGGCTCCTGAAGCAGATGATCTGCTGGGAGTGGCCCCACTCAAACATCCTCACGCTGCCGTCCTGCGCCCCCGTCAGGTCTGGAGGAGCAACCGCAGCAACACAACAAGCTTGGAGCAGGCTAGCGTTTTTTATAGGACTGACATACATGGTTTGTCATAAAAGAGAGATTGTTTATCTTCTTTACACTAGGGCTAGACAATGAATCACAATATTATAAAAAATCACTATCAGGCCAAGTGCAATATCCAAATCGCAGGAGCTACTATTTCTAGATAAGGGTCAAATGTGTAAATATAAATGTATAATACCATTATAAATTAAGTACTGCAGTACTCCAGAGATGCACTGGCATACCAATACTTTTCTTCAGACGCCACTCAAAACATAACAGAGAGATGGTTTATCTTCGTTCTGAGTTTACCCATCTGTTGGACTTGATTATTCATCATTATTATTATTATTATTATTATTATTATTCATACACAGCGTACATACAACCGTGTTAAGTCATGTGACCCGTGGACCATGTGACGCGGGGATTGTCTCAAAGAGCGTTTGAAGCACCGCAGTGGTGAAGTGGTGATCGCATGAACCAAGAAACCCCCCCCCCCCCCCGGAGTGTACGGCAAGCTGTGTTTGTGTGTGTGTGTGTTGTTCCTAGTGTAGTGAGAGGAGTAGTGGAGGTGAGGATGGTGCTGGTGGTGGTGGTGATGCTGCAGACTCACAGTAAGGCAGCGTGGGATGAGAGGTCATCCTCCGCACGTTGGTGATGTTCCTCTTGATCAGCTAAAAGGAAGCGGGGGGGGGGGGGAGCAGAGAAACCCACAGCAGCATCGCTAAGTCAAGCATTCTCTTTGTCTGAACCGTGTGGGCGGGGGATGAACTGGAAGCAAGTCAACAGAACAACAACAACCACCACCACCACTAAACAAAGTATTGCTGTAGTTTGCCAAGTAGTGTGTGTGTGTGTATGTGTGCTGCAGCTGCAGAGGCAGGCACACACACACACACACACACACACACACACACACACACACACACACACACACACACACACACACACACACACACACACACACACACACACACACACACACACACACACACACACACACACACACACACACACACACACACACACACACTCAAGTAGGGTTGATTCACCGGTGTCCGAAAATCCATGCGACAGAAGGAGAATGAAGGGTGATGTGGGGTTATTATATCTGTCACATGGTTTTTCGGACACCGGTGAATCAACCCTACTTGAATCACATCATACTCATCATCACATCATACATACATCCATCCATCCACCGACAAACACACGCTGCATTGAGCGTTTTGGATTTGCATGATGAAACTCCCTTATTCTTGACGAGCAGATGAAAACCAACCAGAGATATTATTAGCAGAGTGGCTGTTTGCCTACGGTGACCTTTTGCGTCGAGATTATAAGCTTTGCGTGGATTAGTTTGGTCCATGGTTCCGTTGCAGAAGGGGGCTCGGTCTCTCCCTCCCTCTCCCTCTCTCCCTCTCTCCCTCCCGCTGGCTGTCCGCTCCGCCAATGACAAAGCTGCCTCACCCGACATGACTCATAATGGGGCCGATTTCAAAAGGGCACGGCTACCATTACACAACAAAATCAGACCAAATCAATATTCATTTGAGGCTGGAGCCAGCGTGTGGAGGCTGGACTTGCCCGCCCAAACAGCGAGTTCAGGTGAAGAGCGCTGGGGGGGAACGCTGTAGACCACCGCAGTGTCGCTGCTTGTAACCTTCCCTCCAAAACTACACGTTCCTTTTGGAGCAGGCAGTGAGCCGGGGAGTCTCAGCACTACAACGACTGTGCTTGGTAAGCCACGCGCAAAGAAACATCTATTATTAACGAAAAGGACTTTCAAAGCGCATTGGCGACTTTGCAATGAACATGAAATGCCTAGTGAAGCAGAGTGTTTTGGTTAAAAGGCACCACACAGCATCATAGCAGCTGGGCCTTATGAGTAAAAGACATCTTTGTAATTACACCATTAGGTTTTGTCAAAGAATCATCGTCACACTCGGGGCCGAACAATGAATCACAATGTTATGGAAAATCACTATAAGGCCAAGTGCAATATCCAAATTGCAGGAGCTACAATTTCTACAAAAGGGTCAAATGTGTAAATGTAGATGTATAATACCATTAGAAATGAAGCACTGCAGTACTCCAGAGATGCACTGGCCTACCAATACTTTGAATCCAGATGTAAGAAAAAGAAAGAAAGCTTGTTTGGCACAGACCCCAAACCCCGACCGCAACATTGTGATGCAAAAATGAGTGAAACACATCGCAATCGCATCTGTCAAGAAGAACCACAATGAACAAGGGCATTCCCTAAGAACAGACTGACTGCTGCAGAGCTGAAGACAAACAGAGGCTGAAAAAGTCTCCGGGGGGGAGCGGGCGAGAGAGAAGGAAGCTCACCACGGCTGCTCCTCTGCCCGTCTGCAGGCCTCCCAGCCAGGGCATGTTGATGGGCGTGCCGGGGTTGCTGTGGGTGTACGGCGTGGTGCCGTGGAGCGTGCTGAAGTCATCGAGGGAGTGCACCACCAGGAAATCATCTCCGGCTCGTTCTGAAAAGAGAGAGATAGAGATCAGGGGCGGGGCAACTGCCGTGCATTTGTTTTGTTATGATTGTTGTTTGATTTAAAACGCTCCCTTGATTTAGAAATAGGGGAAGGGACTGTAATGTTATGGTTAGGGGCTTTTCCGGTGAAACACTGCATCCACCGGAGCAAATCGCACAACATAAATTCCTGACAGAACGGGCTCTGAACGCAGTGGCCGAATTAATGGTGCAAATGGATTGTGAGGAGTAGAGCAACAGCCTGGCTTTCAGTTTGCTTCTGGGCAGCAGCAGCAGCAGAAGTTCTGAAGCACACAGACTTGTGAGCAGGAGGGAAAAAAAACAACATTGCTGCCTTCGGTTGGGGGATATTGGAAATAAGAAACACCGCCTGCTGCCAAGTGTTCTCCCAGCGCAAATGTCTGACATGGTTCAAGTTTTTTTTCAGCTTTAGTTTTTACGAGCAAAAAAAACTTTCTCTCCCTATACATACATCTCGCGGCCTTGGATACACACACACACGTTAGTGGTGGCAGTGGAAACACGTTAATGTGTTAGTGGAAAAATTGTATAATGCTGTGGGAGTGTGTGTGTTTGGTGGCCGGTTTAATTGGCCTCACCTGGCCCAGTTAGTGCACCACAGGTTAAGTCAGCCATCAACACACACACACACACACACACACACACACACACACACACACGCTACTGCCTGTGTCCTTGAAGGAGCCCCGGACAAAGCCACTTGATGTGGCATTGTGGCAACGAAGTACGCTACAAATGCTAATAATCGATTCACATGAGAATCTGGATGTGTCTTTCTGTGCTATGCGATACTTCCTCACCTATAGTTCATACATGTTCTATTCTGTCGTGTTCATTTAGAAAATAATGACCTGTAGAACCCAAACTCCAACCCAAAAAATAAAATGCATATAACAAATGTATATAACAAATATTGCATCACAGTATTGACAGAATCGCAATACATACCGGCACTGGAAAATCTTTATCTGTAATATCGTGTTTTGAGGTCCCTGCCGATTCCCGTACCTAATGTATGCACTCACCCCTTGGCCTCCGGCTCGACGTCGTCGTCCACCCAGGTCAGGATCTGCGTCGCCAAGATGGACGACACGTCCAGCTCCTGAATGTCATGTGTGGACGCCATGACCAGACAGTTCCGGTTGGCCTGAGAGAGAGTGTGACACAGACACAGACACAGACACACAGACACACAGACACACACAAAGAAGAGGTGGTGATGACAGACAAAAGAGCATAACAGTAAAGTAACATAACAGTAAAGGGAAAAATACAGGAGAGAGAGCGAGAGAAAGAGAGAGAGACAGACAGGACAGACAGACATACATATACACACCACAAATGCAGACATGAAGGACATAGAGACAAGGGCACAGCACAAATAATGGCATGAAAATGAAGTTAGTTTATGGTGATGACGCCTGGGAGGGGAAAATTGACAAACTTTTCCCACTCACTTATGGCCACGGTCATCCAGTTCACCATCGTAAATAACGGCCCGCGGGAGGCAGGTAGGGTGTGTGTGTGGTGTGTGTGTGTGCGCGTGTGCACTAGAATATCTGGACAACTCACAGCTCTGTGTATTATATGTGTACCACTATTCAGATCGCCGTGAAAAGCACATGTGATCAGAAGAAAAGTATTACATGTTTGAGGGGAAGGAGCAGTAGATTTTGTTTCAGTTTAAGGACTGTAAAAACCACGTCTTGGCAGACAATGGGGCAATGCTGGTGGTAGGGATTTGAATGGAGGGCTGAATGTGGTGTGCGTTTCCATGCAGCGATCAGAGTGAAGCTGAGTTGGCTGTTCACACAAGCACACTAGCTCTGTTTCGATAGCGAAAGCGCGATGATTTGATGTCAGACCTCTTTGTGGATGATGCTGCTTTGCCATCGCGTAGCCAGTCCGTCTCCATCTGCAACGCAACACCGATCGCATACATTCATCCGCTTGGACCGTGCTGCATTTGTCATTAACGACTAACCATACCAACGCACGTCCCAACAGTAAAAAATGAGATGATGAGATTCAGATCAATAAATAATCGACTTGTTTGTGTTTGTGTTGTTTATTCATGGAGCAGGAGAAATCCCACGGAAAGGCGTTTCGAGACGCTACATTCTAACGTTGTGCATTAAGTCCGCCTGCCGACCTAGTCAAGGGGAAAGGGGGGCTGCTGCTTCTGTGCGCGTCGGAGGGAATGAAGTCAAACTCCACATTAGAGAAAGCTAAATATGGCGCTTTGCCATTTCCACAGAACACATCCAGGTCTCAAGGGGACGCAAGCGCGGGGGGCGCACCCTGGCTTACTGGTTGGGCGTGCGCGCGAGTCAGAGGGTCCTACGAAACCCCGCGGCGCAATGAAAGTGAGGGCCGGCGCTGGGATCCCGGCCCCCCGGGGCTCGGGCGCACCACCGGCCCGCCTCCGCCCGTTCCTACGGGGAGGTGGAGCTTGAGCGCGTGCGATAGTACCCGAAAGATGGTGAACTATGCCTGGGCAGGGCGAAGCCAGAGGAAACTCTGGTGGAGGCCCGTAGCGGTCCTGACGTGCAAATCGGTCGTCCGACCTGGGCATAGGGGCGAAAGAGGAAACTCTGGTGGAGGCCCGTAGCGGTCCTGACGTGCAAATCGGTCGTCCGACCTGGGCATAGGGGCGAAAGACTAATCGAACCATCTAGTAGCTGGTTCCCTCCGAAGTTTCCCTCAGGATAGCTGGCGCTCGATACTCGCAGTTTTATCTGGTAAAGCGAATGACTAGAGGCCTTGGGGCCGAAACGATCTCAACCTATTCTCAAACTTTAAATGGGTAAGAGGCCCTGCTCGCTGGCTTGGAGCAGGGCGTGGAATGCGAGTGCCCAGTGGGCCACTTTTGGTAAGCAGAACTGGCGCTGCGGGATGAACCGAACGCCG
>PIJE02000140.1:430643-478143 GCA_002895965.2 Coryphaenoides rupestris
CCAGGCAACCATAAAGTATGCCTGGAGAATAAACGAAAACAAAGACGGATTGTGTTGGCTCGTCCCCCAACAACCTGCTACAGAAAAAAAAGCAATACAATAGTAATGTATCCAATATGCAATCCAGCCTTTTGATTATGCACTGCTCTCTTATGTTCAAAATGAGAACTAGCAGCAGCATGTTCCTCGGGGGATGTGGCCTCACATATAGCCATAGTTATCTCTCCACATCGTGCCCAGACTGCCGTCCACCACTGCCAATAACAAAATCAGCCCTCAACAGTGCACCACCAGGCACGCCTCAGGAATGCCGTTACAGATAGCAACCTCGAGCGAGATCGTGGCAGTGGACAGGGCACAGAGGTATGACCTCATCATGAAAGCGGAGTTGAGACGGCAACGTGTAAAAGCCACCGATGTCTCACCCCCCCCCCCCCCCCCACCCCCTCTTGGGGTGTTCAGCGAAGTAACTCCAACCAGCCCATTAGAGGTCGTGGAATAGCTGACCATGTTGGAGAGTGTGGCGACTTTGGTGCTCGAGGGAGAACATAGTGCGGTCTGGGAGGTTGAAGGTCTGAGGGAGTCGCTGGATTGAAAAGAAGTTTTGGAACACCACTGCTATATGTCGTGTAGAAAATATCACGGCCGTCTTGTTCAGAATGAAGAAAAATCAATAAATCAATCATAAACAAATATCCATTTCCCCCAAACTAAACATCTGGAAGTTTGGTTTGAACTTGAAGGAGAACATTGGCTATACGAGCGCAGACTTTTAACACACAGTTGCAGTCTCAAATCATTTGTATTTTCCACTTGAATTTAAAAGCAAGTAGCCAAAACATTGCTCTGAACATCTTTGTTATTATGCTGCTGCTCCCTGTATGAAACGTTTCAACTGTCCATTTAAAACGGACCCCAAAAACATTTTGTCAAGCTTGCTGAGCATGAGCCATTCAAGCCGTTTAAAAAAATGTGATGTGACTAAAATTGTCATAGTGTCCACCGAGATGTTTGCCATCTAGATCAGTTTACCAGTTGGTACAGTCCACTGGGTAGGCTGGTAGTCTGATCTAGATATAGCATACAATTAGGTGGACTGGACACACACTCACACTTGTGATGTTACCTCGTCACAACGACAATTTTAGTGACATGAAGATTTTGAAACGGCTTGTAATGACTTACACCTGGTGGTATAATAGGGCCCCTTTAACTTGTCAAGTTAAAGGGGAGGGCTTCAGTACTAAATAATCAGCAGTTAACTCCATTGGGGGTATGACACGCCATGGAAGTCTCTAGATATTGATATTTTGGTTGGTGATGTTAAATCCTAGGAAGAGTATTGAGCACGTATTGGATGGAGTTTAAATACAGGCCTGAAAATCCTCTTGGAGGGAAAATAACCCGCTTTGCTGTGATTGACACGACTACAAGTGCTACCACTTGAGGATGGCGCTAGCATTCATAATCACAGCGCACAAAAGCACTGCCCATCCAAAGCCATTCAGTGTTATTTAAATGAAAGTGAGCTGAGTGAAGAACCGTTTTTATTTCACTGCCTATTGGAACTAAAAGGTGTGTGAGTCTTGAATTTAATTAAAAACAGTCAATGTCGTACAGATCTTTGATATGAACTTCTAAGGCCTGCATGTGCCATGTTTAATATCCAACGTCAACATCAAAAAATAAAAGTTTGCAATCGGAAGCCAAACAATCAATCAATTACGACGATTAGTAAATCGATTAATAGGCTGTCAAAATAATCCCCAGATGCAGCCCTTAAGTCGGACGCTTTTAGTTTGGCACTGAAGTTTGTTGAGTGTGCATTTACACGATGATTGACTTGATGATTGGCTTTAATGCAATCTTCTTGAACATTATGCCAACCGTCTCTTCACTCAGATGGTTTGTGTGGTGATGCTTACCCATTAGGTCATGTCCTGCCATCGGATAGAAGGACTTAAGGTTGACCACAACCAGCTGAACCATGGACAGGCGCATCAGACACCAGCTGGAGGGACAGGGGGAGATGCATTTATAGAGCAGGGGGTGAGCATTTTAATCCAACCCAGGAAATAGGTAAAATCTCGAAGGTCTAAAAAGGCTCTGTTGAGGAGCCACTCAATGCTGGAACCTCTTCTCAGTCATTGGCAAAGCAAGGCTAGTCTGAAAAGGGTCGAAGGCAGGGGCCTCAAACTCATTACCTTGGGGTCACTGATGATGTTGTCCACTACTAGGAGGGTCACTTCAACATTCAAGTATAGTAATTATGAAGAAAAGGATTTCTGCTGTTTACTGGTCCGCTGGATCCACATTTTCCTGCCGCTACATTAGGCCACTGTTTTGTGCATACACAGGCCTATTAAGAGTATTTTCTAAAAAGTTTTTCATTTACTTTTATTTGTATTCAGGGAGATTGCTCAAATTGTAATGAGGACACTAGAAAACAATAATGCATGTTTTTTTGTGAAAAATAAACAGGCCGGATTACACTATTTATTTAAATCATGTTGCGGTTCTGGCCGGAGGGCCGTGTGTTTGAGACCCCTGGTCTAAAGTATAAACTTAAATCAAATAAACTAATCAAGTATAAATTAAGATTAGTAGTTACATTGCCACTGCCCTCACATGAAGTATGAGTCGTAGTCACACGGTTGTCCTCACGTCATCTCAGCGCTGCTTACCTGTAGGAGTTGTTGTTGGAGTGCTCTCTCAGCGGGGAGTTGGGGTCGAAGATATCCTCGTAGTCCTCCTCATTCTCCTCTTCACCCTGGCTGGCCTGACTGTCCTCAGAGTCATACTCCTCTCGGTCCTCAGAAGGTGGGAGGTGGGGCTGCGGAAGAGGAGGCAAAACAGACTTTGAGGAGGATGAAGAATTCCCATACATAGAACAGACAGAATTTTACATTTCTCAGCAGTTGAAGTTAAGGCTGGGAGAAATTTCTCTCAACGCTTTCTTGATTATTTTTTTATTACCGGAATTATTTTAGTTTTTATCAAGATAAGACTTGGTAGAGAGTACATAGACTCTTGTTACATGCAAATGACCACAGCAAATGTGATGCTACGCAAACATTATTCAAGAGGTTTAGGACGTGGCAAATGTTTCCCTTGTATGTACCTTGGCAATAAAATAGTCCCAAATGCTCAGCTCCGGTGGGACAAATCGTTCTTTGAAGATGGAGGCAGCTTCACGCTCCACTACTGATGGCGATCTGAGACTGGATGGGCTGGCTGGCCCCTCCCTCTCCCTCTGAAGCCCCGCCTCTTCCCTGGAGCTCCCGCGTGACGACATCATCTTGAAACGTCTGGACTTCCTTTCTGAGCCGCCATTGGCTGGTGAATCTAATGTCATTAGACAAGATAATATGTAATCATCGATATAGACTTGTATAGTCCCATCCATCCACATATTGAGCATATCAAATTGCTGATCACCATTTACATATTTCATATTTCATGAATAAGTCATTTAGTCAGCTAAATTGGGTCTAACATGTCGGCAAAAGGAAATGTATGGGTAAGACATGATCATTCATATTGAATGATCATTCAGCAGATGGAAAACATCCCCATCCACACACATCCACATCCCCCTGAGCACCACTATCACACACACAAACACACGCACGGCACCTGGAGGGGAGCACGTCTGCGGGCCATTAGGCCTGGCCTCGATGACGGGGGTCTTGGCCCCACCCCCGAACACCGCCACCCACAGCTTGCTGTTGAGCGGGTGCGCCACGATGCGGAAGAGCTCGTTGCAGGAGTGGGTGGCCAGGCCGTGGACAAATAGGCTGAGGAAGACGGCGGTGAGGATCTCGCAGAGGAGCACCGCCAGGCCCGGCTGGCTCTCCTCCCCCGCGGAGCTCAGCAGGCGGATCAGGGAGGCGATGCCTGGAGAGAGAGGAGTGCATCAGGGCCGAGGGTTAGGGAGGAGGAGGTGGCGGGGTGGGGGTCGAGGGTGGAGGGGAACCAGCTAAGGCAATGAAATGCACAGCGAATCGGGCCGATAAAAGACTGGGGTAGGCCTTGTGGGTGAGCAGAAAGCATGTTAAGAGTAGGGGTGTAATCCTTGGACGTTACTACACTTTGATACGGTTTTGATTCTTCAAGTGACTATTCGATATTTCATGATTTCATCATAGTTTGCTGCAACACGATTCGATTTAGTAGCCTATGTATGATCGATATATTGTCATAAAATACCACAAATACCAAATATTTAAGAAGTGTATACAGCAGATAAGGTAATGTATATATACACAATCTATTAACAATAATAATCGATATTTGTGCTTTGCATCAATTTAATCGGATTGTTAATCGATACAGCGATCGATGCATTAGTTATGCCCCTATCTGAGACCCAGGCAAAACATAACCTTCAAGTACCATCCGCAGTGCCATTCCCCGGCAGTTTCCAACGAGCACTGTAAAACAAATCACCTGCTCACAAGGCAAGCGAAGACTCTTCTTTCCTCATCGTCGCCAGCCAAATAAAACAGACACAGCTGTGCGTGTTCCTGACTTGATTTCCCAACTGCTTATCTGAAGCCCATTTTAATTGAGATCGCGACGGTTGGAAACATTAACTTTTTTCTGATGAATCACTTTTGGAGAGCCGTGGGGGATTCTCTTCGGAGCCGCGGTATCAGTGTGCGCAGATTGTAAAGCGCCCCAGAGCTTTTCATATCGGCTGCATCATCTGCGCACTATAAAAAAAAAAAAACGCAGGAGTACCAACCCAAATCATATCCTCCATTATTATTAAAGCGGTCCCGGGAACACAATCTGCTGTAATGAACCGTGTCATTGTAGACGGCTAGCTAACTACTCGTTTGACAGCCCAAGCACCCACGCCCCCCCCCCCCCCCCCCCCCCCCGCCCTGTTCAGATACCGCCCTGATACTAAACACATGTTCCATTAGCTCTCCGGTTGCCCACCCGGATTCAGGCGTTTGCTCCGAATTTTTTTTATCATCATGTAAGGAACTGAGTGGCTTGGCAGTAGCGATGCTCCCATCTGCTGGTTATCTCGTCAGATGCCCCACACCGCTCCGGGACTTTGTTCTATTCCAGGAATCATTTTCCAGGTGAGCACACGTTCGTCTTGCTTGCCTTACAATAACAAATATATCGTATTTACTAATTATGAAATGATTACCAAACATTTTACGAGGCTCATTATTAACCCCCTTGAAAACACGTGCCCCTTAATCACCAGAGGATTCATTTTAAATACAGCCTTTAAAAAAAAAAGGTAGATTTCTCAAAAACATCCATGGATACTAAACAACAGCCTGTCTCTTTGTAAGTCGCTCTGGACAAAAGCATCTGCCAAATGCCCTCAATGTAAATGTAAATGTAACAGCGATGTCATCGTCTAACACGTGCGGTCAGTCACTCAGACGGTAGTGTTTATGGGCGTTTGAGGTGATCGGGGGATGGGAGGGGTGGGGAGGATTATACTGACCTGGCCACTGAGCCGGAGTGGTGTTGGGCTGCACCGCCTCGTCCATGCTGACGGTCCTCCCGGGCCTCTGGGACAGCAGCACACTCTGGTACACGATGCCCGTGAACTGGTTCACTCGACTGGAGAGCAGACACAAAACACACACACACACACACACACACACACACACACACACACACACACACACACACACACACACACACACACACACCACACACACACACACACACACACCACACACACACACACACACACACACACACACACACACACACACACACACACTTTAGAGTGTGGATCAAAAGCGAGACAGACAGCAAAAGGGAAGCTATGGTGCTAAAAAGTCAACACTGCAAGAAGCGATGATGGCGTGGTGCAAATAGTTACACGTTATCGTCAAAACTCTGTCAATGTTTAAACTTTGTTCTGAACCAATTAATCCCCCCCCCGTACAGTACAGTATGTATTGTATGGTGCGCCTGTGGCACGTTCCAACATCAAAGATCCAACAACATCCCCTGACCCAAAATGGATGTGTGTGTGTGTCTGTGTGGGGGGCTGCAGAGGACATAGTTGTGAGTGGAATTCACAGGAAACCGTCAACGCTGCTGCCCAAGCCACCAGAGATGGCGTGAGGCCCTCTCCCACAACCAATATGTTCCCCTCAAAGACACCGTCACAGAATCAATTGCCTTGACGTCAGAGGAAATGCACGAGTCAGGAGGAATGACGCTCCGTACGGAGACTGTTCCTTCACTTCTGGTGTCACACCCGATTGCCAAATCCACAAGGGAGACACCCTGACCGGGGTGGGAGGATGTTTTTAGCTGCGTGTCTAGAACGAATTGCTCAATGTTGGACGCTTTTCATTAAAGTGTCAATTAAAATTTTAACAGAGGCACGTGGTGGTGGTGGTGAACACACCGGGAAATCGAGCGGTATGTGGAACAAATCGGCTCAGCTCAGGTATAATATATGACTCCAGAGGCATACGTCATGGCTCCTTGAAAAACGTGATCACACACACACCACCCCCCCCCCCCCCCATAACGAAGAGGCTGCTAAATTAGAAATTGCTTTTTTAATTCAGTTACAGTCCTCCGACCCCCAATAGGACAACATTTGGAGCTGGATGCAACCTTCACAAGCGTGCACGCATGTGTGTGTGTGTGCCTGCCTGCCAGTGTGTGGAGAGGGCATACAAAAACAAGCAAAAAATAAATAAAAATAAAAATACGTCAATAACAACAAATCATGTCTGTGTGACTGACAGGGAGTTTTAAGTGTCACTGGGCCAGAGAGTGCTTCATAAAGTACACGCCACTCTGACAACCAGTCAGCGGGGTACTCAGTCAGAAGAGTAAAGCAAAGAACAACAACTCTAAATCATCGCTTCTCCCCTTCAGGCACTTTATGCAGTCACGGGCAGCTCCACTGCTGCGGTCACAACACGGTGGCCGGTGCGGTCGGGGTTCGGTCGAGTTCAAGTTATTGCTTAACGCAAGAGGAATTCTGACAGGACCGCCAAAAAGGCATTTCAGTCTAGCGGGAAAATTCTGTTGACGTGCACCGCACACCTGTATGGGGATGCATTAAGCCGCTGACACAGAACCTAGCCAAAAGATTGATTACACTTTGATCAATAAGATAGCCACCTTCATGTTTACGGCCGCCTAGTACTAAATTTCTAAATCGATTCGATGCTGCCCCAAAATATGCTAAATCCAACAACATAAATTGTAATCGGAGAATATATGAATAGCAAGTGTGAAGCAAACTAAAAAGAAGTGCACAGTTTGAGCAATTGTTAATGGTGTTCAAAGGTTCTTGAGTGTGGTGGCGATCACTTAAACTGCAAGGAGCATTGCCCTCCCAGAGCTCCTGAGATCTAGCCCTGAGATAGGGTCTCCTATGGAGAGAGAGAGAGGCCCTGGGTGTGTTGGATGGTGCTCACCTGTAGTGTCCATCACAGAGACACTGATAGATGCAGGCAGACAGCGAGGCAGCCAGGGTGTGCATCACGTAAATCTAAAGGAACAGATGGGCGAGAGAATATATATATGCATGGGAAAAGGGGACTCGCTCTCTCTTTTAAGAGACACTGTGCACGGCGATGTTTAAAACAAATAGAAAATACATTTTCTGCTTGCCAGTGTTTTATAAAAAAATTAAATAAAAAGACAGCTCTACTGTTTAAGCTGAGAAACGTTTTCAAAGGTTTCTCAGATGTGGAACGGCCATCTGTTTACATGAGAATAAATAATGACTGAAAGTAAGTGCCAATGGTAATTTTCTTGGTACAATAACCAGCTAACAGTGCTAATAAGCACCCTAGGGCATCATGGGTGGAGAAGGTGCATTTTCCAGAGGGGATTTCAGACATGCGCATCCCTACCTCGTTGTTGACTACGTCAGGGTGCGGAGGGGAGTCCAGGGAGTTGATGGTGTGCAAGATGTCATGGGCCAGGTTGGTCAGGTGCACGATAGGATTGGCTACCACCGTCTTGGAATTGGCTGTGCAAGCCAATAGGAGAGGGATGGAGGCGGGTGGAGGGCAGGGGGCCACGGGCGATTGGACGGAATCGTCCTGTAGAAAATAAGGTACAATGAGTCAGTGATACGAACTACAAACATGACAGTCAGTAGGTAGTGATCACTGAAGAAGTGTAAAACTGTAAAACACATTTCATATTTACACATTTTTGAATTTTGATGCCAGGTTATGTGTGCAGATTTATTCAATCTCTTAAATTTATTTCCAACGTATTTCTGATCGCACTAACACGTTGCTGGCACAAATCTGCCATCGTAACGTTCCGCATCGACGTGTTGTATATGATAAATGTAATAAATGTGCAGTTCCGGAACTTCTGAACGGCAATATTCTGGGATCTCTAGCGTAACAAGGGCTCCTGTAATACAAAATACCCCCGATTCTCAGATAGCCTTTTAGTATGAGTTGTGAGAGCAATCCTATGGGCCCCCAGAGGAGTGGGCAATCACGGCAACATGTCAGCCCATTGCTTCAGGTGTGTGTGTGTGTGTGTGCGCGCGCGTGTGTGTGCGTTGGCCGTTCCCGCCGAGCAGACACGCAGCCCTGCACCGTGTGTCACATGATCTCTGGTTTAGATTAGCCCAGGCTCCCAGAGGGCCGTGCGGTCAGCCTTTTAATACTGCACTGCCACGCCAAGGCACGCTCTTCGCAAAACGAATGGGCTGTCGAGGTGCCATATGCTTGTTCGTGTTTTTGTTGTTGTTTTTTTTAAAGTGTAGCTGGTGAGAATGTAGCATATAGAATGTACATATATAGTGTACCTTTATTGATCTTTAAGCTGCTCGACTTGTTTAAAGTGCAAATGATGTCAGGACAAAAGGTTGACTTGGAGCAAACACACCGGGGGGCATCGCCCTAAGGTCAGGGTGTGCATCCGTGGAGGTCCCAGTGGTGAAAGCCAGACCACAGCTAGAGGGGGCTGCTGGCTGTACACACCCCACCCCACCGACTGACCTGGTGGGACTCCTGGAGCAGCAGGATGAGCTCCATGCGCACGGAGGCCAGCCCACCGCCGTGGGATCCGTGGAGGCTGCAGTAGCTCAGGAACATGCGCAGCAGCGGCTGGTTGGTCTGCAGCCACAGCCGCCGGCAGCGCTGGCTCTCCCCGCACGGGCTGCACACCTGCACAGCATAGTCGGACCACCGCTGTCAGTCACCGCGGCGACCACAGTTTTCTAGCTAGGACCTTACATACAACAAATGTAGCTCAAAGTGCTTTACAGCAGAGTGCTTCCCATAAAAATGTCCATAAAATTTGCAAAGAAATACACATTAAAAACCAGAATAACAAAAGTAGACATTAAAAACCATAAAAGCATGAACATATAACGTTCATGCTTTTATGGTTTTTAATGTCTACTTTTGTTATTTATTTTATTATTATTTTATTTCTAATTTTCTTTTCTGCCATTGGGTTCTACCCAAGATCAAAGGTGACTATTCAGCAGCGCAAAGTGCAAGCAGGTGCAATTTCAAGCATCCATCCATCCATTCTTGTCCGCTTATCCGGGGCCGGGTCGCGGTGGCAGCCAGCTAAGCAGGGCCCCCCAGGCTTCCTTTTCCCCAGCCACACTAGTTCCTAGGATCCTGAGGCGTTCCCAGGCCAGACGAGATATATAATCCCTCCAGCGGGTTCTGGGTCTGCCCCGGGTTCTCCTCCCAGTTGGACGTGCCCGGAAAACCTCTAAGGGGAGGCGCCCGGGGGGCATCCTAACCAGATGCCCGAACCACCTCAGCTGACTCCTTTCGACGCGGAGGAGCAGCGGCGCTACTCCGAGCTACCTCCGGATGTCTGCGGTGGCTGGGAAACTCATTTCGGCCGCTTGTATCCGCGATCTCATTCTTTCGGTCACTACCCAAAGCTCGTGACCATAGGTGAGGGTTGGAACGTAGATGGACCTGTAAATCGAGAGCTTCGCCTTCCGGCCCCACAACGGACCGCATTACTGCAGATGCTGTACCAATCCATCTGTCCATCTCCCACTCCATTTTGGGAACTCCAAAAATGGTAAAGTTAGGTCAAACCTAATTAATTACGAGTAATGTTTCTCAAGTCATTGCAATTTTGCAAAGAAACTCTTTTAAGCTCAAAGACGGAAATGTTTTTATCCAAAAAATAAGTAAAAACAACGATGGAGTCCAACGGAGCATGAAGAAGACATTTGGGCTTTTGCGTGAGCAAGGCGTGTTTTCTTATCCTGTATTAGCTACCAGCATGGTGAGACGGCAGTACCCACCTGCTGGTCCTCTGCCGTTCCAGAGACGGGGTCCATGCCTGGGCTGCCTGGGACCACCAGCTCTGTCAGAGAGGGCCTGTAGCTGCAGCAATGCTGAAGAGCCACCACCTGGACAATTACAAATTAAAAAAGGGACACGGTCCAAATATTAAGATTCCCAAGTGGCATTGCCCAAAAGCGACAGTGCCTCCTGCCAACACGTATTTGTCGGTCTACCAAACAGCAAAAAAAGAAGTGCATTTTATTTTCGTGAGCTGAATCCCTTTCGATGCGTATTCAAACATCAAAAGTTGTACTAAATGTCTGCATTAGGCAATGGAAGTAGATTTGAGCATAACATACGAGTTCAAATTGACCATCTGAGTAGTCAAATTAATACGCACAGGATGTACTAGTGACTGGCTTTAATGTGATGCTGAACTATGGAAATTCTACGGCAGCAAAGATAAAGTGTTTATCTGCCTTTTAATAGTTGTAATCAAAGTGTTTAACAGACAGAAGGGAGCATTTAAGAAGAGGAAAACCCCCAAAACAACATTGCCACTTTGGGCTGTTTTACAGGGAAGGTCGGTTAACTGGATTAATAGCTCTGCTCGTTCAGGTTGAAATAGTGTCGATCGCTACCTCTTTCTCCAGCCACTGGCAGAGCTGGTAGCGGAGCTTGCCCCCGTCCAGCTCGTAGCCGGTGGACAGAGTGCGCAGCTCGTTGGTCAGGATCTTCAGGCAGGAGTGGAATTTCAGCTGCGCGGCCATGATGTCGTCTGTCGGCGCCAGGAAGTCATCCTCGTCCTCCGACGCAGTCGAGGCCTCGGCGAGCGGCGACGAGGCGTCGTGCGCACTCCGGAACACGCTGCCGTTGCCAGCGATGCTGTTTTTATTGCCGACGTCATCATCTTCGTCATCTTCATCGTGGTCACTTTCCCACTTAAGCTCCAGGGTGTCGTCGGGCAGCGTCAGAGACGGCTGACCCCAGTCGAAGCTGAGCACGGAATCCGATTGGCTGTTGGACATGCTTTCGCTGTGCGACTCGTAGCCGTTCAGAACGGGCCGGGACCAGTCCAGGTCTTTTCTGCCGCCGCCGTCGTCGCTGGCTCCCGCCGGCGTGACGGTGCCGCTGTCCCCTCGGATCGGGCTGGCGGCGGCGTGCTTGCGGATCTTGGGCATCTTGGAGAGGACCTCCAGGGCCAGCATGGGGCAGCCGGCCTGCAGGTGGGCGTACGCGGCCGTGAAGAACAGCCGTCGTTCCACCAGGCTGATTGAGTCCGGCCGGCGGCCCTCGGCGGTCAGGCCCACCTTGGCCTTGTCTGCGGTGCCCAGGTGGCGGCGCAGGAGGAGCGGGTGCGTGCGGAGGTACGTGTAGAAGTTGAACACTTCAGGGTTGCATGGAGACGTGGAGGAGGGGCCTGGGAAATTGAGATGGATGACAAATATTACAGACAGAAAGAGAGAGACAGATAGACAGATGGCGCCATACGTGATGGCTGCCGTGTTGCGAGCTCCTGTGAGCCGACGCAGTTTTTTGTTATTTATTCTTCTAATTGCGAGTATCCTTGCACAAGAAGTTAGCAGTAAGTTCACTTACGACAGTTGTACACTTCTGGAGATTAGAACGACAGTCGCTTGCCGCCTACCGGAGCTTTTCAAGTCTTTCAACTCATGGCTGGACTATCTCCGTCCATTTTAGGCGCGATCACACGCAGGCGTCGCCGACGGAGAAGGAAGCGAGCCGGCGTGCTGGTCAGGCTGCGACGTCGTGCCAATCGACCTCCACTACCCACCATTCTACTGGCTAATGTACAGTCTCTGGACAATAAGTTATGCAAGCTACAGGCTCGTATCCAATTCCACCGGGAAACCAAGGACAACTGCATCATCTGCCTGACGGAGACATGGATGTCGGAGGGGGTTGCCGACTCAGCCATCGAGCCGTCTCTCTCCGGTAAAGATCGCGGAGGGGGGGTATGTCTCATGATAAACAGATCTTGGTGCAACCAGAGTCATGTGCAGACCATCAAGTCTTTCTGTTCCCCGGACCTGGAGTACCTGATGCTTATGTGCCGACCATTCTGGCTACCGCGGGAGTTTACAGCAGTAACCGTGACTGCTGTGTACATTCCCCCTCAAGCCAACACGGGCATAGCGCTGAAGGAACTTTATGGGGCTATCAGCGAACAGGAGTCGGCTCACCCTGAGGCTGCTTTCATTGTGGTGGGGGACTTCAATAGTACACTCTCAAGAAAGTTCTACCACATCAAGGTCAGTGTTAGAGACGCCATGAATGTTGGCTGCTTTCATTTTGTCTGACTTGACGCCTGCAGTGTAGGCCCCTTGTCAGAGTATAGCGAACTTGGAGATGAGAATGTCCCCAGAAATTCTGGTACTCACCATCAGATCTACGATCAGACACAACCACTGGCGCAGCGCGTGAAGCGCATGATCCAATTCTGACAGCAAGCATTTGGTTATCACACTGTGTTACCTGGGACGTACACTATCAGATACACCACCTCCTGACGAATGACGACCACGCGCGGTTATACAGCACGCACACTAGATATTACAGCTCGACGTGCGATTGTCCAAGTTACTCCTGAAACACTGCCTACAGAGTCAAGATAAGGAGACTAAGAACAGCAACCAATCGCTGCTAATGTGCATGTGAAACGAAAAATTCAACAAATCAGATCACCGCTTCAATCTACAATCCCCGCCTACAGGCAGAGACTGAAGCAGCAACCAATCGCTGTGAAGGAGGTCCAATGCTGGTCGGACCAATCAGAGTCTATGCTGCAGGATTGTTTTGATCACGTGGACTGGGATATGTTCAGGGTTGCGTCGGACAATAACATCAGCGAGTACGCGTCCTCAGTCACCGGGTTCATCAAGAAATGCATAGATGACGTTGTTCCTACTAAATCGGTTCGGATTTATCCCAACCAGAAACCGTGGATTAATGGCGATGTTCGCGCCGCACTCCGCACGCGTAACGCCGCCTTTGACTCCGGGAATATGGTGGAATATACGAGAGCCCGCTACGACCTCCGCAAGACCATCGGCTCTGCCAAGCGGGAGTATAAGAACAGAGGACCAAATTCGCCATGAGCGTGAGGGGTGTGTGGAAGGGGCTGCAGACAATCACGGACTTCAGAGGGAGAACCAGCGGTTGTACACACACACTATCCAGAAACGAATTACAGACCAGAGATACATGCATACAGGATACATACATGAGATCGTCAATCCTGCCAATGTATGCACAGAATACACACAAACCAATGGTTGTATGTTTATCGGAGACGCTTTTCAGGATACTCAAGACACTGGTTAACATCAACAACCAACAGAACAACGACCCCACCTAGAACCACCACTGCGCATAAAACACATACATCAGCGCCCCTCAAGTGACATTGCGTGCCTCGATCAACCCATTCATCACACATCTCACATCTCGAAGAGGCTGAGTGTTGCACGCCACGAATTGATCAGCTAGTGCGACAGCCTGCTCAGAGACCAAGGCATCCGAGGCGCATATTGCATTGACAAACACGACATGAGTATGTGGTGGAGAGTGAGACAAGATACTTTGTGGATGCCCACCCACATCCGAGAACCGTATCCGTAACCAATACTGCACGTTGCTGCTATTGGGTTGTTGCGAGGATTGAATCTTATCTTGCTCGTGCGAATATAAGCGCTCGAGCACACCTTCTTATACACCATTTACTCATTCTGCTCCCAGACGCCCGCGCCAGATATAAAGTAAAGAAAGGTAAGCAAATTACATGAGGACCTTTTACTCTACCCAGCAAGGTACATCTGCCCCCCACGACCCTATCCATTGGGTTGAGTCTATTTTCTCTTTAGAAATACCAAGAGAAGCTTACTCAGAGGCAGTGTTGCTTCCATTAAAGATGACCACAGACTAAAGGGCCTCGTCCGTCTGATCTGATTGGCCATGGGAGCCAGCCAAACAGCGAGGCACTTCCTGGTTCTCTGAGTGGGAGATGTGGTGGATGCTGGCATCGTGACGATGGTCATCCTGCCCTTCTATTGGTTCTCTCTGTGCTGCAGGAGCTGAGCGATTGGTCCGATTGGCCAACTCAATTTCCATTAAAGATGAAGACTAAAGGGCCTCGTCCGTCTGATCTGATTGGCCATGGGAGCCAGCCAAACAGCGAGGCACTTCCTGGTTCTCTGAGTGGGAGATGTGGTGGATGTTGGCATAGTGATGATGGTCATCCTGCCCTTCTATTGGTTCTCTCTGTGCTGCAGGAGCTGAGCGATTGGTCAGATTGGCCAAGTGAATGTTCCCATACACAGGAAGTGACTGACAGGAGAGAGGAGAGAAGGGTGAATTTAGAAAACACTACTCTTATAATCATGAGTTTGTGGTTCATTGAGAGACCCCTGGTGGTGACTCGTGGTCACACCATGGAGGCTGCTGTGGGCCTCGCCTCAAGACTCTACAGAGAAGGCCACTTGTGAAGGAAACAACCACAAGTTTCACATGTGGCCTTGTGGTGTGGCCTCAGTGTATTCCCACTGTGTGTCTTAGTCAACCATGGGTTAGTAAAAAGGCTTCCTCTGTCTCACCTCCTCCACGGTGCCCGGTCCCGGTCCAGATGCTTTTCTGGAGGCCCTCTTTCTTCTGGTGAAGAGAACATGGAGATCAAGAAGCATCAGAGGAACTGAAGGATTGTGAAATGAATGTGACAGAGTGAGAGAGAGAGAGAATATCTCACCTCATCCAGAGGAACGGGAGGAGGAGGAGTATGATGGTCAGGAAGACAGCAGCGGTTCTTATAGTAACTGTTATTATTGTTGTTCTAGATGTCTCTGGAAAACAGAAATCACATTTCAAACACTGATAACAAAGTGTGTGTGTATGTGTGTGTGTTTTAAAGCAACAATTACCTGTCACATGAATGGACAAAAAGGTGGAATTATGACGTCCAAATGCATTACGAGCCTGACAGTAATTGTTTCCTCCGAGCTCAGATGTGATATTAGTGATGGTGTAGTTCTGTCCTGACTCCCTCACTGAGTCTTCATGTTCCTTGAACCAGGTGTACTGAGCTGCTGGGTTAGCATCACTGCTGCAGCTCAGAGTCACTGAGCTGCCCTCCTCTATCTCACCAGAGGGACTTGATGACACCGATGTGTTCTTAGGTCCATCTACAGGTCAAACACGTAAAAATGTACATTTAGTTCATTATACAAAATAGCACATGTTTGAATGCATTCATACTAAATCTACATGTACTTCTTTATTGTGGCATGATGTCAGTGTACTGTGGAGTTGACTTACACACTGAAGGAGAGGAGAAATCTTTGTATCCTTCAACAGCACATGAATATCTGTCTTCAGAATTAATTGAGTCACACACACTAACCAGTAATCAGTGTTTACCTGTCACAGATAGCTCCACTCCAGGTACACCGCTATATTTCCCACTTTCATGGTTTGTTGTGAAGCTAAATATGTACTCTGCAGAGTCACTCTGTCTCAGGTCTCTGATTGTCATGTTACACCGTCCATTACATCTGGACCATGTACAGCTGTTCTCTCCACATGTGTATTCAAACACGACCTTCATAGTCTGAATCACTTAGTAGATTATGATATACAGCGCCCCTCGACTCTAGTAAACCACAGTGTTTCCTTGACTATTAAGGTCCGTGTCCCATTCTCTCTCAGGGTATTTATACGTGCAGCTCATCTTAACCGTGGATCCTCCAGGAGAGCAGACATGAAGACCAGATGTGTAAGTAACACCCCAGAGATCTTCACTCTTCACCGCTGGAAAATAAACAAACACACGTCTTTGAGAAGGAACAAGACACAGAGGTTTCAGCTGATGAAATGCACAATGATCACAAGATACAACTGGAGGTGATTGACATTTTTTTAGCATCGTTAATCCCAAGTGTAAAACCTCCGGGGACGGACTGGGTTTAAGAATTGGCTCCAAATGTCAGAGCGGCTTTTGGTTATTAATTGGTTATCTTTTTTCATTCATTTCGATGTTTTTTTTCTTCCCTGCAATTGATTCCTTAATTGGCTCCACGAGATCAGAGGTCACTAGGACTAGTGTTACTGCTTGTGTTACTGCTAGTGCTAGTGCCTAACTGCTAGTGCTAGTGCTAGTGTTACTGCTTGGTTGGCTAGTGCTAGTGTTACTGCTGGGGCTAGTCCGGGTGCTAATTGCTGGTGCTAGTGTTGTTCTAGTGTGTTCTGGTGTGACTGTCTGAGGAAGTATTCTGTGACATTCTGTGAATGTCAAAATATAACAATGTATATTTTATTACATTGATTTATATTTGTATTGCTCCCCTTAATATTTTTTTGACACTTTATTTTATCTTATACAGTTTTCTTTTGTTTAGATTTTTTATAACTTGTTAATATAGTTTTCTATTCTATTTCTATTTGTATTCTTTTATAACTGCGGTCGGCTGTCGGGCGTTTTGCACGTAACAATTTCACTCACTGCTTATACTTGTGTAAACTGTGACGTGACAATAACACACTTGAAACTTGAGAGAGAGACCGAGAGACAGAGATAGAGAGAGGGACAGACAGAGAGACAGACAGAGACAGAGAGAGAGAGAGACAGACAGAGAGACAGAGACAGTGAGAAAGAGAACGAGATAGAGACCGAGAGAAACAGAGACAGACTTGAGTACTGGAGACCTACTGGTCTGTGGTGTGACCCCAGGGCTTCCAGGGTCGAGGGCAGGCTTCTGGAGGAGTGTGTCCAGAGCACTGCTGTAGTCCTCCAGGACCCAGTGGGCCACGCTGCGGAGGAATGGATCGGGGTGTGCATCGATCTGAGTAATATTCAAAACACTGCATTTATTACAGGACTCTTCAAACATTCTGTTCATTTGCAAGGGCTAGTCACCGTCTATTTTTTTTCATAGATTATATCATCATATTTAAATATAGTTATCGTTGCTATGAGCACAGTCCCAGTTCCACTTCCTGGAAAATCATCACCACCATGCATGTTGTTTTCGCAAAAAGGTGAAGCTATCCGTGTAGTGATAATTATAGGAGTTATTTGTGTATAATGTATTATTAGTGTATCAGAAGAAGCAAACTCCCACTGGCCTGTTTGTCCTGTCCCAAGATGTGTCTCTGGAGGATCTTCTTGTAGGTGGAGGACACGCCGAACTCAGACTCGTACAGTCTGGCGATGACCAGGGCCAGCTGGATGTCTTGCATCTTCTCCACGCAAACCTGCATGCAAAGGACGTGTTAACACGTCTCTACCGAGTCTTCATTCCACACAGTTTTGTTCCATCAGTTTTACTCTAAATGTAACATCAAAACATGAAAGACAGCGCAATCGTGCCGACATTTCAACTATTTGAGTTCCAAGGCAACACATGAACACACAGGCTTAGCGCAGTCCAAACATTTCCCTTCAACAATGCAGGGGGGGTGGGGAGACACCAGCGAGGCGAACGGGAACACACAGCGGGGGGTAATTAGAGGTGCAACCCTCCGCGTGTGAGCCGAATTTCAATTAGACGGCCTCCCGACGAGACGAGATCGACTTCCACCACCGAGTGCCACTCGCTGCCGAGAGGGAGGGGGATGAGGAGGAGGAGGTGAAGGAAAAAGGAAACACGTTTTCCCCGATGATGGAAAGGGGTTTACCTCCACTGCATCCTTGAGGGAGCCGGCGAGCAGGAAGAAGGCAGCGGAGTGCTGGAACCGCCGCTTCCCCAGCAGCGAGAAGGCGTTCTTCAGTGCCGCCTTCCGCCAGCGGTCCTCGCTGAAGTTGTTGCTGAAGAAGTCTGTCATCTTGCCGTTCTTCTGAGACCTGTGGAGAGGAGAGGGGGAGCCAGTCAGCACGGCGTTCAAAAGCAACACAGCGGATGGCATCTGACAGCTGTTGATCTCGCTTGCATCTCTGTTGAGAGATGCAAGTTTCAGGGGTGTTTGTATGTAAAATATATTCATGCACACGCACACGTGCACGCACACACACTTCCATTGCCAAAGCATTGTACTTGCCTATACAGTCCCCAGACCACCGCCTTCTTCTTCATCGCCAGGTAGAAAATGGCCGCATCCAGGGGATCGTTGTTTGTTTGAAACGAAGCCTTAGCAACCTGACAGATGGAACCAATGAAAAGAAAAAGAAAAACAAAGAAAAAAATTAACACCGCCACCAACAAAAAACACAACAGCGGTTCAGATTTCAGCGCACGTCTTCAGATGGTTTCATCTACGGTGGAAGTTTTGATTTTATGGGTCATTTCAGAGATAACGGCGGAGACAACGGTGTAGTTAGCGGCCACGTCAGCGAAATCGCACGCTGCCCCGATTTAGTGGCAGTTTATATTCGATGGAGAAGGGCAATCAAAATAAAATATGGTGGCCAGACATGTGCCCCACAGCTAGCACACACACGACGGTTTGCTAGACACATAAACATAAGTTGTTTTAAGAATGTTTTACCCAACGGTGCCATAGTTTGGTTTTATAATTACAAACCCAACTGCAGCGAGAAGCTGAAAGATGGCATCATGAAACACAAACTTGAAATCTCAGCATATTTTTCTTGGGCTTTTCTCACGTGGAATTAAATAAAAAAAAAAAAAAAGAGTGCTAAATCAAAAAATGTTAGTCTACTGCACATTTATCGCCCCCGCATATCAAATAGTTTTTTAGTTTGTTGTTTTGAGTTATACAAAAAATATGTCTGCAGCAAATAGTATTGGAATATTATTATTAATAAGCCTAAATCACCCAATGTCTGAACGGTAACAACAAAGGATTACTTAAAGTAAAAGTGGCCCTATTATACCACCCGGTGTGAGCACGATTAGCAATTACACGCCGTGACTAAAATAGTCATACCCAGTGGACTGTACCAACTGACAAACTGATCTCGTCAGCATACATCTAGGTGGACACTCCCACTTGTGACGTCACCTCATCAACAATGACTAGAAACGGCTTTTAATGGCTAATCATGCTCACAGCTGGTGGTACAACAGGTTCTTCACCCCCCCCCTGTACCTTCTCGATACACCTGCGTAGCTTATTGGTGCTCCGGAGCCACCAGCCCAGGCCCATGGAGCGCAGCTCTGTCCAGCCGGGCTCCGCTCTCTGCAGGGCAGGCAGCATGTTGAGCAGCTCCTCCTCCGCCTCCGAGTGGAAGGCCCAGGCATAGTGACACGTAGACAGGCCTGGGGGGAGTAGGGCAAACAATGTAGCGAGGGTCACGCAATGCCAACGTCTCCGGTTATTTACTTTAGTGGAGAGCAACAACAACGTTCAAAGTCGTCCTTCAGTTTTGACGCCTTGGTGGTTGATGAGTTTGTTTTCGAGTTGCCCCGAGATGGCCACGCGGTCAGAGAAAGACCTTGTTGAAGTGGTTGTGTACGAATTTCGAGTACATGACAAAAAGACTTCTGAAACGCATGAACAAAGTGGACACACTTGGAAGAAGTCACTGACAATATTGTGTGTGTGAACACCCATTGGAGTGGAACAAGGAAAGACTTTCTTCTTTACTTTGTTCTACTGACTGTAGTAGCTCAACCGTGAACACAGGTTTGAAGATAATACAGAAGAAAATCCTGCACTTCTACGACTACTACTACTACTACTACTACAAGTGTATTTGTGGAGGACATGGAGAAACGTTAGGTGCTGCTCTGCTAGACAGGTGTAAAAAAAAATATATATATATATATATATATATATATATATATATATAATGATGAAGAGCCGGCCGGATCGGCACGGCCGGGCTCCACATGAGCGCGGATATCATGGCATCCATTATAATGACACCTTCTCAGGACTACTATACCTTGCCGTAGCAGCTGTGCCTTATGTGCCGGAGGAAGAGAGGTAGAGAGGAAGGTATGGAGTCTGACAGCCAGCAGGAACTTCAGACCGCAGTCGTCCAGGGTCTCTCCACCTGGAGAGGGAAAAATGAAGGAAAACCCCCAATGCCTGCTGTTACTCGCCTGCTGTGACATGTAAACCCGTGGCCTAAAAATGCTCAAACTAACTTGGCTGGAAGAGAAAATATACGCAGGATTTCTATTACACGGCACATGATTACTTTTGGGGAGGGGGACGGGGCGCTGTGAAATTTATGCAAGAATATAACTCAAACTCAACTCAATTATTTTATTTTGAGCTGCCCCGTTTCAATGAGAGCATCACAACAACAACAACAACAACAACAAAAACGACGGCAGAGCTAATTATTATACAACTGCTGGCACAGCCATGATGAATGTGCCCGTTGGTCTTTGTAGTTTTTTTGGGAGGGAGGAACAACAGAGCAAGGCAACAGGAGTAAACACTTTACAGTTTCACAGCCCCAGAGACGGAAACCTCGCGGCTTTCAGAGAGGAATCCATTCTGCGATTGACACTTCGATATTATTCAACAGAAACGACGCATAGCATCGGAAAAGAGAGTACGGTCGACAAGAACCCAGTTGGAAATTCCAACTTATAGTAAAATAGTAAAAAATAGTAAAGTAAACGGCGCCTATAATTGTTCCTAGTCGAGGGAAACTCAATGTCATTTCAGCACAGTCATTTCAGCACAGTCACCCATGTCGTATATGGTGAGGAAAATTATTATTTGTGTTTTATGAACACATTTTGGATTGTCACAGACCACTCAGCATACCAATACAGTAATTGGTTAAACCCATACAGCCGCCGCCATACCTTTACGGTTGTGGCTGTCGCGCAGGTCGGTGCTCGTGGTGGCGATGGTGTCGGCCAGCGCCATCAGGGACATCTGCTCCATGCTGGTGAGGCCCGGCAGGCTGGAGTGGAGCAGGTGACTGGACAGCACCTGGGCGTGCTCCGGGCCGAAGAAGGTGGGGCTGTACTGGGACAGGTCGATCACCTGGACCCGCGACAGAAAGAGTTTGGATGAGTGACGTAGGATAGGGAAAATACAACGCATCACAGATTAAAGAAGGGGATGGATTGTGAAGAGAGGGATTCCCTTACACGCACGTTTGCTTATTTATTGTAATCATTTCAATACTAATTTAAAGGCTTAGATAAACAGAGCTGGTTAGTGGAACTAATATGAGTGCAAATCACAATGCGCCATAGAGACAAGTTGTTGTCTTTCGCCTGCCAGAGGACAGTGGAATAAAACTTTACGGTCTTGTAAAAAAAGAAAAGAAAAAGATGCAGTAAAAAGCCAATGCCCAATTTGCAAGATGAAGTGTTTCACTAGTGTACACACTACAGCCACTGTCCAGCTTGAAGGGGATGCTAACCTCACTGCACACAGATGGCACGGTCAGGTTTCACGCTTGGAAACGCCACCGGCGCGGCACGTTGTGTGTGTGTGGTGCGGGGTCGATAAGCTATATTAAGGTTCTGAACCGTGCCTCGGCAGTATAATCAGGTCTATAGGGCCCGGGGGGGGGGGGGTGGCAGGGGGAGGGGGACTCCATTAATTTTATTCACTGTATGGCATTACTGAACACCTCTGAAGACTGTTTTTGATCATCACCATAAATCACTTTGATGGCTAGGTCGTCGCTAATCCCTCAGACCCGCAGACTACAAGTAACCATAGCAACGTGGCATCTCCCAGCATCCATATGCTCTCCTGAGAAGGGCTCTTTCACACCACCATTGTTCAAAGTAAAGATTAAACTTGTGCTTGTGTTATTCCTGCCACAACTCTATATATATATATATACACACATACATACACACACACACAGATATTTTGTTCTACATTTGCTCAGTGGATGATTCAATCCTCTAAGCAGAAGTTCCTTGGCTCAACAGCATGATCAGTTTAATTTAGAAGGGAGAAGTGGGCAGGCCGGGAGGTGACGCTGGGGGTGGAGCTACGGCAGGCTCTCCCTCATCTCTGTTCGCCAGGCAGATGGTGGACAGCACCCAGCTACACAGCTCACTCGAACGGATTATACTTTATCATACCATGAAGCCTCACACAAACGCAGGGCTGCGCCTCGCTCGAACACACGCAAGCACCTTTATGAAACACAGTGGGAGACCTTCCCGACGGGGTTTAATGTGACCTTTTAAAATAAAAACAACAACAACAACAACAACAATGTCGCCCAGGCCAATCAAAAGCGACCTTGTTGCCGGCTTCCTCTTGGTCACTGTCCAGAGGCTCCAGGTCAGCCGTGCTCGGCAAGTGGAAGAGCTCGTCGTAGGCATCGGTCTGGCTGGACCCGTGCCCACTATCCCCACCTACACTCCCCACGGTGTCTGTAGGGACAAACGAGAGAGAGAGAGAGGAGAGAGAGAGAGACGAGATGCAGGACTGAATTAGGAACATCATTTAGCTCAGAGGACACATAAAGAGACATATCTGCCGCCCTTCATTCTCATTCCCACTGCGACCACAGAGTGAAAATGAACACAAAACAGTGCAATACGAGTCATTTCCAGAGAGACAGGTGTGTGTGTGTGTGTGTGTGTGTGTGTGTGTGTGTGTGTGTGTGTGTGTGTGTGTGTGTGTGTGTGTGTGTGTGTGTGTGTGGCCTAGCATGTGCTAACCACAAGATAACAGACAATACTGTTGAGGTCGACATTTGTAAGTCACAGGAAAATGGCGGTACCGGTACCCGTCTTGGGGAGCGTGTCCTGGTCGGCCGCCAGCAGCGCGTACAGGGGCAGTGGGGGGATGGAGCTGATCTCTGTGTAGTCCGGGGGCGAGCCCTCTCCCTTGTTGAACACCTTGCTGTCCCGGGCCATGCTGCCTCCCGCGCTGATGCTCCGGGAGTGCACCCGCTTGCCGCCGTTGTCCTTCAGAGCCACCACCTCCCCCGCAATGCACTTCACCAGGTGGGAGAGAATGGCCTTGGCCCGGTGAACCTAGAGATGAGGACCATGGTGGTGGTGGTGATAAGTATTAGTATGTTTAGCCAGAAGGTTACTGGTTCAATCCCCAGCTCCCCCTAGCCAAGTGTCGAGGTGTCCCAGAGCAAGACACCCCACACTAACTGCTCCTGACCAGCTGGCTGTTGCCTTGCATGGTTGACACGGCTGTCATGCTTTGGATCCATTTACGATATATCATTCAAGCAGCTCATTTTTCTAGCATACATCTCTGAAAGTAATATTTTCAGAGATTACTTCAACGCAATGCATGAGTCACTGACTAACCTAACTTTAAACCCCAAATAACCATATGAACGAATAAACCATGAATGTATGTATGAATGAATGAATGAATTAATTCCACTACCTTTCCTAGGTCCATGAGCTCCATGAGCTGCACAGGGTGGTACTGGGGCAGGGTGGGGAAGAGCTGGTGGGCGGCCTCAAACAGCCCAAAGTCCTCCATCTCCACGGGGAGGTCGTACGCTGTCCGCTTGCCACTCAGTTTCTGTGCCAGGCTGGTCATGGACCGGGTCAGGCCCCTCTTGGGCGGGGCGAGTGTGGAGCCACCCGAGCCTGGACTCAGCGCCTCCTCCTGGCTCTGCCGCACAGCCGACAGGATGGAGGACAGGCTGCTGCTTAGCTCGTTGTCCGGGTGGTTGGCGGAGCCGACGGCGGGCCTGGGTGGCGCCGGCGGCTGCCACTGTGAGTAGACGTGCATCTCGCAGTCCATGCCCACCACCAGGATGCCGTCACGCACCCAGGACAGGGAGACGGGGAGGGGCGCGGAGCCCTCCACCGAGGACACCAGCTCCACGGTCCGCAGGAGAACCAGACGGGACGTCCGCTGGTTCCGTTCGGAGGAGGACATGCACAGCTCCGGGGGCTTGCCCGAGAGCGGCCCGTACATGTAGAGCTTGGTGCCCATGCCCACGGTTAAAACGTGCGCTCCGTCCTCCTGAGACACCCAGTCCAAATGAACCAGGTTCTTCCCGCCGCAAGAGAGGCCGTTCTCGTGGGGTACGGTGAGGTCCGTGTGAGGGCCCTGAGTGTTAGCCGCAGAGCCTGTGCAGTCCAGGACCAGCGTCTGCTCAAAGACCCACTGCGACCCTCCTGTGGACTCACACTGGAAAACACTGATGTGGACCCGGTTGCTAGCCGAGTTAGGGCTAGTGCTTGGAGTCTGGTTAGCGGCGAGGATAGGCTGGAGGCTGGGTTTAGGGTTCATATAAGGGGAGGAAGATAATGTAGGGGGAACGATCAAAGACGGCTGGGAGTTTGTGTGCGGCGTGAAGTTGAGCGGTGTGTTCGAGACGGGCCTGTACGCCACAGCGATGCGGCTGTTGTGACAGCAGCTGATCTCTATTGGCCGCCCGGGGATGCTCACTGCACTGCAATTAGCCAGTCCCTCCTCCACCAAAAGTGGCCACTCCTCCCAATCATAGCTTCGCTTGCTCGTGTCCGTGGGCGCCGCGTCTGTGACACTGCACTTCCAGAAGCGCACTTTGCCGTCGGAGCAGGAGGTGGCAAAGAGGTACGGTGCTCGGCCAGCTGGCAGCAAGGAGGAAGCACTCAAGTGACCTGGAAGCAGAGTTCATCATTAAACACTTCAAAAATCTAAATAATTCAATTATGCAAACTTTTATGTGAAGTGCCTGTAATCAAACTCTGTGTGGGCGTGCGTGCGTGCGTGCAGGTGCGAGCATGTGTGGTTTAGCATACACACCTGCCGAGGGGGTAGCAGTGATGACCTCCACCCCAGCAGGGAGCGCCATTTCCTGGCTGTACAGCCGGTGGGTGGTGAGGTGCAGGCGGCTGGCGCTCCGCAGGCTGGAGGTGCAGGCCTTGCTCTTCGGGGGCAGCGGCGAGCGGAGAGGATCAAAGTTGAACTGAGAGGAGGAGTTGGAGGAGGTCGAGGTGGCCGAGGTCCCGGCGTCCTTCTCCGGGAAGTTTGTGGCGTCCTCTGTGAGGACACAAGAGAAGTGAGGGTTTTTACAGAGAAGCTAGATCACTTTATCACGGGGACATCGCATATACATATGCCCGGGGTGCGCACATGACAGCTGTGACTGCCGTGTCCTCCCCTGCTGTGTCTGGCAGGTGCCCACCCATGGTGACGGGCCGGGCGGCCAGGTGGAGGTGCCACATGTGGAGGAGGGATCGGCCTGTCGGGGTGAACTCCACCACCACCAGGAAGAACCGCGCGGAAAAAACAGGCTGCCCATCTAGCAGAAGACACACAAGACAAATGAATGAATGAACGAATTAATAAATTAATTGTGAAAGTTACAATAAACATTACTCAATATACAGTGCTCCAAAGACAAAAGGGGCAGACAGCATACATAACATGAGGGCTAGCCATGTTTGCTTAGGAAATACGTCAACTATGTCTTAGCCAAACAGGATGAAAGGGCAGACGGCTCTATTTAAATGCCGAGACGTGTGTAATACGAGCATGTCTGTGTCTGTCTGTCTGTACCGGTATGCGCAGTAACGGGGGATTCTGTTGCAGTTTGTTTCCCGTCGATGTTGTCGCCGTTGCACAGGATGAGGTCCTCTTCAAACACGTGGAGCAGCTGGGTGGCTTTCCCCTGCTGCACAGAGACCAAACCAGAACACAGCCCCTCCATTAGGAGAAGACGCGAGCCACAGAGCTAGAGTGCTGAAACTGGGTTGTGTTTTCCCTGCTGGGAGCCACGCATGACGCTAACAGTAATAATAATAATAATAACAATAATAATGGGTCAAGCCACCAAGAGGCCCCTAGAGTCCAAGCGGTGTCTTCCTCAGCTCTGGGTCACCAACCCGACATGGGAGACACACATTGTTCCCCAGTGTGTGTGTGTTTGTGTGTGTGCGAGATGCAGGAAGTCTACTGTGAAGCATCTCATGGCAGAGTGGGTCTGTCATTGTAATTTTGACCGAATAGATTTGGATCCAATTTCCTAAACCGGTGTAACAGGCCAAAGTTATACCCCCAGTCCGGACTATACCTGGGGTTAAAGGGGCCTAGGCTAGATTATACCCCGGGTATATTATGGCCTAGGCCAATTTATACTCCGGGGTATAAATTGGCCTAGGCCAATTCATACCCCTCAGGCCAAATTATACCCCCATGATATCAGTAGTGTTGAGTGATATACACAAGAATTACTTAATTTTTCAACATTTTATTGGGGGTTCAGCTTTGTCAGGTAAGTTAAGTGAGAAAGCTAACTGACTTAAATCTTAAAACTCTAAAACAGACTTTTATTACTTCAACCAGAAAAACAGAAAAAATATTAGACTTCCACAAAGATCAAAGATTAACCGGGCAACATTCAACCAATGATATTAAGAATGTACTGTACTAGGTGCATGCACGTTTCGAAAAAATAATTAATAAAAAATTGTATTGTCCGTTCGACCCACACTCGACCCATACCCATCAATGCGCTAGCATGTTCTGACAACACCCCTACCTCTTTAGATTTTTGGCAAATTTTCCCCTTATGTTAAATATATTTTTTTATGTCAAAATATTGGTTGGAGAAATAGAAGAGGAATAAAAAACTCTGCCCAGCAAAAATAATAATAAAAAAAAAATATCAAAAAAAAAAAATATATATATATATATATTTTTTTTGCTAGGCGCAGTTTTTGGCGCCCCCCTCTAGGTGGCGCTCGAGGCAACCGCCTTTGTCGCCTATAGGAAGGACCGGCCCTGCCTGGAGGGGTATAGTTTGGCCTAGGCTATTTTACACCCCCGGGTATAGTTTGGCCTAGGACAGTTTATCCCCGGGGTATACTCTGGCCTGGCGGGGGTTAATTTGGCCTAGGCTATTTTACACCCCCGGGTATAGTTTGGCCTAGGACAGTATACCCCGGGTTTAATCTGGGCGGGGGTTAATTTGGCCTGTTACACCGGCATTATTATAATAATAATTATTATTAATGTAAACTGCCGCAGTAACAACATTTATCATCGATAAATCTGTATTTATATGTCACAAAGCACTTGACAAAAACAACATACCTCCTCCACCTGTTACAACAAATGTGTATTTATCTTTTGGATAAGCAGATGAACTAGACCTACACTCCATGCAAATATGCAGTCAACCGGTGGTCTGAATACTGAGATGAAACCGGTCAAACCTGACTGCAAACAATGGTGTGAAAACATCACACGTTAATGCACGGCTATGCATGCGCAGCGCATCGAGCACAGGTCAAACACAACCTTTTGGCTGTGGCCTATGCTATGCTGCTCTGTATTCATCGCTTGTAGTCTCATCCGTTTCTACTCATGCAGACTTTTCATGCTGGTAGCCTAGCCGGCACCAAAATTAAATTACATTTTGAGTGTTGAGACTTCTTGGTACAAAACGCACTGTTGCCTCCTCTCCTGTGAACCTCTTTTTAAAAGCAGTTTTGTCCAACAGTCTGGCGTCTGTTTAGCAGTCGATTCCGACATTTCTTGAAACGGTATTTCAAGAACTGTCGAAATCGACTGTTCAAAGTATTATTCATCCCTTCACATAAACCATTAGATTTTTTTAATGATAGATATTATTAGTACTATTAAGCACTAGTGGTGCTTAAGATAGGCCGGAGGGATTGAGGAATCAACAGCGTCATTTCCGCACACATCAATCATACTTACAAAGTCAGTGATCGCATCCAGCTCAATGACACACCCAGGCTTGGCTGTGGATTGTTGACTTATGATGTTGAACACCTCCCCAACATATTTCTGCAAATAATAGAAAAGGATTAACAATATACAAGGATAAAACAACAAAGCGATTAAAAATAACATGACATCCAAACACAGTATTTTTCTGAACAGAAATCTTTGCAACCTGTTTTTTTTTTATAAATTACATTTTTCTATTTGGCTCAGGGATTTCTCAGAAATGTGATACTTCTAAACAAAGACCTTAGGTAATTACATCATTTCATCGTTTTAATGGCTTCTGATTTCACACTTCTAATCAAGGTGTTGCCATTTAATGATCACTATCGCATAATAAAACAAAGGCCTACCAGGCAATATGCCAATGTGTTTTTAGCCCCTCAGGATTTAATGTTTAGTCATACAGATATCCTGACACGGGCACACAGAGCCGCAATCTACTCTAGATTATAATTAATAAGGTTCATTGTACCAAATGATAATAATAACATGAGTATTGATTATTAGCAATAAATGTGTTTGTTTAGTCCACCACTGTGGACTGTGTGTGTGCACACCCAATTTCCATCAGATAGTTTTATTAAAAAGCAAGGAAATGAATTTAATACATTATGCCACACTGCTCCCATGGTATTCTAGATAAAGAATTGTTCTCCATTTTATGTGAACACCATATTGTTGTCCTTCCATGTGGGCCATGCTCTGGGCCTGACACCAGATTTCAATAATGTACTTCCGACCGCATCAACGGATCATGAATGAATGAATGAATTAATGGTCCATATTATGATTATGCTTGTAAACTTACACATATGTCAGGATTGGAGAGCTCACTGAGGAGTTTCTTGGCTTCAATCACAGCCTGGTAGAGTCTGAGAGAATGGCCGTCACTGGCTACAAAGCAGGCACTGGGAGAGTCGCAGTACACACCTGGAGGCAATACAGAGAGCACAGACCATTGAGCTGCGAACATTACAGAAACAACAGAGTGAGGAAATCAGGAATAGAACGAGGTGGGGGGGGGGGGGGGGAGAAATGTCATGTTTGTGGGCTATAATCAGTCGTCGGACGGATATTAATGTTTTATTCAGCAGAAATAAATGAGCAGCATTTACTGTGAAAAGGTCAACACATGAACACAGCACAGAATCACAATGCGGTCCCGATCTACTCCTACGAGTTCCTGGATCCCTCACCCAAACAGTTGCTGGGGATGAGCGTGGGCAGCCAGGCCACGTTGGCGAATGCAGAGGCGTGCAGAGAGTTGATGCGCGCCAGCTCCGAGACCCCTCCCGAGAAAGACAGGGGCCCCACGGGGTCCACCCGCCACAGGATCAGCTCGCTGTAGATGGCGTTGGGGTCCTGGGAGACGGTGCCCAGGGACACCCGGGTGGGGCGCGAGCCAGGGCCGGTGGGGGTGGGCCGGGAGAGGAGGCCGGAGGAGAGGCTGGTCCCGGCGGTCCCCCCCGGCGGGGCCAGCCGGTCTACCTCGGGCGTGCAGAGGGCATTGTGGTGCGAGGTGGTGAGCAGCAGCGGCAGCAGGGAGTGGCAGGCCAAGTCATTGAGGTGGAAACGGTGGCCGCAGTAGCGCCACTTGTGGGAGACGCTGAGCACCGTGGAGAAGGCCGAGTCCTCGGCGAAGCTCACCGCCCACTGGTTGAGGGAGCCGTCGGCGTGCGTGGAAACCATGAGGACGTTGGGCGTGAAGATGCTGAGTCGGAGGCCGCCGCCCATCGCCAGCTTGCCCTGCCCGCCGTAGCTGATGAGGGCGGAGGTGGAGCGGGGCAGTGTGCCCCTGGTGGCCGGCCGCTGCCTGCAGTGCTGCAGGGCCAGCTCCACGTTCTTGTTGCAGGCATACATGGTCACGCTGCGGCTCAGGGAATTGGCGTCGCCGGTGGGGAATGCCACCGGGATGCGGGACACGAAGGACACCTGAGAGAAAGAGAAGGGGAGGGGGAAAGGTTAGGCTAGCTGGTTCCAAGTCAGGGTTCTTTGTGTAACCCGTGTGGTCACAGTTACAGACGCAATGGGCTCCACAGGCCACATTTTATTTGATGCGGGCACAGGACGACCCTGAACCTGAACCCGACCCTGAAGTGGAGGAAAAACTACCGTAGAAGGAAGAAAGAAGCATCCGTGCGATGGAATTCAGGAGAAGCATCCCTCCTTCAAGGGACCATTGGGAGTTATGAGTGTAATCGGTGCAAAATGGCATAAACCAAACAAAATAATAATTCGTTTTAGAGTCAAAGAGTTCAAAAACAACCATGAATGTGAGCTAGTCTGCTTATCTGGCACACGAACAGAGTGATCCAATCTGATGACAAAATAGTGCTACAGCACGGACGCTATGCATATTTTGTGTCAACGCAATGCCGAGGGCCAACAATAATTCACAATTTTGAGTTGCCAAAATGAACTAAAATGACATATCAGCTGCCATGCCTGACTGACTGACGGTCTGTGTCTGCCCACGCAAAAGACTCTCTCCATTGTATTGCAATTGTATATGCAGTCACACTTAATTAGAATACAATTATCTGAATGGCTACAGAGGAATCCATTAGGATGGGAGAGGCAATTATGGCTGTCAAAATGATTCCCATTCTGAATGAGATCGTGGCTAATGCACACTTTGCCGTGTCATTTAATAAGGAAACCATATTAGGATTTTCAAAATGGTCAAATTAAATATATCCAGACATTACAGGTACCACACATATATATTTCTTTGTTCGAGGAATGAATCCTCATAGTTTGGAAGTGTGCCGATAAAGGATTTTAAAAGGCAGGGGGGAAAAAGGATTAATGTAGAGCAAGGATTTGATGCGTTATATTGTACCACGTAAAAAAAACAAAAACAGATTGGCATAAACAACACCCATCTATAGGTGTGTTGTGGTGTGCAATTAGCAACACCACAGAGGGGGGGGGGGGGGGTCGTCATTATCTTGGGCTGGGTCCTACCCCCCCCCCCCCCCCAGGTGATCGCACATCCGATTCCCAACGCACAACAGCGTCAGCCGTCAACGGTGGAAACGGAGACACTCACGTGAGCTTGTCTGTACATGGCTGGCTGGTATTCATCGAGCCAGTCCACGTTCCACACCAGCAGGGAGCCGTCCATGGGGTGGATGCTGAACAACATGTCCGCCCCCTTGTTCCACTCGGCCAGCAGCAGCTCCACCTGGTGCTCCACGGCCGCAGCTGGGAGCTCCATGGAGGCCGTCTCAGAGCCACCCGGAGGATCGGTGGAGCCAGGCTCTCCGTCCTCCGAATGCTCCTCATCTTCTGGCTCTGGAACAGAAAACAGGACATTCTTTTGTAAGGGGGCGGGGGTTTGATTAAAGGGGCCATATTATACCACCAGGTCTGAGCGTGATTAGCCATTAAAAGCCTTTTCAGAATTGTGAAAAAGTTGTCACTATGACGAAGTGACAATCACAGGGTAGGAGTGTCCACCTAGCTGCAAGCGGACTAGATCAGTTTACCAGCTGGTACAGTCTACAGCGTACACTGGTAGTCGGATCTAGTCATCATACATCTAGGTGGACACCCCCACCTGTGATGTCACTTTGTCACAATGGCAATTTTGAAACTGATTGTCATGGCTAATCACACTCACACCTGGTGGTATAATAGGGCCACTTTAACTCACGTGTGTCCTGGAGATAGTCCTGCCGTTTTAATAACAGCATTACATTTAAATGTATATTTTGGGCATTTATTAAACGCTTTTGTCCACAGTGACTTTCATTAAGTACATTTGTATACATTTGAATAGAACGAGCAGTTTCAAGCTAATTAGCTCATAATTGCTAGATTAATAGAACAAGTTTCAAGCAGTCCTAATTGCTAGATTAATAGAACAAGTTTCAAGCAGTCCTAATTGCTAGATTAATAGAACAAGTTTCAAGCAGTCATAATTGCTAGATTAATAGAACAAGTTTCAAGCAGCCATAATTGCTAGATTAATAGAACAAGTTTCAAGCAGTCATAATTGCTAGGTTAACCCTCATTATATGCACACCTTCCTGCGTTTGTTCAGCCTCGTTCTCCAGCTGGCCTCGGAGTTGCTGGAGGAAGACCTCCATGGCCAGGGTGAGGCTGAGCTCCTTGTTGTTGAGCCAGTGCACGGTGAACGGACCCCCGGGCTCCTCCACGTCACCGCCACACAGGGAGGTGATTGAGGGCAGCAGGGGAATGTCTGGCGACAAAGACACCAGCAGATTAGCCATCAGGATGTGAGGGGGAGAAAGTGCACATATAAGGTCTGCAACAACTTTCCGCTAAATTCCATCCAATTATCTCAGAAATAAGTAGGTATAACTGCTGGAAATACACGGTGTCACAAATGTACAAGTCAAACGGGAACAGCTCTGGGAAATGCAGTGATATACAGTAACTGCAGACAATCACATTTAACAACCAGTCAAATTAGATCAGCCGAGACCATCCGGAGACATTTTTGTGATTTGCATTTGTTATTTCTGTATTTTTGGATTGTGCCTTCAAGCTAAGCAGCACAATTCAGATAGATCAGATTTAACTCCCTTTATAAAGGCCCCAATCAAAATAGTATTAATCTTTCACCCATTTCAATAGCAGGTGATTATAACCCACTTTACTTGGTGTAGTATAAGCTTGCTTTTGATTCCTGAAATATGAACGAAGAATATAATTCATTTTCCTTTTTATAAGCCCATTCTTCAATTTTTGATTAGATTAGGAGATTTCTGGAAGCCATCTACTGCATTCCATGAAACATTTATTCACAACACGACAATAGCCTTTGGGTATTGGACCGTCTGAATTATGAATTTCAAATATATATTATGAATTCCAAATGCATTCCATGTTTTCCTTTTGGGGTCTTGAAACAATCTTGTCATAATAACTTTATCTTGACAGAAATTCAGAGGCCATTCAGCCTCCATTAACATTTTTAAATAATACATTATTTTCCATAGCCATGTATATTTTGTAATAATCAAAAAACAAATGTATACAAAGAAATGTGTGCAACCTGTGGCTGGGTTAATGCTGGCAGCGATGTGAAAGTGACAGAGTGCGTTGGCGTGGGGCACGTTGTTGGGGCCTGACTTGTGGCTGTAGTGCCTGCCGTGCAGGTGAGGCTGGCAGCCGGTCACAGAGGGATGGGCCACGCCGTGGAAAGAGGAGATCCCACATGACTCCTGCAGGTTGAGCTGCGAGAGAAAACAACCAATTAGCTCTCATATTGTTCCAGGTGGAGCAGGAAGGGAAAGTGACTTCATGCAGAGAGCCTAACTTTCTGTTCAAAATATCAAAAAGGAAACAGAGATTCTTTAACGTCAAATAACGTCAAAATGCAATATATTTTCCCGGTAATATACAAAGAGCAAAGGTAAAATTCCATCCATCCTTAGGACTTAAGACTGCTCTCCACTACATTTACATTTAGGGCATTTGGCAGACGCTTTTATCCAAAGCGACTTACAATAAATACATTTGAAGAAAGAGAGACCGCGATATATCACTGTGGTACATAAAGACAAGAACAGAACAGGTTTCAAGCATTCATAATTGCAAGACTAATAGAACAAGTTTCGTAATTGCTATGTTGCCAGCATAATAGCTAGGAACAGAGTACCATTCTGAACCAACATCCAAGAGCATACAGTATGCCAAACGCTGCCTATGCAACATTTAAACTTGGGGCCGACTTCGGCAGTACACTTGAGACCCCCCAGACTAGACGACAATCAGAGCCGACTGCAGCGCCGATCTTACTGTACCGTCAGCGATGTATTGTTGTTTCACTTTGACTTCGGACAAATATAGTTGTACGTCGCTTTGGACAAAAGTGTAAAAAAAGTAAATGGAAGACTGACATAACTGTCGTAGAAGTAGAGGAATCATTAAAAATAAAACACTTTGAAAAGAGGAAAATGAAAGCCATGTTTTGGAGGTGGCAGATTATAGCAATCAGGCCAGTTTTCCCCTCGCTGATGTTTCTCTTAAGCCCTACAAAGCCCAGAAAACCATCTTTATGTGTGATAGCCAATTAATTTTTCCTTTTAACTCCCCTAAAGCCTCTTCTCTTCTGTGCCGCCTCTACCCACCCGCCATCCCTTATCTCTGTGCTACGCTAATGTGCTAAATTAGCAGTGGTGCCAGTGGTGTCGTCATGGTTTGAATTCCACAAGCAAAAGCAGGCGAGCGAGAGCTCATAAAAGGGGTGGAGGAAAGGCTATTTCCATTTGTCTTTAATAGAATAGTTTAACATCTTGCCTGCTGGTATTTCGACTTTGTCAAGGGCCTCACAAAGTTGCGCATCCTCGTTCAATTAGGCCATGGAGGTACTCTCAGGACTAGAGGGTTCGTCAGAGCGCTACAGTGCAATATGTCACAAAGTTGTAGCTCACCTGCAGCGATGCGTTTCCCGGTGACCTCTCGTTAGAGCCGCTCTTCCTGCAGGGGCCAGACGGACTGGCCTCGTTGCTGTGGTGACTGGAGAGGAGACTGTCGTCAGGCAACAGGGTCTCTGCCCACACACGGCACACGCTGTCCTTGCAGCAGGTTAGCAGCACGCTGCACACCGACCCTCTGGATGGAGACACGCACGCACGCAGGCGCATGCACACACACACACACACACACACACACACACACACACACACACACACACACACACACACACACACACACACACACACACACACACACACACACACACACACACACACACACACACACACACACACACACACACACACACACACACACACACACACACACAATTGTGACGTTGGGATAAAAAAGCATGAGCGTGGATAATGCTGCTCCGATCCTTGAGGAAAGCTGCCTGATCAGCAAAGGGAACGTTTGACGTTTAATTCACAGGTCAAGGGTTACCGGCGGCAAGAAACCATAATTCTGTTGTCATATTACAGAAATAACTGTGGAAAAAAAATGAATGAGGATGTTTCATATTGATTTCAGTACACAGTACAATAGGTTTTTTAAATTCCCTTATTATCAAAATTAAATGCCCATTTATAGCAGCAGACTTCATTGTGTGTCAGATTAATATTTACTTTAGCCTAAATTGTACACATCAGAGGCACAGTTTCGTTACCACATGAGGTAATTTTTTGCCAGACTAACTTTCCTGTATGTTTGTGCTAGTGGCTTATCACATTAGACTTGCATCACATTATCCTTCGAGTCAGAGGACAATTACAGATCAGACGAGAATATTACGCCCGGGGATTTATCTGGCTACCACTAACCTATTTTGCATGAACTGCTCATAAAATCCTGTAATTTTCCGGCAAATATTAAACGACCCTCGGTGACAACCCAAATAAATTATTTCCGACATCAGGAGTTTGTATAAACTAGCTTATATACATACATACTACAGCATGCACTTTAATACATAGTGTAACATCTAAAAGTGCATGAAATATGCAAATTCCTAGGAACCATACAGTATGTACCCACAAGATGTTGAATTAAAGATGCAGTGAAACACACATTATTGTAATCTTAAAATGACACAAATATATGTACAACTGCACAAGGGTGGAGCCAAGTATCTGTGTGGGTGGGGTGTGGGAATTTGATGCTTCGTCAGTTCCTGTGTGAGAGGAACTCACTAAAACTGCGTAAATTGGGGGAAATATGATTCAAGTAGAAAGTAGAAGTTCATCAAGTCGTACCCAGTAACAAAGGACTCAGTCTCTGATAAGAACCACTGTGGTCAGAGTAACCGACTCCTGAGTTACACTATATAAGGTATAACGATTGATTGTGTGATTATTGAATAATCAAATGAGGGAGTGTGGTGGAAAAATACCATATTGGTCATTTACAGGCAACTTGCCCTCATCTGCATATCATTGAGGGGACCCCTGCTGTGAACAGTCACTGGCATATTCTGAATTCTTAATGTCATGTCCAATAATATTTCACTTCTTTATGCCAAATTGTTTTCGCCGTCGGAATATCTTATCTTGCCCACATATTTGTATATTTAACTGTAATTTGCATATCCGTTAGTTATTTTATCATTCTGTTGTTTTTGTACTGTATCGCTATGCAACCTGGCACAAGGATTTCCTTCGGGATTAATAAAGTTCTATTCTATTCTATTCTTCTATTCTATATGAATTTAGTCAAATGTTGATTCAAAATGTAAAAAAATGCTAAATGCATTTGTTCAGCAATTTCCAAAGCCACACAGCTCTCACCGGGGCATGTACTTGCTGGTCTGTCTCCAGGAGAAGCCGGTGACCGAGCGCGGGTGGGCCAGGTAGACGAAGGAGAAGGCCAGCTCTCCCTGGGCCGAGCCCGACTCTGGGGGGGTGAAGAGGCTGGAGACCCCCGACTGCCACTTAATGGTGCTGTACCACACCTTCACCAGGCAGTCATCCTGCACACGGAGAGGACCAGCGATCGGCACCTTAGCCAGCAAACTTCAAATACAAATACTGAATGTGTTTTTGTTCTATGTATTGCATAGCCCTGGATATGCAAATAAGGACGAGGAAAGGATGATGACTTTACAGCTGTGACGTTATCGTTGCTGGAAAAAAGAGAAATAAAAAAAAAAAAAAGGTATAGAGACAATTTACCAGTCCAGCTGTGGCAAAGAATTCCCCATCAGGAGAGAACTTCATCAGGTTGACGGGAGATGCAGTCCTACAGAAACAAGACAAGAATGGAGACCATTGTGAAAACAGCAGGTTACTGTGGGGAGGAGGGGGGGGCTGATTTGTTCATAATGATTATTCACTATATTTATTATAGAGCACAGATGTTACAAGGTGCTTAACATGGCAAATGACATAAACAGTGATAAAAAGGCGATAAAAGAGTGACTAAATCCAAACTGTCATAAAAACAGCCATGAGAAAGTGAAATAATGTGTTAACTATATCTACAGACAATAATGTGTTAAGTATCCACGAAAAAAAGTGTTGCAGTCAGATCCCAAAGGTACTGATAGAAAGCCTGCCGTAAGTAGGATTTTAATAGTTTCTTCTTCAAATGCCAGTATATGAACATGACAACCTTCCCTGACCCTGTCCGTTGTGTAAAACAGGCTGTGGGCTGATTTCTATTATATTGAAATCGGGTTGGTTTTGCCCGGAAAAAGGAAGGAAGTGTCTAAGCGCAGATAATGGCAAAAATGTCTGTTCTGTCATAACTTTTTTATAGTTTATTTATGATAACTAACATTAGATTATGATTGTTATTGTCTCTTAAGCCACAGAATGCACTGAGCTCCAGCAGGCTGCAGTTCACTCACCGGCCAAAGGGGTCAGTAATGAAAAGGAATTCATAATTCTTACATATAGTACCTTTAAAGTTCAAGGTGCGGTCAGCTTGCGTAACAACGGAAGAATGACTAGCACTTCCCTTTTAATGGGTGACCTGCGGTGAGTGAATGACTGTGTTGTTGTGGCTATTGTGGAAATGAAGTATGTGTATAGTGGAATCAATGTATGTACTGCTTCAACGTAAACCGCTATATGTGCCGGAAACAAACAGCGTTGAAGCGATCTATGATGAGTGTGTACAATGCAGTGTGAGACAATGACGAAGTGCATAGTGATCGGGTTACAGTAAGTGTTGAACATAAAGGCCAGGTCAGGCCAATTAAGCCAGCCACCAAACACACACACTCCCACAATGTGATTGACAGGGAAGATGTATTCCTGAAACAATTACAGAGGAGATGGCCTGATTGGTCAGACATTAGGTGGGAGAGATCTAAAAGCTAAATTGTCTCATACAGCACAGTAAACTAGAAAGATATTTTCACTTTTCACTCACCAATACCTGGCAGATGACTATGCCATATTTAACAAATGACACTAAAATTATAGATTTCAGAAGATCATATTAGGCAGGCAATAGATCATGCCTACAGCACCTTTTAATAGGCCGAGATAGATATATATATATATATATATATATATATATATATCTCAACTGCATTAGACTTGCATATTCACCATGGGTAAGGGAAAATAAGAATCATTAAGAGAACTAATGCTTCAGAAGGAGAGATATTTTATGTGAGAGGCCTACAGCTAAAAACATTGAAAGACTGTTCATTATTACTATATTCACGCCCCAGAATAAAGCGATCTTCAGTGGGGAATGAATGGGACAATGGAATCCGTGGTCGAAGTCTAGCGGTGTTAACTGAGAACAGACACAATGGCCTGAAGGCGGACCATGTGGTCCAATGAAGAAAACCCCCACAACAATAGAGTAAAGATAGAGTTGCTACTTCCCGTTGCATTAGATATTGCGACAACCCGACATGTTGCAATAGTACTGGTGAGAATTCATAGATGGAATTGGTCGGGAGGGGCGGCTGAGGGGTGGATGTGTTTAGTACCACTGGGTTAGTGTGAGTACATGCATGCCTGTGTACACGTGAGGGGGTAAAGGGGTGTAAATGTAAATGGGTTCCCTTACGATACAATAACTATATACCGATACAATTTACTATTCATTATGCTATTAATATTCATGTATTGCACGCGGACACTTTACTACATTATTTGCACCACCCGCCGTAGTATTGTCACTTTTTAGTGTACTTGTGTACTTACTTTTTACTTATTGTTTAGAATTGTTAGAATTTATGTTCAGAAGAATACTACAGGAGCGAATGGGGAGCAAGCATTCCATTGTACTTGTTACACATGGCAATAAAGAATCTTGAATCTTGAATGTTGAACAACCCAGAGAGTTCAACGCAAGTGCAATGCTGAGTAACCGTGTTGTGTCCTCACCTGCTGAGCCAGATGCACCTCCATGGAAACAGAGGGCCTCCATCAGCGTTCTGCTCCGCCCGTGTCGCCTCCTCCTCCTCCGCATGGCCCACACCTGGCTCACCGCTGTTTGACCACAGCTGGAGGCTGTTGGAGCCTGTCAACAGATACCTCCCTGGGGAGGAAGCCCAAGGCACACGAGTCACGAGGGGGGGAAGTTGTCGTTTTGTAAACTTGAGGACAGCTCTTGTTTGCTCAAGCGGCATTACTCGGTCAGCAGGTGTTGCAGAAGTGCTAGCCTAGCTAATGCTGTGGCTCGCTGTGTGACGGTACCTGAGGGGTGCCAGGCGAGGTTCCGCACGATTGACTGCAGAACTATTTGGCCACTTTTCTGCCACTGGAAGTTCAACTTCTGTAGACAAAGGTATACAAAAGAGTATTTTTAAAGAGCAATTGAAATAAAAGTGTTAACTAAAGAACAATACAAACATTTAGCTGGTCAGGTGATCCTTTGTGTTCCATTTTATTTGTACCATTTCTGAATGTTAAAAAGATGCAAAAATAGTAAAAGACTGTGGGTTCCCCGAATAAAAACATTGACGCATCGATTTGAAAAGTACTCTAAATTAGCATTTAATCATCTAAAGTACAGTGAGAGTGAGGAGTAGTGGTGAAGCTGCTCCATCACATGGCACTAGTCTCATGCACCACAACAACAAGCAACCTCTTCATATCATTCTCATTGACATTTGTTCCAGCCCGTCTGGCACTTCTATTTCAGAGAGATTTGCGAGTTAAGCCCTCACAGAACGAGGTTGACCCTCACCATTACCCAAACAGACAGACAGCATGTTTGTTTGTTTGTTTGTTTGTTGAGGTTTTTTTAATCCTGGGCTACTTACTGTTGGCGACGTGGATTTGGGATCGAGACGCCCCACAGGCTCGAAGATACAAACGATGGCTCCGTACGAAGCCGCAATCTGTTGCCGCAAAACACAAGACAGGAATACGATGATTGGGTTTGCCACGTTGTCAAGCAATCGAGGACAAAGGAGCCATGAAGGAATGACAAAGGAGGATTTATGAGGGGGGGGGGGGAGAGACATAACTTCCACAACTACAGCAACCCCTCCAATGTTGACACGCGGCACACTTCCACTCTCGCCATGCTGAATAGAGTGACTGTGTAAAATGAATTAAGCGGTATCGAGGTACAGGACCTGGAGTAATACACACGCCATGTACCTAATGAGGTAAATAATGTCGACTGTCAGGGATGATGAATGGAGCGAGTCACACACAAACGCTTCCAAAAAGGCCACGTGCACACACACACACGCACCCACACATCATCATCCTCCTGCATTCAGTTTCCCCTTCTCAAACTCATGACAAGAAAACAAGGCCTTTAATCATACAAGTAGATCTAAAAGGCAGCTCCCATTCCATTCATCCCCCTCACCTTTACTAAAGCTTCTCCTGCTAGCTATGGAGATGCATTGGCTTAATGAGTTGTGATCTACCACATAAGTTGTTTGTAAACAGCATCAACCTGTTCAATCCTGAATAAACTACAGAATTCCCTCCCGCTTGCCAATGTGAACCTTGTGTGCCCTCCAAAAAATTTAAATAGAAACAGTCAGGATGCAATAATATTTACGACCGCAACCTCTTAAGTTAGTATTTGCTTTAGAGGACAGGTTGTAGGTAAACCAACCAACACTGTTGGACAATAATTTTTGGGACTGGGCTGCTAAGTTATGTCAACAACACTTTTCCTAAGTATGGAGCAGTGAAGGAGAGACCAGCCAACCATGTTGGAAAAAGTCCCCAGAAAGCAGGTAAAACAGCACCGTGTCTAGTTTGCGGATCACAAAGCTTTCAATGGCATGACCCAGAAACATGAGTATTAGGTTGCAAACGGGGCCAACCTTGGCTGCACCCATCAAGTTCATAATCTGCACACAGAGGGACAACGCACACCGCCATATCGTGTAGAACTTGAGTTATATGAAGGTGGTGTCAGAACACGACAGTATAGTGAACATCTCAGCTGAGCTGAAACGATACAAACAACAACCAGTTTCACCATATTATGTGCCAATAGTCATCATGGTAGGGCTTGGCAATATATAAATATTATATCAATCTTGTGATATAAGACTAGATATCGTAATATGGCATAGGTGTTTTTAAAAGCTGCATTACAATAAAGTAATGTAACTACCAGACTTTTTTAGCTGTTCCATTATTGACCTTTAGCCACTTATCACTCATTATATCCTCATAATGATGATTATTCATCAAACATATAATTGTGTGAACAAGAGTATACAAAACAGGCTTTACAATGTGGTTAGATAGGTTTAGAGGTTTAGATGGAAGATGCTGGCCAAGCTCGGCAAGCTCTACATCATGGTAATTATCAACACAGAGGTACAGGGTCAACAACACATTATTGCAACTTTGGGATGCGTGCGTGGATCTTCTTACCCGTCCTCCGTCCAGGGAGCAGTCCACGCAGCCCACTTGAATGTTCCCATGCTTGGCCCCGGGGATGATCTGCAGCCGCTCAAAGTTACTGGCCAAGATCACCACGTCACAGCCGGAACCATAGGCCTGGTCACACGGTGGGGGGGAGACAGAGGGCCGAAGTCAGGGGACGGTCAGGACAAACTGAGCAGAGGACACCTGCGCCCACGTCAGCACACACAGCGTCACACCACCATCAGATACACCTCCATCATCTGTGGGGCCGTGAAGCCCAGGGCACATTGGATTTCTCCGGTCATTCGCACAGAGTGGCGTGTAGTACCCGAGCTGTGATGTACACGTTATCTGCGGACCCGGTGGTTTATAGGCTGCCTCCTCCTTCAAGGAGAGGGCCAGAAATAGCGCTGCGAATCAATCAGTCCAGTGAGAGAAACTCCACGAGACCTCGCTCGTAGTCTGACCGAGCTCTATGTGACCAAAGTCGCTCAATAAGCATTCATACGTCTGGTCAATCAGCAGCATATTGTGGCTGGCTGCGTGTCACATTTTAACCCGTGGTGCAGCGTGTGAGGCTAGCTGACCTGAAATGAAAGACTGGTAACTGTGACTTGACTACATTACGGTAAATGCAAAAAACTTGGAATTGGGATTTTAAACGTCTTTTGCGAGCCATCTGCATGAAACCAGCTAGTTGGGGTTCCAAAGAGTAGGAGGCGGTGGCTAGGGTACAGCAGTGTTAGAAAAGTATAATTGGCCAAAACATGTGTTTAATGTCAGAGTACAGGCATGTAATGTGAGGACATCTTTATTATCCCCGAGGGGCAACTTGTTGCACAGTCAGCAGTGAAACAATCATAAACAGAAACATATAAACAGACTACAGGAGACATAAATCAATTAATGTTTTCATCGGTCATCCTGCGTCTTGGCATATTAATATCTGCAACTGGATGGAAGCAGCCTGAACTGACCGAAGAACGGGCGACTACAGTGAGCATGGATGTGTCATAACTACCCATTATAGCCATTATACCAGCATATGGAACATGCCTACATTTATTTTGTGGTGCTGAAGCAATTCAACCCTATGGGCAACCCCACATTTTTCATTATGACGAGAGTGTGTGTCTTTCTTAGGGTTTGGCTTCTTTATAGTCAAAGTCTGTGGTTAATAAGTGACCGAACTCATCAAAAGAGCTTGTTGGCCACTTCGGTGTTAAAACACGGGTTTAGCAGTATAGTATTTAAAGGTGCCGCGAGCAAGTTCACCCCAAGGCTGTGGCGACCTCTTACCGTGAACGGCACATTGTTGACACTCCCGACGGAGAAGCAGTTGTCCCCTGGATTGACCGCCCCGGTGAGGACCTGATGGAGGTTCATGGCTCCCCTCCTGTGCGTCCCTCACCCCTCCACTGTGGTGTGGTGTGGTGTGCTGTGGTGTGTTGTACGGGGTACTGGCCTAGTGCAGTCTCCCTCCTCTCACTTCCCAGATCTAGGTGATGTATGTACAAAACCGGCGTAATGACAAGGCCATCTTTGCATGGAACCTGTAAATCCACTAATGGAAAACCCTGGAAGCTCCTGTTCCTGAAAGTTGGGGGGGGGGGGGTAGAGAGAGAGACAGGAATAACATTTGTGTAAGCATCCAATACAAAAGCCATGGTATTGAAGTGGAAATTGACAAGCATATCAGATGCATGCATACAAATGCATAGCCTATCCCTCTGCGTCTATTGCTCCACAGCTCTCTCTAGCTCTCCGTTTAGACAGCATTTACTTCATTCAGGATACATTCGTGAAACCAGTGGCAATCAATGAATGACAAAGGGAAGGAATACACCCAAGGTTATAAATACAGTGTGGGTTTCCTTGTCCCGCCAGTGACAAAGGTCTTTTGCGTTAATGAGCGTCGGCTACAGAGTCAGACACTCCTCCTGAAACTTTATCTTTCTACTCCACATACAAGCGTCATGGCTGATAAGGCCCCAGTTCGTGACAGTGACAGTCACAGTCACAAGCACGACTTACTGAACAAAAGCACAATCAATACAATACAAATGAACAGCTCCTTGTGTCAAAGTCGCAGGTTATTTACCCAAAGTTACTTGGCCATCCCTTCAGTCACTTGACAGCAGACTAGACACTGGCACACTCGTCGTCCGACTCAGTAAATACATGGGACGTGCATCAGTCCAGTTTCTAGATATATTGCAGATAACAATGTACACAAGGAGTACACATTTTGGTAAACGAGGCAAGGTCTCCTCCACGGCTATGTATTCACTTCCCTGTTGCGTCTCACGTGATTACGGGGCGTTCCAGCTGTACTCGGAAGACGGAATGTCCGACTTCCACGTCGGGAGGTTTCAGTGGGAACGCCCCCCTCTGAAGTCGGAGAATATCAACTCGGAAACTAAAGAAGAACCTCATCAACCGCCGAATGAACTGGAACACGGTCAACTCGGGTGTGACGTCATTCCCAGCTCCGACCTGGGAATGACGTCACACTCGAGTTGACTGCGGTTGGCGTTGGTGAGGTTCCTGGAATTCCGACTCTATGAATAGACCTCGGACTGTTTAGTGTATGTATTCATTCTATTTAATATTTAATATTGAATATGAAAAAAAAAAAATAAAGTCTGAAACTTCAGATTTGGGAGGACCGAAATTCCGACTTTCGAGTACAACTGGAACACACCATAACAGTCAACATTCCCACTGACTACAGCGTGACAATAACCTTAATGTTGTAACATCAGCCTGTCACACAACTAAATAGTACTATAGGAAGGTCTTCAGAAGACACACACACATATATATATATATGTGTATATAAACTATATACAATATAAACTACTACTTATTTGTATATAGCCAAACTGTCAGCATATTTTGCCAGTCACAGCCATCAACTCTACAAACTAAATCCATTACGATTATGAAGCTAACTTCATTTTCGCTAGCTGTCATGTTTAGCCAACCAACATCAGCACGGCAGCAGCAGCACCACAAAACACACACACAAAAAAACCAAGTAACGCTGACGAATATTACAACTGCATGGATAGCTAGCTACTCACCCGGCAGTATTGTTTAGCAAGCACGCATCGGCTCTGTAATAATTGTGAACCGTCAAACACAAGGTCCAACTGTGCTACTGACGTGGGAGAGCGTTGCACAGGTTAGCTAGGCTAGCTTTAGCACATGACTGCTACCTGGCTGCGGTCCGCCGAGTCGTGTCTTATGGTGCGTTCCCGTGATACTCGGAAGTCAAAATATCCGATTTCCACGTCGGACGTTTCAGGGGGAAGTCGTAATTCCAACTCTCGGAAGTCGGAAGCACCTCACCAACCTTGAGTAGACTGGAACACGGTCCCAAACCAGCCTTGGATATTTACAATAACATTAATATTTTAATGTATGAATAGACCTCGGACTGTTTTGTGTATGTATTCATTCTATTTAATATTTAATATTGAATATTAAAAAAACAAAACACAAATAAAAGCTGGAACACGGTCAACTAGGGTGTGATGTCATAGGGTTATTCCGACTTGGACTACAGAAATCCCGACTTCCGAGTACAGCTGGAACGCACCATTAGCCAAGGTTATAAGCTAATCAAAAATGCTTACGCATGAATCGTGTCACTCAATGATGGACAAACTGTGATTGCTTGGACACATAGACAAAGCCCCGCACGTTAACCGCAAACCAAAAGAAGGCTCTGAAGTTAAGAAATGGATGCTTTTCGATGCTGTCGATGTGTCACGGTGATCCTGTTCAGACGCAATGCATCATGGGAATTGTAGTTTCACAAACCTGACACGTTATGGTTCGATTGTACTCGTTGGCTAGTGGTTAATTGGTTAATTTTGGAGTTAAGTCCTCCTCACTCTCGTGTTGTTTGGTTCCACTGTCTACAGCTGAAAACATCCAACATTAAAATAAAAAGGCCCTTGCCCTGTGTGTGTGTGATATATCATTAAACTACCCATCAGCTACAAGCATGCAATATGATTCTTCCATACTTGTCACATCATAGCCCACTGTAGAAATAAAATAATATTTAAAAAAATCTATTGATCATTTTACAAGTCGTAGTTTTATAGATTTTAGTTCTTGAAATATTGTACGATTGTATAATATCAATGTATTTCTCAGTGTATCACAAATTATTATTGAGGCCTGTTGAATATTGGCTATTGAATTATGTGTACAAGGTGTAGCAATACATTTCCGAAGATGGCCACAGGGTGTCACTATCCAGCTGTTTCCAACTCCAAATGTGTCGGCTACTGGTGCTCAGCGTACAGCATTGCTTGCTGGTCGAGCTGGACGAATGTGTGTGCGTGCGTGCGTGCGTGCGTGCGTGCCTGCCTGCCTGCCTGCGTCCGTGTGTCCCGTCCGTGTCTGTGTGTCTGTGTGTGTGTGGTGTCCTGTGTCCGTGGTGTGTGTCTGTGTGTCTGTCTGTGTGCATGTGCATCTGTCTGTGTGTCTGTCTGTGTGCATGTGGGTGTGGGTGCATGTGCATGTGCATGCTCATATTCTTATCCAGTACACATGCCTTTGTGCACACTCTGTGTATGAACATTGTACATAAATACAGTGTTTTAGACGCAAGCCAGAAGGTCACACATGCCAAACATTTCTCCATCACCCCTTGTGACCCGGAGTTTGCCTACGAGTGACTCGAGGGGTGAGATCTCAGCAGCATCTCTTCATGCTTCATAACCAACATTTACCACACCACAGTTCCCTGACTTTCTGGTTGCCCTTCCCTGTAATGGCAAACAAGAGTGCAAGTTGGGTGGAGGACATTTCAAGCTCAATTAAAGGGTGTAGAGATAAATGGCGCAGACAGTCTACCCATGAATAATTAAAATGGCTGACATGTCAGTGACATTAGCAAACGCTGAGGACGTTCTTTTTCGTGGCAGCTGGCTGCCAGTGATGGTGACGATGTTGACTTTTCCTCATCGGGAAGTAGGTCACAATGTTATTAAAGATTCAGCTCATGCTTGTAGTATAACTGGACTAAATATTGCATTGCTTTTCAATATTGACACACACATGCACACACACATGCACAGGGGTCCGTGCACTCTCAAAACCCACACACAATGTATCTCCCCACACACTAGTATGCCTCTGTGTGCTTGTGCATTTGTGTGTGCATACGTTTGCACTCACTCGAATGCAACCTACCCACCACCCACACAGACAGAGAGAGAGAGAGAGATTGAGGGAGGGAGAGAGAGAGAAAGAAAGAGGGAGGGAGGAGAGAGAGGAGAGAGAGGGAGAGAGAGATTGGGGGAGGGGGGAGAGAGAGAGAGTGATGGAGGGAGAGAAAAGAGAAAGGAAAGACGGAGGGAGAGAGAGGGATAGAGAGAGAGGGAGAGAGATAGAGAGAGAGATTTGGGAGGGGGGAGAGATAGAGGGAGGGAGAGAGAGATTGAGGGAGGGAGAGAGAGGGAGGGGGAGGGAGGGAGTGAAGAGAGAGGAGGGAGAGAGAGAGAGAGAGAGAGAGAGAGAGAGAGAAGGAGAGAGAGAAGGGAGAGAGGGAGATGAGAGGAAGAGAGAGAGACAGGGTGAGAGAGAGAGAGATTCCATCTGCTCAAATGAAAACATCCATTTCACAGGATCTGTATTACCATTATCTTTGTTAATTGTCTTCATCTTAGTTATAGTAACCTCATCATGGCTAGTCTAGTACTAGTATTCAGGAATACAATATGACAAGATCATGAAATAGAAAAAACTATAAATTAGATCCTGCTTCTTACTTGCCATTATATGATTATTATTATAGTACCTGGTAAATGCTACTTCCTAAACATGACACACTAGAGGGCAGCATTGAAACACGAAAACAATTGACTCCAAGAACGTTAATGTCATTGACTTCTTCGATTTGACTTCTGTTGTGCCTCATCTTGTTGCATGTATGACAGTCAGTCACCCATTCACTCCCACAAATGCAAACACATAGATAATGCTGACTGCTATTTACTGATCAGAAAACATCAAAAAATAATGCCGGCCTGCTAAAAAACTATAATAAATGCAACGTAACATCAATATTTCAAAGTTCAGCGGTCTTCCAATCATTCATGCTGATTCATAAGCGTGGATTTCTATTTTCCCCCCTTGAAATGCGAGACGTGTCCTTTGAAGAGCTTTGTGGCGGTGTTATTATACCGGGGTCTGAGGAGTAATAATGTTGATGTCTTATGTAAGCTGTAATTACGGAATCTGGCTTGAAGTACCAATGTGGTCGGCCTTTGATCATTCAGGGGTTAGGTGGGTGGGTGGGTGGGTGGCACTCCAGCGACACACTTTACCCCCCAGAACGCCCGCCGCAACGTGGTGACGAACGATTCCTGACGGAGGAGGAACACA
>PIJE02000140.1:480643-486967 GCA_002895965.2 Coryphaenoides rupestris
GATCAGAAAGCAGACACCCCGGAACAGAGTTCTCTCCAACAACACACACTTCTGACACCCAGAGTCTGTTCGGTAGAGCGCAGATGAAAAACACTTCTTTGCATTGTGTTTTTTCCTCCCCCTTCCTCGGGAAGTCTTTAGAAAGAAGTTTAAATATCGGTTGTATAAAGTAAATAGCCGTGCTGGAATTAAATGTGATCAGATGGTAAAAAGTGCGATGTTTATTTACTACTTTAGTAAGCTTTGAGGAAGAGTGGCTCATTAAAGCAAATACAGCCATCATAAAGGCCAGCACTAAAATGTGTGGCCTACCAGAGCATGCAATGTTTCACCGTTACTGCAGAGCCCATTCATGAGTTCGCTTTTGCAGTTTAATGAAAACAATAATAAACACTAATAAACAATAATGTGACCGCTGTATCACCGCGACCCAATCATATCGAGAGCATTACATCACGTACACGTAACGTAACATATTACATCCGAAAGCAACGCTCAGCAACGCGTCGCACCGTTAACATTTGCATGAATCATATTCGGCTCCACGCGCGATAATCTACTGTGGAACCAAACAGTCGAACAACGCCCCTATTATTCAGCGAGTATGGAGACAAATCGTCGTGTTGTGACAGTTGCGTATACCTGTAATAGGGCTGGTGGACGCATTATCTTCCGTGATGTGTGCTTAATACCCCTGTCTGATTTATGTGGCTGCTGGAGACCCCTTACCCACGGTGACCTACATTCACTTTCATCTCCCCCCATCAATCATTTAGGTGCTCAAAGCCAAGGTCTCGTCTGCCGCGGAACACAAATGGCACCGATTCTCTAATGACACCAGAGAAAATCAGACTGTGGCCGCTACAGACAATCGCTTTCATGCTTTTCCATTTGCATGACACCGAGTGACAAAAACAGAATCACAGGATAATGCCAGGAGGGAGGAAGGGCGGGGTGGGCGCCGTCTTGCCATCTTCGTCTCCCCGGCGTGCCCCCCCCCCCCCCCACCCCCCACAGTTAAATCGAGAAGTCAAGAGGCACGGTACTAGCAACAGCAACAGCCCAGCACTCCGATGCAATGCAATGCAAAGCGATGCTGCCAAAACGCCAGATACTAATGTTTTAATTGTTCGCTGGTAACGTGGAAGGACGCCCAACGCCGGGTGCCCACGAGCAACGCAGGAACGAATGAATCACTCGACGACACAAGATGATCAAATATGTATCGCAGTCTACGCCGCCGTGGCCACAAAACACCATCCCTTATTTCACGCCGTGCAGAGCAAGGCGGGTGTGGGGGGGGGGCGGGGCCTGTCGGTCGTTTGGTCGGTTGGGTGGTGGGGGACCTGAGGGGGGAGGGGTGGCGGTGATGGAGGAGGAGGAGGAGGAGGAGGAGGTGCGAGAGCAGAACACAGAGCAGCGTGGGGGTTGAAAAATAGATGAGCACTACGGGTGTCTGAGTAGACTCTGTGGTTCGCTTATTCAGGAGGGGCCGTGCACAGTTGTCATTAGAGCAGCCCTCGGTGGGACCATGCAGAGAGCACAGAGCACAGAGGAGAGGCTGGCACAGACAGAGAGTGGGGGATGCTCGGAAGGCAGCATCTGGGCCGATCTTTTGTTGTGGATGGGAAAACAGATAAAAAAGATAGGCGCTCTCACTAAAGTAATAGAGCCCCATTATGCTTTCGTATTAATGGGGAGCCCAGAAGGAAGCTTTGGGTGCATCCACCCGAGTCCTGGGCGCTGGCACAGCAAGGAACGGCCTGAGAAAGGCAGTGCAAGGACGGCGCTAAGCCTGAGCCAACCTGTGGCTCAGGCTTAGCTCCGTCTGTCCAGCAGCAGCAGCAGCAGCAGCAGAAGCAGCAGGAACAGCAGCAGCAGCAGAAGGTCGTTGGCTGCTTAACACTGCGGCCGAGCCCATAACGGCAGCAGCACACGACCAGAGTTATATCTGACCCCGTGGAAAAAAAGTCTGCCAAGCCAGTAATAGCAGTGTAGTAATAGCATATGGACGGCGTATAATGTCTACGTTAAAGAGTATATATTTCTTCTAACAATAGTCCGTCGTTGGTCGTTACATAAGCGCATGCTCGTGGTGTAATTATATGTATTTAGTCCCCCAAAGACATCTGATGTTAAATGTGTCCTGCGTTCGGGGCATTAGCTGACCTCGCACCTCTGACCTTTCAATGCGGCCTGTCTATTCTAGTGTGGACGTCAACAAGTTAGATAGAGAGAGAGAGAGAGCGAGAGAGGGAATTGTAGAACGCCATTGGAAAATCTCCACTCTTGAACTGCCACGCCTAATTGCAGGAGTATCAAGCTGGAATACTAACGTTGTTCATGGATTTCATGGCAGACCGGAAAGTGGATGCAGGCGATGTGCGGAGTGACATCCAGATGTGTGTGTGTGTGTGTGTGTGTGTGTTGTCTGTCTCCATAGTACCAGGCACCTCAGCTGAGTTTCCCTCTGTTTTGTAATTAGGAGATACCGGCCTGCTCTAAAAAGTAGAAAGTGCTGACAAAGAACACACAGCCAAGTTCATCTCCGAAAAAGGTTTTACATTTTTGTGTAATTTTTTGGCGAACAATAACCATGATGAGAGCGCGGCAACGTTGCAAAAAGAAGTAAAGTAGGTAACGTTTAAAAATAGCATATACAGCATAGGAGCGGATTAAAACGGATGAAAAGTGGTGCTGTTGAACATTTATTTTATAGTGCTTTCTTAAACTGTGGTAAATTACGCACACATATCTTCGTGTGCAGTAAGCGGAAAAAAGATAATGAGTTGCTGCCATTTGTAAGTAAAAAATCAATTCACTGAATGTTTTGGTACCGTCACCTACGGCTTGCAACACAGGTGTGTTGACGAGAGAAACGCATTACACCTCCAATTAAAATATTGCAGAGCGTGGCTGGCGAGTGAAGATGGTGCTAAAAACTGAGAATCCTATTCCCGTTAACGCTGAATAAATCTTCCCTTCCCCCGGAAGGAAATGACTGTGTTAAAATTCCATTCAATTTTACAGATGCGTGTGTTTGTGTGTGTGTGTGTGTGTGTGTGAATATGAATCTGTGTGCACGCTTGTGTGTGTATGTGTGTGTGTGTGTGTGTGTGTGTCTTTCTGAGTGTGTGTACCAGTCTGTGCACCTTGTTGACAAGCTAAAAATTGTGGGTGCAGTCCTGGGTGAGAAATCTTCCAGAATGCATAAGTAGGTCACACAATGATCACCCTCTATCCAGTTCTGTTATGATATATGTCAAATTAATACTGCTCATTTGACTCTGTGTGTGTGTGTGTGTGTGTGTGTGTGTGTGTGTGTGTGTGTGTGTGTGTGTGAGTGTGTGTGTATGCATTTTGTGCGTGAGTGTGTGTACATCATTTATTTTCTATTCAAAAGGAAGGCCCATGACTTCATTTCTGTACGTTATTTATTTCCAATCCAAGAAGTTTCTTACTGTAATCAATGCAAACCGTTGAATAGGTTATACATCAATGTGCACTAGCTTCCTTTTGGCAATATCATTATGCTAATGTAATTTCATAAACTCTCATTACAAGATTAATCCCCCAAAATGATTACACTGAAAAATGACTCCCTGGATATTTGAAGTATTTGAAGTAAATTAGCTGGGGGAAGTATAGATTAGTATAGTACGGTGATATTCAGTCTACATACTGTATTGCTGCCTACTACCATTCCGATTTATATGAAAATTGATTTTTTTTTCAGACGATTACGACTTGATCATGCTGCACATCATGCTGTTGTTTCTCAATTCCTTTTTTTCAACACATGACAAGGGTTACAGTCACGCTGCTCTTCAGACTCATGTGATCCACCCAGCTGTGGTTTCTATGAAGTGTTTCTTGGTTTCAGAGTTGTTGGTGCCGACGTTATAAACAAGTGCGCATCCATTGTGACTTTGCGGCACAAGCACAGTGTATTATGCGGCGTGAATGCACAACTCAACGCATTTTATTTACATGTGTAAATTGCTGCGCTAAATATAAACCAGCAGAGATGTAATGCAGATACGTTATTCCCCTTGATATGTGTTCACTTCATCATTGTTTTTCCACATTAAGCTTATGAAATTTATAGTTGTCTTCTGAATATGGCCATAAAAGACTGAGCTAGTGTGGAGTTTCGGCTGTTAGGCCTCAAACACGGTCCCGGGTTTGATGCCCTAATGACTGACATTTAACTGTTTTATACGTCTATAAATCGCTATTGGTAACGAAAAATCTGCTATCAAATCATTACTACATTAAAGCCTAGTACTGGCCCTTTCTGAGGCACACTGTTTGATACATGTTTAAATGATCTTACCTATAATAATTCCTAATAATTAGGAAAGGTGAAACAGACCACACCTAACAACACAGCGAGTAACATTCAACATTCAACACTTGAGCTATAAAGTAAATAACAATAGTGATGTCACTACCTTTATGAGTGGGAGGCGAGTGGTTACTTTTTGGGCCGCCGCTGTGACCCACAGGTCAACGGCAACCATGATTAGCGTCTCTCCGGCTGAGGTGGCACTGACCGTTCCTCGTCGCAAATAACGCTGTGTCACCCCCGCCTCTAAATCACACGGCTCAGCCTGGCATCCGCTGGCCAATCCCACGCCGGACATCAGGATTTACAGGAGCTACAAAACTCCCCAACACTCCAGGACGGACGATCGAGCCAAGGCCGTGTCTGATCATCCTCTGTGTATGTGTGTGTGTGTGTGTGTGTGTGTGTGTGTGTGCGTGTGCGTGTGTGTGTGTCTGTGCGTGTGCATGTGTGTCTTTTTTTTTATCATCACCTACAATATGTTGTGACTAGGTGTGTACTGACCCATAGCTTGCTTGCACGTATGCTTGTGCGTCCGTGTGTGCGTCTTGTGTGTGTGTGTGTGTGTGTGTTTTTTTACGATCACCAGCTACACATGCCATTAAAAATGTATGTGACCTTGTGTGTGTATGCCACTGTGTATAGATATATATATAGATATATATACATCCCCCTATAGATCTAACACCTTCATGTATAGAAAGTGAACCGTGATGGCCGATGGTGTTAAAAGCAGAAGTGTTATAAAAATCAGACGTATGATGGGCGTATCACCCTGAACCGCCCTGGAAGTGGGAGGAGGGGAGCACAGGCCTCTCTGCCCCCGCCTCGGGGACCCAGAGCCAGGGTGAGAATTGGATGTAGCGCCCCGCCCGCCACCACCACCACCACCACCACCACCACCACCACCACCACTACCTCACCTCACCTGGACGCCAATCAAAGGAGAGAGAGGAGCTGTTGAGCTGAAATGGAGAGGCTGGACGCCCGGCCGGGGAGAGAATTCTGAATTAGATCGTATAGGAGCTGGAGGGGACGGCCAGGAGAAGGGGAGGAGAGGATAGAAGGAGAGGAGGAGAGGAGGATGGGAGAGAACAGGAGGGGAGAGAGGAAAAAGAGGAGAGGAGGGGATGATGGGAGAAGGGGAGGAACGGGTAGGAGAGGAGGAGAGGAGGATGGGAGAGAACAGGAGGGGAGAGAGGAAAAAGAGGAGAGGAGGGGATGATGGGAGAAGGGGAGGAGTGGAGAAGGAGAGGAGGAGAGAGGACGGAGGGGAGGGGGAGGAGGAAGAAGAGGGGCGAGGAGGGGACGATCATGAGAGGGGGATGGGGAGAAGGAACAGAAAGGAGAGAGAGAATGGAGAAAACACGGCAGGGAAAGGCAGGAGAGAGATGCAGAGAGGAGAAGGAGGGTAGAGCGAGGGGGGGGGAGAGGAAGGGACAGAGGGGGAGGAACAGGAGATAGGAGAGAAGCAGAGGAGGACAGCCTTTCATCAACCAGGATGAGGCGATTTATATGTTAAGCAATTAGATTCTAGGAGCTGGAGGAGGAGGGACAGAGGATAGAAGTAGAGGTGGTAGGATAGAAGGAGGGAGAAGGGGAAGGAGATGAGGGAGATGGGAGAGGAGGAGAGGACGACGGGAAGGAGGAGAAGAGAGGTGAGGAGGAGATGATGATGAGAGGGGAGAGCCAGGAAAGATAGGAGGGAGAGAGGAGAGGAGAGGTGAAGGATAGAAGGAGACGAGGAGAAAAGAAGACGAGGGCACATGCGGGAAGCCGGGAAGGAGCCGAGGAAGATAGACGTGGGGAAGACGAGGGAGGGGACAAAAAAAAGACGGAAGGAAGAGCCCGCGCAGAAGTGAGCAGGAGAGACTCGACGAGAGGAGGAGACGACACAGGAAAGGACAGCGGACAGTAGAAAAAGAGTGATGAGGGAGGTGACAGGAAGAGATAGAGTTAAAGAAAGTGTCAGAGGG
>PIJE02000140.1:488288-500788 GCA_002895965.2 Coryphaenoides rupestris
TACCTCACCTGGACGCCAATCAAAGGAGAGAGAGGAGCTGTTGAGCTGAAATGGAGAGGCTGGACGCCCGGCCGGGGAGAGAATTCTGAATTAGATCGTATAGGAGCTGGAGGGGACGGCCAGGAGAAGGGGAGGAGAGGATAGAAGGAGAGGAGGAGAGGAGGATGGGAGAGAACAGGAGGGGAGAGAGGAAAAAGAGGAGAGGAGGGGATGATGGGAGAAGGGGAGGAGTGGGTAGAAGGAGAGGAGGAGAGGAGGATGGGAGGGGAGGAGGAGAAAGAGGCGAGGAGGGGATGATATGAGAGGGGGATGGGAGAGGACAGGAGAAGGAGAGGAGGATATGAGAAAACAGGAGGGAAGCAGGAGAGAGATGAGAGAGAGAAGGAGGAGAGCGAGGGGGGGGAGAGGAAGGGACAGAGGGGGAGGACAGGAGGATAGGAGAGAGCAGAGGAGGACAGCCTTTCATCACCAGGAGAGCTTTTTTTTACAATTAGATTGTAGGAGGGACAGGGGATAGAAGTAGAGGTGGATAGGATAGAAGGAGAGGAGGAGGGAAGGAGATGAGGGGAGATGGGGAGAGGAGGAGAGAGACCGGAGAGGAGGAGAGGAGAGGTGAGGAGGAGAGGATAGAATGAGGGGAGAGCAGAAAGATAGGAGGGGAGAGGAGGAGAGGAGAGGTGGAGAGGAGAGAAGGAGACGAGGAGAAAAGGAGACGAGGGGACATGGGGAGAGGAGGAGAGAGAGGAGAGGAGGGGAGCAGGGCACGAAAGACAGGAAGAGAGCAAGAGAGGAGGAGACAAGGAGAGGAGAGGAGAGGAGGAGAGGATAGAAGGAGAGGAGGAGAGAAAGAGATGAGGAGGCACCGGGAGAGGAGGAGAGAGACGGGAGACGAGCGGAGGAGGGGAGGAGGGGAGCAGGGCAGGAAGACAGGAGGAGAGGAGCAGACAAGGAGAGTCTGACAGGAGAACAGGACAGGACGGGAAGACAATGGGACCAGGGCAGCGGTCTAGACGGCTGCGCGGGGAGATGATGGGAGGAGATGACAGCGGTTGGACAGCGGGGCCCGAGGTGAGCCCCTGATGAGTCATCTGAGAGTGCTCCTGTCTGGTCCAGATGGGGATGCAGGGCTCGGCCAATCAACTGCAAGCTCTTCGAACCAAACCAGAGCAGAGCACACAATTGCACCTGGGAAAGTGTTTTTTTCTCTCTGCTACTTCGGCAAAGATATAAGCACAACATGGAATGTGTGTGTGTCTGTGTGCATGTGTGTGTGTGTGTCTGTGTGTGTTTGTGTCTGTGTGAGTGTTTACCCTGTTAAACCACACTGAGTCGACCGCCTGCTCCCCACAACTACATTTCAGGGAGAAAGAAAATGCTAGATAGTGAGAGATGTGGGGGTGGGGGGGGGGGGGGGGGGTGAGAGAGCCAGGCATGTAAGCTAAGAGGTCTACGTGTGTGTGTGGTTTGCTATGTATACAGCTATGTATAGGATTTACATGAGCCTTTGTGTTATCCTTTTAGGAAGGCCTGCTTCCCTGAGCCTCAATGTTTACAATCGCTACGCACCGAACAGCCCGTGGAAATAGCGAAGCGCATAAACTTGGATTCACACGAAACGAATGCAAATATGAACACATGATGACACGTCTTTATAGCTTCTGATCATGGTAACCATCGCAATAATATCCACATAGGTGTTGTTTATTCCTGTAGCCTACCATACGTCCAATATGGTAATGCTGTTGTTTTTAATGTGAAGTGAAGGGCATTGCTGCAAAATGAGTTGACATTACAGGACAGGAGTGTGTTATAAGCTCTGGGGCTGACCTGTGTTAACTGACCGGTGACATACAGTACGTCAGCAAAATGCCAACAGAAACACACACACACACACACACACACACACACACCCACCAACGCTAATTACAGTGCTGTGCTCTGCCCGGTTGAAAGGACTATCTTTAGACCGTATCAACACATCAGCAAGCCACCCTGAGAAAAACAACTTTATCTTTGTTGTTGTTATAATCCTCATGTCATCGTGGGATTTATCTGGTCACCTTCCCAAAGGGGGTCCGGGAAGGAAGGAAGCAAGTCCAGGGAAAACCGGACAACAGGCAGGGGGGCTTTGAAGTGAACCTGCTGGCCACCCGCATTCCTCCCTCGGCCAACTGTGGCGCAAAAGGGAAAAAAAAAAAAAAGGCGACTCAAGAGTAGGAGCTGAGCGCAGGGTGGTGGTGGTGGTGAACGGGTGGTGGGGGTGGTGGGTGGTGGTGAACGGGTGGTGGGTTGGTGGTGGTGGACGGGTGGTGGTGGGTGGTGGTGGAGCTGGGCGCGCACGACGGGCCAACCGTAAAGCTCCGTGTCGGCCATTGTTTCTCCTAAACGTGCGGTGAAAGTACTTGAGCGTATAATAACAGTGGGGGGTGGGGGGGCGTCTGGTGGCCTGACAGAAGAATACAACGCAAAAAAAAATAATCAGGTGGATTAATAATGTATCAACGTCCCATTTGAAATAATATACTGCATATAAACCCCCCTCGCACAACGCCATTTACATTCTGTACAGCAATCAATTGATCAATGGTCAGCGCTCTTAGGCCCACGAACAGCCTCGCCCCTCCGTTCAAAAATAGAAACGCGCCTGCTAGTACTCCAGTGGTCCAGGCTGCAGGGGCTCTCCCCCCCCCCCCCCACCGTTTGAAACAATAGACCCTCGATCCTCCACCAGCACCACCACCACCACGGAGCAGCACGCTGGTTGGGAAGCCTTGTAGCTCCGCCCTGTTTGTGTGTGCGTGTGTGTGTGTGTGTGTGTGTGTGTGTGTAGCGGGTGGATGACAGCTGGGATCGCTGCTGCGCTTCAGTTCAGTCCAGTCCGCTCTGCTCCGCTCTCTCTGGTAGTACAGAGACGCGCCTTGCCCGTCCGTCCGTCTCCAAAATAGGATGAGCGTCGGGCTTTCCGTAACGAAATTAACGACACGGGGGACTCTAGATGATACCACTTCGGGGGTTGTTCTTTATTTCACATAGTCTGGATTTTTTGTTGTTTGTTTCAGATGGATATTCTCCGATTTGAAGAGGTGTGATTTGTGAACCAGAGGAGCGCACTGAGAATAATAAGGCAGCCAGCCCTTGACGAGAGAAAAGTAGGAGAGCAAGGATCGTCTCGGTCGTCTTGTCTTGTTGTTTTGTGTGTGAACTCCTCCTCATGGATTACTGACGACTCCTCTCCTCACCTGCAAGTACGACCATCATCATCATCATCATCGTCGTCGTCGTCGCGTCGTCGTCATCATCATCATCATCATCCATGCACCCCGCAGGTAAGCTGATTTCTTTTGTTTACTTCTAACTTTGTGGAGAACGGGGAGTGTGTGGAGTAGCCTGGAGGAGAACCACGCGTCCTTCCTCCTCCAGCCCGGAGGCTTATTCTCTATAATCTGGTGTGGACTGGCAAGTGCACACACGCACGCACACGCACGCACATACACATACACATACACACACACACACGCACACACACACACACACACACACACACACACACACACACACACACACACACACACGCACACACACACACACACACACACACACACACACACACACACACACACACAAGTTAGTGCATCATATCCTACTGAAACCATCAAGGGTCTTTCTAATGATCAGGTTGCAAAATAATAAAGGTTTTTATTATTATTATTATGATTATTATGATTATTATGATTATTATTTAATTTCCCTCCCCCTGGTGATTGCTGGTGAATGTTTTGGCACTCATGGCTGGCTGATAGGATGGATAGGCATAGGCAGGCTATAATCCCTATTATGGTGTTTATTGTCTGGGGTTTTGAATCTCATTGAGATGTAGGCTACTTTTTACTGAACACCCAAATGGGACAGGTTTGAAAGAAAGTGATTTGGCAGAGGCGGACACATCTAAAAGTATGGACAGGATCAATCCCCGTGGGCTCTGCGCTTTATAAGGTTTTATTATCTTTAAACATATAGATTCTGTATAGGTCTGCATAGGTCTACCCTAACTCCACGCTTGATTCTATTCTGTGTGTTACAAAATGGCCAAAATGTTACAAAATGCATGTTTGATTGTGTACATGTTTGATTAAATATATATATATATACATTTAATCCAATATACTGTATATATACTGGGTATATAAAACTGAAAATGAACCCTTTTTCTTCTGTCGACGTCTACATGCATTCGATTTATGCACGAATTATTGCTTTGTTTACTCAGATTTGTCATTATTTATTCAGTTAAATATGCGTGATTTTTTTTTTATACATTGATCATTTTACGTGGACGGTCAATACCGCCGAACATAATATTATGTTACCCCTCTCTCTCTGTCTCTCTCTCTCTCTCTCTCTCTCTCTCTCTCTGTCTCTGTCTCTCTGTCTCTCTCTCTCTTGCTGTCAATCACACAAAAGCGGTAATATTCAGTTTCTGGGTCTGCAGGGTTTCTATTGGCTTAGAGCAGTGATGATCCTCATTGCAAGAGTTCAAACATTCAAATCGCAATCATGATCGAGGCAAACGTTTCATTAATGCTCATAGCATTGCTTCAGGCTATTTGGTTTTGGTTGACATCCAAACCAAATGAGTATTGCCAATCACCAAATTGTATTTCATAAACTCGGAGAGGAGTGGAGACAAAAGCCACATAAACCACATCTAGTCACTGGCAACACCCCTCTATTCCCCTTTTTTCTCTCTCCCGCCCCTCCACTTTCTGAACTGCTTTTGCCTCTCCTCTCCTCTCCTCTCCTCTCCTCTCCTCTCCTCTCCTCTCCTCTCCTCTCCTCTCCTCTCCTCTCCTCTCCTCTCCTCTCCTCTCCTCTCCTCTCCTCTCCTCTCTCATCTACTCTCATCTACTCTCCTCCTTTCCTTTCCTTTCCTTTCCTTTCCTTTCCTTTCCTCTCCTCTCCTCTCCTCTCCTCTCCTCTCCTCTTCTCTCTCATCTACTCTCATCTACTCTCCTCCTTTCCTTTCCTTTCCTTTCCTTTCCTTTCCTTTCCTCTCCTCTCCTCTCCTCTCCTCTCCTCTCCTCCTCTCCTCCCCACTCATCTCCTCTCCTCTCCTTTCCTTTCCTCCCCTCCCTCTCCTCTCCTCTCCTCTCTCTCCTCCCCTCTCCTCCCTCTCCTCTCCTCTGCCAGCATGAAGAAATCACCCGGAGGCATTGTGGATAGAGGAATGATTTTCTTACTCTAAATTTAGCTTATAGATTATGAGTAGAGCAGCTACTGATAGACATCGGTGCATCCTGGAGAATTAGATGCTCACAGCAAAATAACCCCTGTGACAGTTGAGTCCCAACAGTCGCTGATTGTATTTTGGAAATGTGATTCTTTATTTTGGCTCCTAAAAAAAACATGAGCCTTGTTAAAACACAAAGAGGAAAGGGCATCAAGTTGGGGTTTTTTTAACAGCGCTGGAAATACATTAGCTAATTGTTTTCCGTGCCTAATCACAGCTTTAGTCGTAGGGATGTTACACTGGGCATTTTCCTGCACATAGCATGGAATGAGTCGCATAAGGGACCCAGCTTGTTGTAATGTGTGCACCCTGGTTCTGGTGGAGGCAGCACCTGCTGTGGGAGCCCGGTATTCCACTATATATATATATATGTATAAGCTGATACAGTACAAGCCACACTGATAATCCTGCCATGGGCATGGTATGGTGGTGCTAACATATGAATTACAGCACGATTACCTTGTGCTAAGACAGCAGAGTCCTGCCAGATTTGCTCTGGGAGCAGGAGAATGGAGAGAGCCAGAGAGAGAGAGAGAGAGCTTCCATTCAGAGCGATGCTCCCTTGTCCAGGGTCTGATCCGGGGATCGCTCAGCAATGACAATTGGAACAGCATTGTGTGTGACTGATGTGGATTTGCGTGCGTGCGCGTTTGTGTGTGTGTGTGTGTGCATGTGTGTGCATGTGCAGACATACATTTGTGTGTGTCTGTGTGTCTGTGTCTCTGTCTTTGTGTGCATGTCCATGTGTGTTTGTGCCTGTGTGTGTTTGTGTGTGTGTGTGTGTGTGTGTGTGTGTGTGTGTGTGTGTGTGTGTGTGTGTGTGTGTGTGTGTGTGTGTGTGTGTGTGTGTGTGTGTGTGTGTGTGTGTGTGTGTGTATGCAGCCCAGTGTCTATGGGAGCCTCCCTAACCCTGTGGCTCACTCAAAGGGACATAAGGGAGATAAAGAGATGGAGATTGACACAAGAAAGTTAAGGAGAGAGAGAGAGTGAGTAAAAGAGATAGAGTGAGTAAGAGAGAGAGAGCGAGAGAGAAAGAGAGAGAGAGACATCGAGAGAGACACTGAAAGAGGGATTGTTTACCTTTGTAAGTCAAGGACAGATCTGGATGCCGTCTGAATAATTAATACATGTCTCTGTTTCTCTATGATCAAATGAATTGGCCAGCCGTTGCGCAACGCCGCCTGTATGGTCAATGACCGTTAACCATGGGTCCCAGTTCGGTTAGTGTCAATAGCCAATAGCCAGTCCAATAATGTGTGTATTAATGCATATTTTATGAATGCTCTGATTTATTGATGAGCCTCTTTGGTCAATGAACCAAACAATTTTAGGCAGTGAAAGTATCATTCTCACTTACGCTGGAGCTGAGTAGACGGATTATTGATATATAACCAATTTGTCTACATTATCTACATTATCTAAATAATTTTCTGTCTCAATGATGAATGAGAAGTGCCTGTGGTCCTGCAGATGGAAACAAAACATACTGTACATATCGACGGTGACGCATCATTTCTTTAATATCGGTCAGCATGATTATAGACGCTGGCATTTTTAGGGCGTGAGGTCATAAAGCGAAATAATCGTTTGAACTAGAAATGCATTGGATATTGGTATAATCGGTAATATGCAAAACGGACGTGTTAGCGTATTCACATATAAAAACTGAGAGTGGCACCATTAGCCCTAAAAACATGTGATATAAAATAAGTGATTCTGTCATAGATCTTTTAAGATTCCCCTCTGCTGTGTGAATCCTTGTGACGTCCGCGATTCAGATGGCAGCGCAACATTTATTGAGAGGAACACGCGGTAACATTAAACACAAGAGAAAGGAGAAAAGATATTGTTATCATTTCACAACGAACGACCCTTCTCCTTGGACTCTGGCACAAACATTTACGCCCTATCTCTGTGACCTTTAGCATCTTTTCTCTGTTACTTTTAAAGCGAAGAGTAGCTGGCTCGCGTTGTTTGAGGACAAAAAACACCAACGCAAACCCAAGACATTGTTACCAAGGGATGATTGGCTAACTAACAGTAAGTAACGGTGAGAAATGCTAATATTCTCCCGGAGGCTAGCTTAGAGCGCTCCCAGGGACCTCATGTATCTCAATGTGTTGCTTGGTCCAGTGTGCTGTGTTCACACCATGCCTCAGTAGAAGTCTAATCACCCCCTCCCATGTGTTTGAAATGAAGAAACGCACACAAACACACACACATGCACACAATTACGCACACACACAGACACACACACACACACACACACACACACACACACACACACACACACACACACACACACACACACACACACAGACAGACACACACACACACACACACACACACACACACACACACACACACACACACACACACACACACACACACACACACACACACACACACACACACACACATACACACACAAACACACACACACACACACACACACACACACACACACACACACACACACACGCTACACAAACGGATGGTTCTCTTTCCAAGCGACTGCCTTTCCCCTACTTAGCCTCCACTCCCCGTCCCACCCTCCCACCCCTCCAGCGCGCCATAAATTGTATCCATTGAATTAAGCGGCCATGTGTGAAACACCCTTCCTTCATACTCGTCGCATTAACATAATTGATTGCGCGCGGTGTGTGCCAACCAACCGAGGGAGAGCCAGAGGCGAGGAGGAGGAGGAGGAGGAGGACGAGGAGGAGGACGAGGAGGAGGAGGAGGAGGAGGGCCGAGCAAGCCTCCAGTCCAAGTCCACGGCGCAATTTGGCAGCGTTATCCTTCGGCGCGTTGGCTGTCGCTCCCTGGCGCAGCTCTGTTGTTGGAAATTAAGTGACTCGATGGGAGGACGGTCAACCCAACCGCCGCCACCACCACCACCGTAATCATCAATCAAACGGTCGGTGCGGTGATGGAAACAGCTATCCGTGTCAAAACTCACCCCCCAACCACCCCCACACGGTCTCATTTGTACCCCTGATGTACTTCCATCTTTTATATTAGTCCTGTATGATATTTCTGTTTATCGTACCATTTAGGCCGGCATAAAACAAACTGCGCCGACGTATTATTATTATCTTTAGAGCCCGGTTTGTCTCGTGTTACTCCTCGCTAGAGGGAGTAAAACCTAATAGCGCCGCGCTTGCAATTATAATCTCTCCGCGGAGCCGGCGTGTGACTCGGCGTACACGCACGCCCCAGAGGCCGACACACGGATGGCGCTCTCGGTGGGGGAGATGTCACATCCAGCTACAGAGAGAAAACACTGTTCACGGGGAACGAACGTTGCTGAGCTGTTACCTGTTACCTGTTACCGCAGGTAAGAGCAGCTGAAGCGAGGCCGGTGTGTGTGTGTGTCCCAGTAGTGTGTTAGGGCTCATCATGAAGGCTGTGGTTGCTTCACTCTCTGTCTCTCTGTCTCTGTCTCTGTCTCTGTCTCTGTCTCTTCTCTCTCTCTCTCTCTCTCTCTCTCTCTCTCTCTCTCTCTCTTCCTATCTAGATTCTTGTGCGAATCCTTGTGACGTCCGCGATTCAGATGGCAGCGCAACATTTATTGAGAGGAACACGCGGTAACATTAAACACAAGAGAAAGGAGAAAAGATATTGTTATCATTTCACAACGAACGACCCTTCTCCTTGGACTCTGGCACAAACATTTACGCCCTATCTCTGTGACCTTTAGCATCTTTTCTCTGTTACTTTTAAAGCGAAGAGTAGCTGGCTCGCGTTGTTTGAGGACAAAAAACACCAACGCAAACCCAAGACATTGTTACCAAGGGATGATTGGCTAACTAACAGTAAGTAACGGTGAGAAATGCTAATATTCTCCCGGAGGCTAGCTTAGAGCGCTCCCAGGGACCTCATGTATCTCAATGTGTTGCTTGGTCCAGTGTGCTGTGTTCACACCATGCCTCAGTAGAAGTCTAATCACCCCCTCCCATGTGTTTGAAATGAAGAAACGCACACAAACACACACACATGCACACAATTACGCACACACACACACACACACACACACACACACACACACACACACACACACACACACACACACACACACACACACACACACACACACACACACACACACACACACACACACACACACACACACACACACACACACACACACACACACACACACACACACACAGACACACACACACACACACACACACACACACACACACACACACACACACACACACACACACACACACACACACACACACACACACACACACACACACACACACACACACACACACATACACACACAAACACACACACACACACACACACACACACACACACACACGCTACACAAAACGGATGGTTCTCTTTCCAAGCGACTGCCTTCCTACTTAGCCTCCACTCCCCGTCCCACCCTCCCACCCCTCCAGCGCGCCATAAATTGTATCCATTGAATTAAGCGGCCATGTGTGAAACACCCTTCCTTCATACTCGTCGCATTAACATAATTGATTGCGCGCGGTGTGTGCCAAACCAACGAGGGAGAGCCAGAGGCGAGGGAGGGAGGAGGAGGAGGAGCGAGGAGGAGGGACGAGGAGGAGGAGGAGGAGGGCCCGAGCAAGCGCCCTCCAGTCCAAGTCCACGGCGCAATTTGGCAGTGTTATCCTTCGGCGCGTTGGCTGTCGCTCCCTGGCACAGGCTCTTTGTTGGAAATTAAGTGACTCGATGGAGGACGGTCAACCCAACCGCCGCCACCACCAACCGTAATCATAAAACGCAGCCGGCGCCGGTCGGTGCGGTGATGGAAACAGCTATCTGTGTCAAACTCACCCCCGCACCACCCCCACACGGTCTCATTTGTACCCTGATGTACTTCCATCTTTCTATATTAGTCCTGTATGATATTCTGTTATCGTACCCATTTAGCCGGCATAAAACAAACTGCGCCGACGTATTATTATTATCTTAGAGCCCGGTTTGTCTCGTGTTACTCCTCGCTAGAGGGAGTAAACCTAATAGCGCCGCGCTTGCAATTATAATCTCTCCGCGGAGCCGGCGTGTGACTCGGCGTACACGCACGCCCCAGAGGCCGACACACGGATGGCGCTCTCGGAGGGGGAGATGTCACATCCAGCTACAGAGAGAAAACACTGTTCACGGGGAACGAACGTTGCTGAGCTGTTACCTGTTACCTGTTACCGCAGGTAAGAGCAGCTGAAGCGGGGCCGGTGTGTGTGTGTGTCCCAGTAGTGTGTTAGGGCTCATCATGAAGGCTGTGGTTGCTTCACTCTCTGTCTCTCGTCTCTCTGTCTCTGTCTCTGTCTGTCTCTCTCTCTCTCTCTCTCTTTCTCTCTCCCCCCCTCTCTTCTCTCTCGCTGACTTTCTCCTCAGCCCCTTGGAGTGTCTCACAATTACACACCTTTGGTGTGCGTGTGCGCATGCATGGTTTCGGTTGTGTGCATGTGTGTGTGCGCGCTTGCACGTGTGTTTGCGCATGTGTGCGCACGTGTGTGTATGTGCATGATTTTGTGTGTGTGTGTGTGTATGTGTAAGTATGTATGTAGGTGTGTTGGGTGAGGGGTTCAGTGTGCTCTTTTCTTTGAATGGATGTGTGTTTCTTTGTGTACGTAGTCCTTGTCTGTGTGCGTGCGTGCATGCGTGTGTGTTGTGTGTGTGTGTGTGCGTGCATGCGTGTGTGTAAAGTGAAGGATCTATGGAGTATCGTGCTGCTTCCCCATGCCCACGGTGCATTACACCGAGGGTGGCTTATAGCGTGTGTGAGTGTTGTTGTATTCATATACCGAGAGATTATGTGAGTGATTGTGTGTGTGTGCACGTGTGTGTGTGTGTGTTCTTAGAGTGGCACCCCCCCCCCCCCCCCACCCCCCACCCCCTCCCTGCCGATTGGCACCACATCTCTCATCTATTAATCATAAAGAGCTTGCTCTCTCATTCCGTTGCCATAGTTTCAGGACCTGAGACAGAGTTGGGGTTCCTGGCTGCCTAGAGAGAGCGAGAGAGAGAGGGAGAGAGAGAGCGAGAGAGAGAGGGAGAGAGAGAGCGAGAGAGAGAGAGAGAGAGAGAGAGAGAGAGAGAGAGGGGGGTTGCTATATGAATGAGGTAAGCGTTGGAGAGGGAAGGAAGGAACAGTTAGATCTGAAGAGATGGAACACCATGAAGACCACAGCTACACAGGCCCCTCTTTCCATGGATCGGTGTGTTTCACGAACCAAAATGGATTCCATTTTTATCTCCATCTTGGTGAAACCGATTCATCTGCTTCTCAGTCTTGTGCATTTTTCTTCTTTTCTCTCTCGCTAAGCGAAAACAAACAAACCTGAATCCATTTCTCCCAGGAGCGAGTGGAGGAATATTTTCACAGCATGCATCGCCGTGTGAATGGCATCTCTCGTGGGTCACACAGCATGTTGGATTCTGCTGAAATCGAAAAAGCCGTCCATGGCAGTGGGCCACGGGTTTGCTTTTTTCAAGCTCAATTGGATTTTCTGATGACAAATCGTGATGGGTTCATATGTGGACCCTCAACAGAAACACATTATGTGCTGCATGTTGAAGCACCGACCTCACTTGCTCCTCTCTCTCTCTCTCTAACCATTTTTTGCCTTTCTTCACGCTTACAATGTCCCTTTGTGCAATTTACTGATAGTTAAGCTGCACAAAGTTACAGATGACTGATATTTACTGATATATTACTGATATACTAATATTTGTTTTGCCCCTTGTTAACCTTTCATACTCTACTGTGTGTGTGTGTGTGTGTGTGTGTGTGTGTGGGACTCTTATCTGAAATAATCACTACATACACACACATTCGGCGTCTTTTTACACAGGAGTCTTAAGACTCACACACATTCACACTCACCCACCCGTGTCTAGAAGGCTTCGCAAACAGCAGCATGGCCAGACAGACAGACAGACAGACAGACAGACAGACAGACAGGGCACAGAACGCGGAGCGATGGTAGACAGAACGACAGACACATACATTCTCACACACACACACACAACCACACACACACACACACACACACACACACACACACACACACACACACACACACACACACACACACACACACACACACACACACACACACACTCAAATGCAGGCATGGGCCAGCCAGCAGCACAAACACCCAGCTAGAGTCTCTTTCATGTGGGCTGGACTGGAGCGAGATAAGAGGGATGGTGTGTGTGT
>PIJE02000140.1:505788-513288 GCA_002895965.2 Coryphaenoides rupestris
GTTTTTCTCGTGATTTACTCCTCGCCTAGAGGGAGTAAAACCTATAGCGCCCCGCTTGCAATTATAATCTCTCCGCGGAAGCCGGCGTGTGACTCGGCGTACACGCACGCCCCAGAGGCCGAACACACGGATGGCGCTCTCGTAGGGGAGATGTCACATCCAGCTACAGAGAGAAAACACTGTTCACGGGGAACGAACGTTGACTGAGCTGTTACCTTTACCTGTTACCGCAGGTAAGAGCAGCTGCGAAGCGGGGCCGGGTGTGTGTGTGTGTCCCAGCTATGTGTTAGCGGCTCATTCACGACAGGCTGTGGTTGCTTCAACTGCTTCTGTCCTCTCGCTGTCTCCTGTTTGTCTCTGCTCTGTCTCTCTCTTCATCTGCTCTCTCTCTTCTCTCTCTCATGTTCTCTCTCCCCCCCCCCCTCTCTCTCTCTCTCGCGACTTCCCTCCTCAGCCCCTTGCCAGTTGAGTTCATGCACAATACACACCTTGTTGTGTGCTTGAGGCATCATGGTTTCGGTATGTGTGCATGTGTGTGTGTGCGCGCTTGCACGTGGTGTTTGCGTATGTTGTGCGCATCGTTGTGTGTATGCTGCCATGATTTTGTGCGTTGTAAGTGTGTGTAGTGTTGTGTTGTAGTATTGCTAATATGTATGTGTGTTGTTGGGTGTGAGGGGTTCCAGTGTGCCTCTTTTCTTTGAATGGAGTGTGTTTCTTTGTGTGTACGTAGTCCTTGTCTGTGTGGCTTGCGTGCATGCGTGTGTGTGTGTGTGTGTGCTGTGCATGCGTGTGTGTAAAGTGAAGGATCTAGGCCGAGTATCGTGCTGCTTCCCATGCCCACGGCTGCATATACACGGAGGGTGGCTAATAGCGTGTGTGGTGATTGTTGCTATCACTATACCGAGGATTATTGTGAGTGATTGTTGTGGTGTGCACGATGTGTGTGTGTGTTTCTTAGAGTGGCACCCCCCCCCCCCCCCCACCCACCCCTACACCCTCCCTGCCGATGGCACACATCTCTCATCTATTATCATAAAGAGCTTGCTCTCTCATTCCGTTGCCATAGTTTCAGACCTTTGAGGACCCAGGGGACAGTTTGGGGGGTTCCTGGCCGGCCTTAAGAAGAGAGCAGAAGAGGAGAGAGAGAGCGAGGAGAGAGCGAGGAGAGAGAGACAGGAGAGAGCAGAGAGAGAGGAGAGAGATGATGGAGAGAGGGGGTTGCTATATGAATGAGGGTAAGCGGTCTGGAGAGGGAAGCGAAGGAACAGTTAGATCTGAAGAGATGGAACACCATTGAAGCCACCACTACACAGGCCCCTCTTTCCATGGATCGGTGTTAGGTTTCACGAACCAAAATGGATTCCCCATTTTATCTCCATCTTGCGTGGAAAACCGATTCATCTCCTGTTTCAGTCTTGTGCATTTTTCTTCTTTCTCTCTCTCTAAGCGAAAAACAAAACAAACCTGAAATCCATTTCTCCAGTGAGCGAGTGGAGGAATATTTTTCACAGCATGCATCGCCAGTCGCTGAATGGCATGCTCTCGTGGGTCACACAGCATGTTGGCATTCTGCTGGAATCGAAAAAAGCCGTCCATTGGCAGTGCGGCCAGTGGGTTTGCTTTTTCAAGCTCAATTGATTTTCTGATGAACAAAGTCGTGATGGGTTCATATGTGGACCTCAACAGAAACACATTATGGTGCTAGCATGTTGAAGCCACCGACCTCACTTGCCTCCTCTCTCTCTCTCTCTACCATTTTTTGCCTTTCTTCACGCTACAAATGGTCCCTTTGTCCTACGATAAGTAAGCTGCACAAAGTTACAGAATGACTGATATTTACTGATATTACTGGATTATACTAAATATTTGTTTTTGGCTGCCCTCTTGTTAACCTCATACTCTTACTTGTGTGTGTGTGGGTGTGTATGTCGTGTGTGTGTGGGACTTCTTATCTCAAATAATCAACTACATACACCACATTCGGCGTCTTTTCACAGGGAGTCTTAAGACTCACACACATTCACACTCACCCACCCGTGTCTAGAAGGACTTCGCAAACAAGCAGCACGGCCAGGCAGGACAGACAGACAACAGACAGACAGGCACAGAACGGGAAGCGATGTAGACAGAACGACAGACACAACCATTCTCCACACACCACACACACACACACACACACACACACACACACACACACACACACACACACACACACACACACACACACTCAAATGCAGGCATCGGCCAGCCAGCAGCACAAACACCACTAGAGTTCTCTTTCATGTGGCTGGACTGGAGCGAGATAAAGAGCGGGTGGTGTGTAGTGACGTGTAGTTGTGTCTGTGTGCATGCATGTGTATGTGCGTGTCTGTTGTGTGTGGCTGTGTGGTGTGTGTGATGTGCGTGCGTGTGATGCGTGTGTGTTGCGTGCACGCTTTTGGTGCTGAGGAAACCAGCGCAAGCAGCAGTGAGAGCCACGTGGGGCACAGAACCCAAGACTATCCTGCCCGCGACCCATGCAGTGTTTTCTGTCTTTATGCACTTCTGTTGACCTTCCCGCAGGGGGGGCGGGGGTGGGGTGGGAATCACCATTAGGCAGAAGGACAAAGGAGGAAGTGAGCGGGAACGTACGCGGCGCTCACGGCTGATGCCGTTTCGGCGCTTTGAAGTGATACGCACTGAAGTGAGGGCTACATCATCGGCATCGCATAGCCTACTCAGGTGTGGGGGTGACATTTTTTTCCCAGGTGGGAGTTAAGAAGCTAAAAAATATGTTCATGGTGGTGTGAGTGAGCGAGTGGTTGCGCGTGTGTGTTTGTGTGTTTGTGTGCACGTACGTCTGGGTGTGCGTTTGTTTTTGTGTGTGTATATGTGTGTGTCTTTGTGTGTGTGTGTGTGTGCGCGTGTGTACATGTGCTCCAGCACCGACCACCGACACCAACCACCACCACCACAGGCAGCATGTGGGTCACGCACGACGGACTCTACTTTGTTTCTATGGTGCTGGATGTTCAACGGATCGGTTGATCCCGGTCAACGTCCCCTGTGTGGCAAAGGCGAGAATCGCTATTCGATGCGATGTCCTCTCACATCCACAGAGTGCATTTTCTACTCGCCATGCAACAAACACAGGTCTCGATGTAGTGGCGCTGATATGTGTGCTGTGTGTGTCTGGTGTGCGTTGTGTGTGTGTGTTCTGTGTGTGGTGTGGTGACCCGAGTCAAGGAGCCCACGCTAAGCCAGGTGGCCGGGTCCGATGCGCCCCAGGAACAGACAGCAGCTAATTGATAACAAGCCCGTCCTCTGCTCATCTAACTGAGGACAGATTTAGTTAATTATCCCCCTCAAGGCTTAATATCAATTATATTCCAGGGTGAACGTTTAAGCCCGAAACGAATCTACCTCTTGTTTGGGGGCTAAGAACCAAACCGCTAAGTTTTTCCATATGAAGAAGAAGAGAAAGAAGAAGAGAATGAAGAAGACAATCTACTGGGTCTGCTGCTTCTGGCATCTTCCATGTGTTACGACGGGACTGGAAGACCAAAGGGTTAAATCTTTTTTTTACGGCCTCTGAAGCTATCAAAGAAGCAATTAAAAGTGGCATCCTCTCTTCGTCCTCCTGTCTGAAACAGCGATAGATACAAACTTAAGGACGTCCCATCAACCTGTAGGAACACAGACACACACACACACACAACACACACAACAGGACTTGTTCTTCTGGGGGTATTTATCCAGACTGGTTATAAAATTGCCGGTTTCTTGGTCACAGGTGGTTGCAACTACAAGTGAACCTCCGAGGGTCGTTTTCTTTTCTGAATCCAATCAGTCGCTGCGGAAACTAATATTACCTGCTGTCTGTGATGCTGGTGTGACATTTATTACTCAGCTAATGAAGAAATTGTAGCCATTGGCACGGTGTGGCTTACACATGAAGGGGATTGGAAGGAAAAGGAAACAAACACACGCCACCACACAACACACACACACACCACACACACACCACACACACATATAGGTGCGTCAGTCTACACAATTCACATATGCCAGCTGATTAAAGACCACCTTCTGCACTCCTACTCTCTCTTCTCTCTTTCTCTCTCTCTCTCTTCTCGCTCTCTCTCTCCTCTCTCTCTCTCTCTCTCCTCTCTCTCTCTCTTCTCTCTCTCTCTCTCTCACCACACACACACACACACTCACACACACACGTGCGCGCTCATGCTACTACAAGGCCCCCAGTGTTCTGGGCCGGCCCGTCCGTCAGCCTGTGCGCAGCGCTGGGCTGTGAGTACTTATCATCACTCTGCTGAGTGGAGGCCTCACAATGGGCCACTCATGTTACCCACACACACACACGCCGCGCACACACACACACACACACACACACACACACACACACACACACGGGCAAACACACACGCTCACACACACTTGGGGTAACACACACACACGCACACACACACACGGGCAAACACACACCGCTACTGCACAACAAGATCTTGATTAAGCCATGCGCATGCTCATAAAACGCACAAACGCACACGCACACACACACACACACACACACATACACACACATACGCAGACAAACCACAATCCTATTAGCAAAAGAAGGGAGACTGCGTTGAGGGGCATGACAGAGTGCATGGTGTCATCGCGTGGCAGCTGAAAGCCTGTGGGCCAGCGACAGCCAGGCAGACTGGCATACACCGAGCTCAGCAGAGACGCTCACAGGTGGGGAGGGAGGGACAGTTGGGATGGGAGGGGTGTGGCGTGGAGGAGGAGGAGGAGGAGGAGGAGGAGGGCAGGCAGGAAGAAAGGCTAAGCTGTCAAAACCATGAATAAAGAAATGAGACGACGGCCTATTGGAAAAACCAGGAGGAGATGCAGGCACGCGAAGAAGAGAGAGATGGTCTTTGGTGTAAAAAAGTAGATTCGCCATGAGAAATACCGGCAATTTCATAAGGATCTCTTGTGATTCCACAACTTCCAAAAATACGATATCTGATCTTTTGGTCCTTTTTGTGCCTCAGGTTTGCCTGTGTGTGTTTAAGTGATCTTCAGCTGATTTGGGCTGTTTTCAAATATAGATGGTACAACTCGACGCCACTTTACTCTTTACGCTTTCATGCCATCTGTTTGCCACTGGAATTTGTACTGTAATCCGGAATTTGAAGTCAGGAATAGTTTTGAAATCGACTATTGAGAATCGATTGGCAACCCTAGACCAGCGGTATTCAACTAAAATTTGAAAGGTCCAGTTATAGAGAAAATCTCCTCAAGCAAAGCGTCCGAACATCATAATGTCTAACTTGCGTTATAGATTGTGATATAACAGAAGTAAGCTAGTAGTTTGTATTCAACGTCTGTAATCAACATGACTGTCAAAATCAAGGAAATACAAAGTTAAAAACATTTTAACAAAAATGTATTGTTAAACATTGGAAACATAGTATAATACGCTACTTTAGATATAGCCTATGAAAATTCTTCTATTATTCAAGTTAAAGAAGGGCTCTGCATTTAAAATGTATTTAAATTGTGCATCTTAAAACAAATGTGCTTAATTTCATAAAAAAATAAAATAAGTGTAGCAGCAGCTTGGAGTTTTCCGGTTTTTTCTGTAACTTTCACATCTCGCTAACAGTTCTCAAACAATTTTACAACATATACGATCTCAAAACATCTTAAACAATTTTAGTTTTACAGTTCTCATGTCTTCCCACTTTCTGTTGTTCAGTGAAGAATTGAGCTCTACTTGTCCTGCCAAGGAATTTTAAATCTGGGCATGGAATTGGTGTCAGGACGCCATTCTCATACAACATTGCAGGTCCAAATTTTGTGAGCCTGGAACAATATTTAGTTTCTAATTAATGTTCATTGTGGGAGAAAGGCTCCCTCACAGCTGTATGTGCGAGCAAACATGGTCAAAGATGTACAGGACTTACTTGTCCTCCAGACCTCGTAAAAGCTGTCTTCAGAAGACCATTGGAGCCAGAAAATGGGCAGCGTGTCAGTTCTTCCCAAAAGTTGCTTTTCAGGGCCACATCTGGCTTGGAGATCAACCAGTTGCATCTGGAGAAGCCCAGCATTTGCCCACTTGAATTGCTGTGTGACTTCCTTTGAGAACCCTCTGACATCAGTGATTAGAAATGGGTTCTGAATAAACACGGTGAGCTGCTGTCCAAAGCTGAAGCTGTCAAAACGTTTGAAATTTTCAATCAGCTTATCAACAAAGTCAACAAAAGAAGACACATCTCTCTGTCCCTGAACCTGTTCCTGCACTGCTGGGAAGTGTACACAGTCTCCCTGCAGGTCTTCTGCAGGGAAACCTCAAGTTTCCTCTGAAAGGAGCGGACAGCTGTCATCAGTTCACAAATTGAATTGTCCTTGCCCTGTAGCTTCACATTCAGTTCATTCAGGTGTGAAGTGATATCAACCAAAAAGGCCACATTATCCATCTTTTTCTCATCCTTTAAAAAGAGAGAAAAGTGTGTTGCTTTCTGGCTTCTCAGCTCTGCCAAGAAAGCTGCTAATTCCCTTCTTATGGACCAAAATCGCTCCAACACCCTGCCTTCGCTGAGCCATCTCACATTGTTGTGAAGCAAAAGATCTTCAGCGTTTGCATCAACTTCTTTGAGGAATTCCCTGAGCATGCAATGCTGACAAGAAGAGGATGCCCTGAGAAAATGTATCATTTTCATCATTGTGTTCATCACCTCAGCATGCTCATCTGACAGGGTGGAGCATAGGACAGATTGATGAATGATGCAATGGTAAGAGATTTGCTCAGGATTGTCCTCTTTCATTCTTGCCACAGCTCCTTTCTCTCTCCCTAGCATGGCAGGGGCTCCATCTGTGGTTATTGAAACCACTTGGTTTGGCTCTATTCCTCGCTTTGTTAACATCTCCTTAATGGCCAGGTAGATGTCCTCTCCTCTTGTATTGGTCTGAAGGGAAGTTACACCTAATATGTCTTCACAGAACTCTTTCTTGTCTTTGTTGAAGAACCTTGCATAAACTAACATCTGAGCATTGTCAGACACATCAGTGGACTCATCTACAGCCAAGCCTACACATGGTGTCTTATGAATGGCTTCATCCAGCTGGGCTAACACATCCTGGGCTAATATTTCACCTTTCTTTGTGGCTGTTGATGCTGAAAGAGGTATTTGCTTTATTTTGTCACAAAGCTCTTCTTTTTGTTGACCCTCAAGTAATGTTTCTGCTCCTGCACTCATGCACTCCTTGACAACACCTCCATCTGTAAAGGGCTTTTTGTGTTGACCTAAAATCCAAGCAACTCTGAGGGAACATTCATGAGCACGTTGTTGGGCAGTGAAAGCATGGGTTAATATTGGGCTCTGAGACTGCTAATTTTCTGTGACCTCAGTTCAGACTTGGGTGGGTATGACTGTTCAAAAGCTTTGTGCTTTGTCTCATAGTGGCGTTTCACATTGCCACTTTTAATAAGTGCCACGGTCTCTGAACATATGAGAC
>PIJE02000140.1:518288-523288 GCA_002895965.2 Coryphaenoides rupestris
TACTGCCCAGCCAGTCTCTAAATGGCGGTTGGGTCACAGCAGAAACGCGCTTGAGGAATCACTGTACACTATAATTCACATTGTAGTCAATTAAAAAACGTACGTCCACTTTCCAAACTTTGGAAATGTCTCAAAAAACTACATTTCCACAGTGTCTGGCAGTGTCAACCGTGCCACCTCTAATTCCTTGTGCCACCGTATTGAGATTAAATAAAGATTGCGGTCAGAGACGCGATCGATTCTCCACGGTCTCAGTGTTCACTGAATCTCAGGAGCTTTTTATAGCCATTAGCGATGTTTGTTCGTCTCCCGCATCGCATTGAGTTACATCTGGAGTGGGGCAGGGTGGCGGAAGCCCTGATCGTAATCAATAGAAGCATTAATACTGTTTTCATCCCCTTCTGAAACTTGACCACAGCCTTTTTTTACGATTGGCCGTAAAACTCCTCGCATCACAAGTTCCCGTGGCGCGCGAGAGAGTTTACACATCACCACCAGCATCACGTGGTCCGGTCATGAGGATGCTACACCCGTTTAAAGCAGCAGGCTGTTTTAGTCAGAGGAGTTTAAGACAGATTGCTGATTAGGGCTGAGCCTGCCGAAGGCCTCAGGTAAACAGAGATTACGGGAGAAGCTGTTCACAGAACTTCCTAATGCGGAGCTGGATGCTGAGAAGATGATGAGGAGGAGGAGGACGAGGAGGACGAGGTGGTGGAGGAAGAGCAAGAAGAAGGGATGTGTCGACAGTTACCCCTTTTTTCATTGATAGCTATCTCAAACGAGCCGAGAAGGAGAGAGAGAGAGAGAGAGAGAGAGAGAGAGAGAGAGAGAGAGGAGAGAGCACACCTGGACATCGGCCGCTTGAGCGCGGGAGGACAATTGCAGCTCTTTATTAGCCGCGGCCCGACGACGGAACCTTATCCGCCTTTTAAGAGGTTTTAGTGGCGCAGTTTGACTAACAAATATGCGGCAGAGATAACACGCCTCAATAGAGTCTCCTATACAGCGCTGCGGCTGCCAAGCGGAAATCCTAGAGGGCTGGCCTGAACGGGCACATGGACTCACACACACACACACACACACACACACACACACACACACACACACACACACACACACACACACACACACACACACACACTCAAAACTCATATGTTGTGCTAAATGACATCAGAGCGTGTCACACCGATGCGATTTAACACAAAGTTGGAGTTTAAGACAGAGACACACACACACACAACACACACAGACATTTACATGTCACACACACAGAAACACACACTTGGTTGTTCAGTGGCCATACTATCCTATGGGCTGTCAAGGCGGGTATATGTGTCCATCTGTGACATCTAAGCTGGGGCAGGGTTGCAGGTTCAGGGGGTTGGGTTTCAGCTGGACGGACATGTCCTGCTGGCTCAGATAACCTAGTGGTTAGATAAGGACCTGATGCCTGGGAAAGCTGATTCTCTGACTCAGGGTTTTTTCTTTGTTTTTTCCTTGGATTCGAATGACTGTTGGAAAACCACAGTGCTTATTCTGCGGCGGCGTCGGCTGCTACTCTAAACGCCAAACGGCAAACGCCGGCAGGAATTTATAACGTTAACGTTTCAGAAATCTCACTGCAGTAAGAGTAAGAGGAGCAGGAGCGACCTGGCGTCGTCCAGCAAACGGCCGGATCACTTTCATCGTAGTATTTCCTCCTGAAAGCGGCCCGTGGCCCGGCCTCTCGTAGAAAACATTCGCCTGATCGACGATGCCGTGGATTTAATGTGCGAGGCTGGACTTGACATTTCCAGCGGTAGGCTAATACAGGAAAGTGTCAAAACTAGTTATGATTCAATCACAGCAAACTCTCGGTGTTGTTTTGTCACGCGAGAGAGCCGTTTTAATTAGCCGCTCTTAATTATCCTTAAGCATCGTTTTTTCCAGAGCCTCGCAACATGCTTTCTGTCAATATGACATAATTAAAAATACTCACAGCATGCCAGCGCTATGAATAGCAATACTTCTTAGCCGGCGAGGTGAGCAGCAGCGGATCTGATTGCGGGCTATGGCGTCCTATTGTTTGCACTGGCACTTATAGTGAGGCAACACAGACTTGAGCAGAGTGTGATTTTCGAATACAAAGGGAATCAAACCTTTTTTCCGTGTTCTCTGGGTGCGGGGTGCTGTGTTGTTGGTGCTATCGATTTGCAATATAACAAGTGTTATAAGTAGCATGAGCGTGTGATACCCGATTCTCGCCGCCCGGTAAGCAGCGTATAGCACCTGATAGCCGGATGTTTGTGGTTTACCAGCACTGGAACACAGGAACGCGCTTTGTCCCCGAAGCATGACCGCATATATATATATATATATATATATATATATATATACGTAGTAAGTGACTGACACAACGCCACGCATTGAAGCGTTCTTCTGTCAGTCAGTCGCGTGAGATTGCGTTTCGCTCCGCCCCGCCCGTGGGCCCAACGTGTAAAGCAATAGCCTTCAATCACAATGAGCCATTCAGGATTCAAGCTCCGCCGTTACAAATGTACAGAGAAAGACAGGAAATGATGACGCGCCGGGTAACCGACCACATCATGCGATACTTCCCCTGGTCTATTTCAGTTGACTATGGATTAGGCCGATGTCCAGTGCATCAGATGTATCTGTATGTCCTCTTCAGCAGCATGTCATTCTGCGATTTTCTTCTTTTTTTTTCTGGTTCTCCTCGCAGCTGGTGTTCTTGATCGCCAACGTTGATTAAACAGATTAATACACAACACACACACACACACACACACACACATACACACACATAATTAAATTTAATTTCAATCATCATTCATTATTCCTCCACATGGTGACAGCAAGTGACGAATGGCCCCTTATAAGAACAATTAAAAGCGTGCAATAGCGCTACAGGTTGTGGCATATATCCCCCGAATGCTTCCTTCCGTGGTTTGTAGTTTCCTCTGGAAGGCAGGAAAACAAAAGTCCAGTCCAGCCGTTAAAATAACAGCTCGGGTTGTCCAGGTGGCCGGGAAGCAGCGGGCTGAGAGAGGCGAGAGGCGGGAGACGAAGACGAAGACGAAGACGAGGGATTTTCAAAGTGCTAGATCTGGCTTAAGCCGACGCCGGCCTCTCAAATGCACAGCGGGGTGCCGCCGTAGCCCTCCCGAGTTTATGCACTTTATGTGTGCGTGTGTGTGTCTTTGTGTGGGTGTTTGTTCCTGCGTTCCGTGCTTCATGGATCTTCTCTGTGTGTGTGCCAGCCCCCCCGCTGTGAGTTGGTGTGTACTTAGGTGTGCATAAAACAGAAAAAAACCAAAAAACCCAGAGGAGTCTCTCTCTCTCTCTCTCTCTCTCTCTCTCTCTCTCTCTCTCTCTCTCTCTCTCTCTCTCTCTCTCTCTGCGCTTCCACTGTCTCACCCCCTTGTGAAGTAAATGTTCCCACAATAGAGCAACAGAGCGGAGCCAGGGGAGGGAGATCCGGCCACAGCTGAGCAGAGCAGAGCAGAGCAAGGGAGGGAGAGAGAGAGGAGCTGGGGTAGTGGTGGTGGTGGTGTTTGGTGGTGGTTGGTGGTGGTGGTTGGTGGTGGTGGATGGTGGTGGTTGGTGGATGGGTGGAGTACGGGACGGAGAAGCCAACACAACCACCGCAAACAAACCCCGTCTTTGTACCTCATTAATAACGAGGTGGTGGTGGTGGTGGTGGTGGTGGTGGTGGCGGAGGTGGTGGAGGTGCCGGTGGTGGTGGTGGTGGTGGTGGTGGTGCCGGTGGGTGGTGGGTGTGGGGGGTTCCATGAAGGACAGCCTTGGGCCGGTGGAGGTCTCTCAAGGTAGTTCATTGTGGGGTGGGGGGGGGAGATGCAGGGTTGTGTTCATATGTTAATGGTTCCTGGAGCAGGCTCCCGTCTTCAAAGGCAGTTTGTCGTGGTGGGGAGAAGTTGTAGTGGCTCATTGTGGAGGGGAGACGATGGGGGGGCTACGGAATGGAATGTGACAGACAGCGCCCAGTGCTGTTCAGCTACAGTTGCTTAATTGACCCGTTGGAAATGGGAGAGAGAGGGAGGAATAAAGCACACAGAGAGAGAGAGAGAGATAGATAGAGGGGGGGGGGAAGCACAGAGGAGAGCGAGAGAGGGGGAGAGAGAGAGAGAGAGAAGGGCGGAGAGGGAGGAATGAAGCAGAGAGGAGAGAGAGGGGGAGAGAGAGAGAGGCTTGGAAAAAAAAGATAGACAGCCAGAAGAGTGTAACGTAAATAGGAATAAATGGATTGACAAGAAAGGGAGGAGAGAGAAAATGAGTTTGGATTCCTGATTAAAGAGCCAGCCTGCTCCACTGGGAATGCCTTTTTCCGAGTTCAGCAATATTGTTATTGTTTTGAAATGCAGAATTTTTTTAAAATGGGTTCCTCTGATCCACATTTCTAACAAGCAACATTTGTCCGGAATCCGCATCATTCTAATTACTAACTCTCATTAATAACTTATTTTGTGTTGTATTTGTGTTTTATAATCTGGGTCAGGGAAAATATTTTCTCATTAAAACTTTTAGACAACATCCCCACAGAGGACGTTACCCTGGCCAGAAAACAGTGTTAATATTTATGGACTTCAATTTCACCGTGGGCTGCAGTCCATGTGAAACCTCCTTTCATTTGCTTGCAGGCAGCGCCATCATTCATTTATTGCATTACAGGCGGACAAAGAGGAAAATGTTTTATCACATATGTACCATCTCTCACCCTCATTGAAGCCATAGGAGACAATTTAACCATTCTCAAGGCCTACTTTGAATCGTGATCGTTCTGTGGCTGGGTGACCCACCATTAAGTCTGCATCAGATAAAGGTTATCATATAATGGTTTTCAGAAGACTATCAGGCAGTCACATGTGCGCAAAACCACCACACGCGCGCATGCACACACACACACACACACACACACACACACACACACAAACGTCTCCAAAATTCCAATGTTCAGCCAAAAACTGTATTTTTATTTATTT
>PIJE02000140.1:528288-530788 GCA_002895965.2 Coryphaenoides rupestris
GGAAATGGAGAAAAATCCAAGGGGGTAATTTATCCTGCCCGACCGTCGGAACAAGCCGTTTCAGCCTCTTCCCTTCACATGCGTTTGTAACGAGAGGTGTGCGTAGCGGTGGTGTGGGCTAGCGTGCGCGCTCCAAGATAGCCCACTTAGCGGCGACACGGCAGGATGACGCTTTGCAATACGGTTCCCGGTTTATTTAAGTTGGTTCAACGGAACGCCAGGTCTCCAACATACAAACAATACCACACACTAGAAGGCACTAGCCGATTTTCTACATTCCTAAGAGACAGCGTGCTCTCTACTATATATAAATACAGAGCAAACTAACTAAAAACGAGGTGGATAAAAACCAGGTGCGCCCCTAGTGGCGATATACTTATACTGCCTTTGACCGTTACACGTAGTGGTGGTTTGTTTTGAGGTGAGCGGAGACGAGGTGGGTTCCTTTAATCTCGGACAGGCGTCTCGCGAAGGAACTCTGCGCCTCACATTAAACGTACTGTGGGCCCCACTCCTCTTGTGTGTGTGTGTGTGTTTTATTTATTTTTTTATATTTGGGTATATTTTACGTTTTTAATCTTGATTAGCGGCTAATCAGCGGCTCACAGTGGGCACCGCAATTTGGAAAAGAACTTGAGGACATCGGGAGATTGCAACAATAAGTCTGGGGGGTGCACAATGTGTGTGTCTGTGTGTGTGTGTGTGTGCGTTTGTGTGTGTGTGTGTGTGTGTGTGTGTGTGTGTGCGTTTGTGTGTGTATGTGTGTGGGGCGATTTGTCCTCGACAGAGCAAAGGCATACTGTAACTGCTCGAGCGCGGCCAGGCCACAATCACATTCCCACGTGGGAATTATTTTCTCAGTCGGCAAAGTCATCCTTTTTCTTCATCTCTAATTGGCTGTGCCACTGCCACGGTTCTGGCAAAATCCTATGCACCACTTTCTGGTACAAATAAAATAAATAAAATAATAGCCTTTGTGGCACGGTGCCATCGAGCAAGGCACCGACCGCCGTCATCCGTGCATCGTGAGAATGTCAATGCTCCGAAAGTGATGCGTTATCATCTAAGCACTTAGAGCACAGTCGGTAATACGCACAGCGCATATAACATTTAGCATAATGGCTCTGTATGTATGAACACACGCATACACACATTTTACGATATTATACAGACGCACTCTGTGATGATGAGTACAAATGTCTAAACGCACAGACGCAGAAAGACACACACACGAGACACACGAGACACACACACACACGCACACACACACACACAAGACATTACACACACATCCATAACAGAACAAATGTTTTGACGCCCAGTACAAACACGTGCTGTGCGTCAGATCTCTCCTCCCATCCCGGTGGGTTCCTCTGTGTTTTGACGATTTTTCTCTCCCGTCGATGTTTCGATGTTTGTCGATGTTTGCCGCGTCCGCCCTCGGAGATGAAAGACGGATGAAAAGCCGCTTCACGCCAACATGCAGCGTGCGGTCCAGAAGACGGGCTGCTGGATTTGAATTGTTTATTTGGGAGGGGACAAAAAAATGAATGAAAGGGCCGATAATTGTTCATGTCGTAGGCTTGACAGTTGAGGCTTGATAGAAGTTACGCCAGATGTACTTTCCCATTTGCTTTTACTCTCCGGACGCGTATATAGGATGTAGGATCGTGCTTGGATCCCAGAACTCCAGGAAGTGGCTGCAATCACAGACAGACGGATAGAGACACACACACACACACACACACACACACACACACGTGCACACATACACACACACACACACATGCACGTGCACACATATAGACGCAGACAGACCCACAGACCGAATCAGACGCACATGCAGATACACACACACGTACACACACACACACACACACACACACACACACACACACACACACACACACACACACACATACGCACACACACAAAACAGTAGCATGCCATCAGAAGCTTAGCGTTAGGCTCAGTGTGTAAGCGGCAGCCGACTTCTGGAACCCATTTTCGAAAACGAGGCGAGACCACATCAAACATCTGGCCCCTCTCCTCCTCCACATCCCCACCTCCCCACCTCCCCACCCCCCCCCCCGCCCCCCTGCCCCTCTGCCCCTCACCTCCATCTCCACCTCCCCCCTACCTCCACCCTACTCACACCCCATACGTCTGTGGACGGCCTGCTGCCCACCTGTGCTGCTGCCGTTACGAGATTAGACAACGTTACCGGATCTTCTAATCAGGGATGACAACCGCTGGCGGAAAAAACGCCAAACCAAATGCACCCCGAGAGCTCCCAAGGAGAGAGAGGGAGAGAGGAGAGAGAGAGAGAGAGAGATGGAGAGAGAGAGAGAGAGAGAGAGAGAGAGAGAGAGAGAGAGAGCCATGTGCGGGTCATTACGCTTTCCCTCAAAGACAGCTGCTAGATGCTACACACCGCAATGGACTCTGTGAGAAGTCTCCAGCTTCAATGGAAGGTAATTACCATCCCAGAGATCAGGAC
>PIJE02000140.1:540788-545788 GCA_002895965.2 Coryphaenoides rupestris
TTACTTTAAACTACTTAAGCAGCTCAGGGCGGCACCGCTAGCGAGAAGCGCTGGGAAATACCGTGTTCGATACCCTCACCCCCGCCCCGCCCCACCCCCCCGCCCCACCCCCCCATCCTACCGCTAAATGGATGAGCCCATGAGTCACACACAGAAGATGCGATGGAGCGTTTGAGTGTTTGAATCAATCTCCCCCAAGGATTTTACCAACTGTAAATATGAACCATCAGAGGCGTGGGGTGGGGGTGGATGGGTGGTCATCACAATGACGCAGGGCAACGTATTAAATCATCTAATACAATAAGTGCACAGTAAGTAGCACACACACACATAATTATATTTACGGTCAAACATCATGGCTCAGAGGGAGTAAGTTTGGGGGTATTTAGGGAGTCGTGGAATGGGGGAATGGGGGGATGAGGGGAGGGGATCGAACAAGGACAACTGATCAATAGCACAGTAGCGCTAATTCTGGGCAATGGATACTCATCCATTGCCCATCATCGTTTGCCGGAGGACGGGGGTCAAAGTCTCATCAGAGTCTCATCATGAGGCGTTCCCAGATCCAGAATATATCTGGGAACTGAGGAATCTCTGTTGGAATATGACCCCCTCACCCCCCACAGGGTGACCTCCGCCTCATAGAGATGATGAAGATGTCACAGAAACAATAGAATGTGCTGAATACCGATATAATATATTTACAACGCAAGGAGTGTGTTCTACACCTCAGACAAGATTGGGAGAGAGAGAGAGAGACGGTAATAAAAACTGAACTTTATGAGGACTCGTACAACCGTTCGAATCTCTCTCTACCGCGGGTTTGTTTCATTGCTCTCTCTCTCTCTCACTTCTCCAGGAATCGTAGACGGCGGCTATAAACAGGCCGCCTCCCGGGACTGTGTGCTCCGGGTGTGAGGCTGGCTGGCTGGCTGGGCTGTTCGGTGTTCGGTGTATCCTCTGGGTACGGTGTCACTTTTCACAGCCTCCCACCTCGCACACACGTAACACAGCATCCACGTGGGTGCTATATACTAGCCCCCGCCGCCGCCGCCGCCACGGGGGTTTTGCCGTTCTATCTTTCGTTTTGTGTTTTTGTTTTCAGCCGCTATTTTTCATTCTCGTTCTCAGGTTGTTTTTTGCGACAACGGTAATTTCATGTCATTATGCACTTTTATGTGTAGCGTAGCTTTTCGGAGACAAAATCAGGTCAACGACATCGGGGCCTCGATGCGATTAGAAAGTTGGCGAGATGACAAAATGGCATTGCATGAAGTTCACTTTTCTAACGGGGTGTTTTGCAAGGCGCAGCAAAAAAAAAAACAACTGGAATATGTTATGGATTGATTTACTCTTTTGATGATGTCGAAATTAATTTGAGCTGTGGTTAATGCCGTCGCCCGCGCTCCCCGTGACTCACATCCCATTACGATAAGTGTGTGAGTCGCGGCTGATAACTAGCTGGCTGGCCTTCCTCTTCAAAGCAGCAGCTGGCCTATCAGATCTGACTGAGCGCGATGCTAATCGGTGCTAAGGTAATGGGCTGCTGGTGGGGTCAAGGGGAGAGCAAACCTGTGGGCAGCCACTGTGCTTCCACGTCGGCCTATTAGAGGGATATATTCTTTTACATTTTTACATTTTGTTCGTAATTTCATCTGTCAGTTTGCTTTTTTAGTTCCACTTCACTACTAGGCTAAATCTAACTGTTCTTTCTCCCTTGTCTGCACATCTATAAGTTAGTTCTCGTCTCAAACCTTTGAAAATTATCAATTGAACAATACAAGGACGTCCATTTCCCATCAAAGACGGACCTCGGGGACATCCAGTCCTGCTTTTAAAGAGCGAGGAGAGAAGAGGAGAGGAGAGGAGAGAAGAGGAGACGAGTGAGGAGAGGAGAGGAGAGGAGAAGAGAGGAGAGAGAGGAGAGGAGAGGAGAGGAGGAGGAACTAATCAACGGAGGACAGCACAGTAAACCGCAGTATGGCCGGTGTGTACAGAGGCGACCTATAGTCCCTATTCCTCCACGCGCTTATCGCCACACACCATATTGTGGGCTCCTACCACGGTAACCTAATGGATGAAATGACAAAACGCACGGGGAGCGGGAGAGATGGGCGAGTCCGCTCGGGTCGGTTCAGCGTGCAAAACAAAAGCGACTTCATGAAAATGAATGGTAGCGGTTGTAATACAAGCTATTACAGAACCAAGGACTGTCGCAGGGAGATACTGTGCAATGGTAAATTACAAGCGCGAGTCAAGCCAGCACCAATACAAAAAGATACCCGACCATGCCATAAAAGAATATTCCAATTACTTGTAAGCCTGTGCAAGGATGGGATGGGTCTGTGGTATGTGGCTATGACATTAAAAGGTGTGTGTGTGTGTGTGTGTGTGTGTGTGTGAGTGTGCGTGTGTGTGTGTGTGTGAATACATTGAAAAAGTGAGAAAAAAACAATGAAGACAAATACGTACATCAGGAAGGACCACCGTGTGAGTTATCATTTTTATCAACTTCTAAACAAATCCAAATGACTGCTACTTGCAACTTTCGTAGGAGATGCTGGTCCATCTTAATAAGCCTACAATTCAGCACTTTTAGTTGTTTGTTAGGACTTCAGATAAACATTGATGTTAATAAATAACAGAAGACGAGGCTTATGTGCTGTTACCGTTTTCGTCAAACAGCCCAAAGAAAAGCTATCGCTATATCGACATCGAAACACGGCCAAAATAGCCAAGATTGTTCATTGTCAATGAGCAATTACGGCAATTACAGCATCAAATGTTCTTTAGATGTGTGCATAGAGCAGCATAATGGGTTAACCTGACGAACTTATTTATATATACAGTATATATATATATATAATATATATATATATATATATACTTTATTTATAGCCGCTGGGTATACTAACATCTCAAGGTTGGGTCCCTTTGTTTTTGTGCTTTGTGGTTTACTTTCCCGTTTGAGGGCTCGGGGTTCGTGAGTCGTGTCTAATCTGAAACTGAAGGTCTTTAAAAACCCCAGCCTGTAACTGAAATGTGTTGTACAAATACATTTAATTTGCCTTTATGTCCATATGCTGTGTGACTTATTGGTTTGTTATTGGTTTGTGTTTTGTGGCAAATAACAAAAACCATTAGCGTGACAGGCAGTAAATGTCATATCATGCCACGTTTATCTAAAGGCCGATACCACAAAGAAACTAAAAATCAATACAGGGAAACTCCTAGCCTGGGCCCTAGACATTCAATCATACATCACTTTGAAAGATCATTGAAGTCACTATTGGGTGGTTAACATGTGTAATGTTAATGAGTAAACATAAGGGAGAGGAAAAGGACAATTACCCGGGTTTGTGTCCTTGTTGTTGAATGATGATGCAACAGTAATGCAAGAGCCTTTGGCAATCCAAGTTCATTCTTAGTTTATTAGTTAGCATGAGCGTAAACGACACGTACGCTAATTGGGCATCTAACAGCCTGTGACAGCCGACAAACACACGCCTGTGCCTGGATAAATAGTTATACATACATATAACCAAACATCAGGAGGCTGCAATCTCAAAACATATATTCACCGCCAGCCCGAGAGGAACCCGGGATGAATATACATTTTTGCAGCCACTTATTGTAGCGTTGTTATGCAATCATTTGTCCTGAATGGGCATGATTTCCCAAGCGTCTACAACCAATTTATCCACACACCTATACACCTATCAGGCCAGGTTAAGTAGGTTCACCGCGCTGGAATCCTGCAGGAGACAAAGTGATACACAGTCGACGCCTGCACAGTGTTCCCTATCCCACTCATCATGCACCCTTGCTTCTAGGATGTATATTTCTCTCCCTCCCACCCCCGTCGACCGCCCTCCCCTCCGTAACAAATTTCACCTAAGTGCTCATGACGTTTCTTCAATAAGTAATTTTCCGTGCGGCGTCATGGCGTCTCGGTGATGGCTAACTTCTCAGATCAGCTGTGTCGTGCAATCTCTCTAATGGAAATGTTGCGTGAATTCAGCGGCGTTGGTGTGTGTGTGTGTGTGTGTGTGTGTGTGTGTGTGTGTGTGTGTGTGTGCGTGCGTGCGTGCCGCGGATCATAGTCGTACATTTGTCTCGACGGGAAGAGGTGGGTGTCGCGGAGAGAGCCGTGGGTTCCCTCTCTTTTGACTCGAGCTGTGCCACTAAATTGCCATCAAGACAGTTCGCGGTCGGTAAAAAATAGATAAATACGCATGCAGTGGCGTAGTAAAGTGTGCCGATACGCCGCCTTTATACACAATTATCACTGCCAGAAGGCCGTGGCCAGTGGGGAAACAGCGGAGAGAAAAACGCTGCAATGCCGCCTCTTGCTCCCAGTGCGTTTATAATTTAAAATAACACAAAACATCAATGGAAAGCACGACACTGGAAAACATGACGGACTGCACAAAGAGACACTATTTTTCGAAATAATAACAACCCATAATACGATATTGACTGAGCAACATTTCGAATATAGATTTTGCCTTTTTTCAATTATCCTTAGAATTTATTTTTCTATGATTGTAAATGTGTCTATTTCTAGCATTGGTCGTGGAAAACTGTGTTCTCACTGGTTTGGGGACCGAGTAAAAAATCAATGCTTTGCCTTTAACCCCCTTGTCGACTTCAAGGGGACTTCTGGGGGGCGTGATGAACAATGGAAGGCAGAATGTGGCGCTCCGTCCGGTGTTTTTCCTCACTGAGTTCTTCTTGGCCGTTGGGAGGGGCGAAGGCACAAGGTGTGTTGTCTCCTAGGGGCCTTTGAAGCCTTTTGGAAGAGACTGTTGATCGGGGTGATCAGGGTGAGATGCAAACACATTTGACTTCTACATGGTGTGGCAGAACAAATCAAGCCCGTATTTGACTCCGGTATGAGTGCAGCCGACGTAGGAAAAAGGAATTTGAATGGAAAGCTTTAATGGGGCTCTATGGAAGAAGCAGACTTCCGTTCACGACCGCAGCCTAATTGCCAACAT